>OY821521.1:172532164-172962164 GCA_963682025.1 Cordilura impudica | reverse complement strand
TAAAAATTAAAAATTAAAAATTAAAAATTAAAAATTAAAAATTAAAAATTAAAAATTAAAAATTAAAATTAAAAATTAAAAATTAAAAATAAAAAATTAAAAATTAAAAATTAAAAATTAAAAATTAAAAATTAAAAATTAAAAATTAAAAATTAAAAATTAAAATTAAAAATTAAAAATTAAAAATTAAAAATTAAAAATTAAAAATTAAAAATTAAAAATTAAAAATTAAAAATTAAAAATTAAAAATTAAAAATTAAAAATTAAAAATTAAAAATTAAAAATTAAAAATTAAAAATTAAAAATAAAAATTAAAAATAAAAAATAAAAAATTAAAAATTAAAAATTAAAAATTAAAAATTAAAAATTAAAAATTAAGAATTAAAAATTAAAAATTAAAAATTAATAATTAAAAATTAAAAAACAAAAATTAAAAATTAAAAATTAAAAATTAAAAATTAAAAATTAAAAATTAAAAATTAAAAATTAAAAATTAAAAATTAAAAATTAAAAAATAAAAATTAAAAATTAAAAATTAAAAATTAAAAATTAAAAATTACAAATTAAAAATTAAAAATTAAAAATTAAAAATTAAAATTAAAAATTAAAAATTAAAAATTAAAAATTAAAAATTAAAAATTAAAAATTAAAATTAAAAATTAAAAATTAAAAATTAAAAATTAAAAATTAAAAATTAAAAATTAAAAATTAAAAATTAAAAAGTTAAAAATTAAAAATTAAAAATTAAAAATTAAAAATTAAAAATTAAAAATTAAAAATTAAAAATTAAAAATTAAAAATTAAAAATTAAAAATTAAAAATTAAAAATTAAAAATTAAAAATTAAAAATTAAAAATTAAAAATTAAAAATTAAAAATTAAAAATTAAAAATTAAAAATTAAAAATTAAAAATTAAAAATTAAAAATTAAAAATTAAAAATTAAAAATTAAAAATTAAAAATTAAAAATTAAAAATTAAAAATTAAAAATTAAAAATTAAAAATTAAAAATTAAAAATTAAAAATTAAAAATTAAAAATTAAAAATTAAAAATTAAAAATTAAAAATTAAAAATTAAAAATTAAAAATTAAAAATTAAAAATTAAAAATTAAAAATTAAAAATTAAAAATTAAAAATTAAAAATTAAAAATTAAAAATTAAAAATTAAAAATTAAAAATTAAAAATTAAAAATTAAAAATTAAAAATTAAAAATTAAAAATTAAAAATTAAAAATTAAAAATTAAAAATTAAAAATTAAAAATTAAAAACTAAAAATTAAAAATTAAAAATTAAAAATTAAAAATTAAAAATTAAAAATTAAATATTAAAAATTTTAAATTAAAAACTGAAAATTAATAATTAAAAATTAAAAATTAAAAATTAAAAATTAAAAATTAAAAATTAAAAATTAAAAATTAAAAATTAAAAATTAAAAATTAAAAATTAAAAATTAAAAATTAAAAATTAAAAATTAAAAATTAAAAATTAAAAATTAAAAATTAAAAATTAAAAATTAAAAATTAAAAATTCAAAATTAAAAATTAAAAATTAAAAATTAAAAATTAAAAATTAAAAATTAAAAATTAAAAATTAAAAATTAAAAATTAAAAATTAAAAATTAAAAATTAAAAATTAAAAATTAAAAATTAAAAATTAAAAATTAAAAATTAAAAATTAAAAATTAAAAATTAAAAATTAAAAATTAAAAATTAAAAATTAAAAATTAAAAATTAAAAATTAAAAATTAAAAATTAAAAATTAAAAATTAAAAATTAAAAATTAAAAATTAAAAATTAAAAATTAAAAATTAAAAATTAAAAATTAAAAATTAAAAATTAAAAATTAAAAATTAAAAATTAAAAATTAAAAATTAAAAATTAAAAATTAAAAATTAAAAATTAAAAATTAAAAATTAAAAATTAAAAATTAAAAATTAAAAATTAAAAATTAAAAATTAAAAATTAAAAATTAAAAATTAAAAATTAAAAATTAAAAATAAAAAATTAAAAATTAAAAATAAAAAATTAAAAATTTAAAACTAAAAATTTAAAATTAATACTTAAAAATTAAAAATTAAAAATAAAAAATTAAAAATTAAAAATTAAAAATTAAAAATTAAAAATTAAAAATTAAGAATTAAAAATTAGAAATTAAAAATTAAAAATTAAAAATTAAAAATTAAAAATTAAAAATTAAAAATAAAAAATAAAAAATTAAGAATTAAAAATTAAAAATTAAAAATTAAAAATTAAAAATTAAAAATTAAAAATTAAAAATTAAAAATTAAAAATTAAAAATTAAAAATTAAAAATTAAAAATTAAAAATTAAAAATTAAAAATTAAAAATTAAAAATTAAAAATTAAAAATTAAAAATTAAAAATTAAAAATTAAAAATTAAAAATTAAAAATTAAAAATTAAAAATTAAAAATTAAAAATTAAAAATTAAAAATTAAAAATTAAAAATTAAAAATTAAAAATTAAAAATTAAAAATTAAAAATTAAAAATTAAAAATTAAAAATTAAAAATTAAAAATTAAAAATTAAAAATTAAAAATTAAAAATTAAAAATTAAAAATTAAAAATTAAAAATTAAAAATTAAAAATTAAAAATTAAAAATTAAAAATTAAAAATTAAAAATTAAAAATTAAAAATTAAAAATTAAAAATTAAAAATTAAAAATTAAAAATTAAAAATTAAAAATTAAAAATTAAAAATTAAAAATAAAAATTAAAAATTAAAAATTAAATATTAAAAATTAAAAATTAAAAATTAAAAATTAAAAATTAAAAATTAAAAATTAAAAATTAAAAATTAAAAATTAAAAATTAAAAATTAAAAAAAAAATAAAAATTAAAAATTAAAAATTAAAAATGGAAAATGGCATATTAAAAATGAATAATAAAAAATGAAAAATGAAACAAAAAATGAAAAATAAAAAATGGAAAATTAAAAATAAAAAATTAAAAATGAAAAAGAAAAATGAAAAAGAAAAATGGAAAATGGAAAATGAAAAGCTAAAAATGTAAAATGAAAAAAAAATTAAAAATTAAATATGAAAAATAAAAAATTTAAAACGAAAAATTAAAAATCAACTAGCAGAGCACCTGCAGTTGTTTGCTATAAGTGATACATATATACTCTTTCTGTTTGTTTTAACAAAATGCCATAAAAAATCTTTAATTACTAGATGTTTTCACTATCTTTCCTATGATCGGTCACATATAATTTTTTTTTCTTATTCCTGGCATAATTTTATGTAAAACTATTTTATTGCAGACAACTTCAAATATTGCATAAAATGCATATTATTATGACGTGCCAAGAGTCCATGTTCTTGTACACGCCCTCAATATTTCTTATCAACAACAACGTTATTCATAACAATCCTGAACATTTGTGTTAAATCGTAATGCCACAGATAAGCAGAAGGATACATGGCAATAACAAAATAATAAAAAAAATACATCCAATTTTAATAGTGTCATAAATAATTATGATTTCCATATTGAAGAAAAATATGTAAAAATTCAGGGAATTCAGGGGAAAGTCATTGCTTGTAAATTAAAGTTCTATAATTACAAAATTTTTGCTTGACTAAGCACATGATTAATGAAGTAGCTAGTAACTTGAAGATTTATGAAAACCAAATTTATAACAATGCCATTGAAATTCGGTTTACATTTATTTTCTATATCTAATTATTTGGAAACAAGGCCCTTTCTCTAATCTGATGGTATCGTATAGTCGGTTTAAACTGACCAAAATTTCCTCAGTTGTTTATTTTTATTTAATTTTTCATGAATTTTTGGTAGGAAAAATAGGCGACCGCATATTTCGAAGTCACTTCCCGAGGTAGTGATAGAAAGACACTTGTGCCTTAACATTTTACTAACATTGTCGGATTTCGTTTTGAAAAACACTTTTTAGAATGCAGTAATCAGTTGTGTTTTTATACTAAATTCGTGTTTTTATGTGCTGAGTATAAATAAAAAATTTAAATTATGAGGCAGGCTAGAAAATCCCTTCAAAACAATAGAACAACTCATTATTTTTTTAGCGAAGTAAACTTTTACCTTCAACTTTTTGATCCCTTTCAAATAATATAATATCTCAACCAATTCAAATTATGCATTTCTTTCAGCGATAACCTCATCGCTAAAACCAAATCTCTAACCACGGAGTCGAAAAAAAAATTCAGATACCCCAAAACTATAAATTTTCTTGATCGTTATAAAAAGACAAGTTGATTTAACGATGACCGTCTATCAGTCTGTCTGTAGAAATCACGATCCATAATTTAGCTAAACTGTTTTTACACAAAGTCGTTTACTGATATCCCGAAGAAGTTTCTATTTAAAATCATTAAAAAGGTGTCACGAGGTAAGAATGTTCATGTGTTTGTTGTTTTTCCTAAGATATTTAATTCTTCTTATTGTTGTGGTCATTGTAGTTGTTTATATATTTATAATGCACGTGTCACATGAGCCTCAGCAAGTGTGGTCACATGTTTTTTTATCATTATTACGATATAATGAAGAAAATAGCTAATAGGTAAGAAAAATATAGTCCATAAAAAAGCGAATTTTGCTAAATGCCTGTCCTTAAAAAGTACTTTTTTCTCTAAAAGCACATTTTTTAAATAGTACTTTTTCTTAAGTTTTACTTTTTTTAAGAAAAACTACTTTTTTTTAAATAATTACCTTTTTTTCAAAAAGTGCCATTGAAAAAAAAAAATACCTTCTTTAATATTCTTGAAGCTACCTTATTTTTGAATATCTCTTTGTTGAAAATTACATTCTTTAAAAAAACTATTTTTTTAAGTATTTATTTTAAAGTACCCTTTAAAAAAAAGTCCCTTTTTTATTAAAACGCCCTTGTTTATTTTTTTTAATTACCCTTTTTTTAAAAGTATCCTTTTTATAAAAAAGCATATTTTTATACCCTCCACCCCAGTGTGCAGAGGGTATATATAAGTTTGTCATTCCGCTTGTAATAATTAGAAAAAAAAATTTTTGGACCCCAAAAAATATATATATTTGTGATCCTTATAACAAGCGGAATTGTCCGTCTGTCCGTCTGTGGAAATCACAATGCCAACTTCAATCGGGCAGCTAGGGTGCTCGTTGGCATAAAAAATGATTCACTAACATTCTGAGAAGTTTGCTATTTAAAATCGCCTAAATCGGTTGATTAGGGCCCGAGATTTGAATGAATAACTAAAAAAAGTCTTGAAAAAATATGATTTTCCATGTTGTTCTTGTTCTTTCCAGGGAAATCTCTGAAAAAGTAAAAAAAAATGAAGATGAAATGATGTTTCTATATTGTTCTTGTTGTTATTCTAAATGTTGTATTGTTGTCATAGTTGGACTTGTTGTTTTTGTGGTCGTTGTGGTAATGACATAATAAAAACTAACCCTTTGTACATTTTTTTATCAACTCTGGTATAAAAATTTAAAAGTTTTCATTGTGTTGGCATCACTAAAAAAAAATTGTTAGATCATATTTGTCATCGCCATGAGCCCGCCTGCAAAGTGTCAGATCGATTGGGTTACGGGAAAGGGGTTAAAAATCGATCCAAAATGTTATCGACAAGCAGACAAGCAGACACTAATGCCGGTTTCTTTTGCGACAAAAAATGTCGCATTTTATTTGGACTATTTTCGAAAGTGTATTTTTTATATATTCTATATTAAGAGCAACTTTATTTTATATATCAATCGTAAATCCGGTCATAGTGTGAGAATATTTCCACATTGTTCCCCTTTTTTGAATATTTTCACCCCATGACTTCAAAGAGGATAATAATGAAATTTTTTTGCATTTTATGAACACAGCACTCTGAGACCGTTCGATTGATTTATAAAATTAGGTTACTCTTAATTTAGAATATATAAAAAAATACACTTTTCGAAAAAAGTTTAAATAAAATGCGACACTTTTTGTCACCAAAGAAAACGGCATAAGAGTTAATATAAAGGGAGTAAAAATTCACCAACAGCTAAAGCAAATAATGCCAAACCACCTGTGGTTAATAAAAAAACAATGTAAATTTACCAAAAAAAAAAAAAAAATTATGTATGAATTTATTAAAAAAAAACATAGCAATAACTTTAGATGTTGTATTTTTTGTGTGTAACATTTAAATATACATAGATGCATATAACAATAATATTAATAGGCTAGGTGATTTCTTGTGACCGAGGTTTTCTTCTGCCGTTTTATCCCGATTTTGACCCAACGTATATTATTTGGAAGCTATTTCATTTTGGCCGATTTGCAGATTTACTGATTTTAAAATTTTTTCTTTATTTTGAGTAAATTGCATTTAAAGTTGCTACTAACACATACATAAAATTAGACAATGCTAGGTGTGTGATTATTAAATTTGTTAATGTGTTTGTAATAAAAATAAGTTTGTTTTTTTTTTGTGTTGATTTGTGAATTGGCTATAATTGATTAGCATACTTTTAGGGCTTCATTTAATAAAAAAATAAAATTTCCTAGAATTTGCAATCGAATTTCGAGGGCAAAAAATAATATACTTATCGCACCTTAAATACAAAAGAGTCACAACTCAATATTTTGCATAATAGACTTTTTTTCCATAAATTAATTCACAGTACACATTTCTATTCACTGCAAAAATTATTTCTCATAACTATCTTCTTTAACAGGATATATGCTGTAATTATCTGGGACACAATTTGAGATAATATTACTAGTCAAATGAAAAAATTTTAGTCAGAGAGTCATAACTCAAAATTGTATTTTATTTCCACAAATACAATATAAATTTTAAAAAAAGTATAGCAAAACTTTCCTCAAAATGGACATTTTCATAATGAAACTAAATTTTTTTAAATTTTGAGTTGTAACTGTTTTGTATTTAAGGTGCGATATATTCAGTATAAGTATATCCGCATATTAGAAATAAATCGGAATATTATTTTATTTGTATAAAATTCTCCAATATTTTGTTTTAGGGAAAATACATTTCTTTTGCATTAACAAAGAGTGTCACTTCATTTTGCTCAGTGTGACTATGCGACAGTAGATGGCGTTCCAATTACTTTTGCAATAGTTATTTCTATTTTAACATGAATATCAACATTTCAATTAGATATCAAACACAACAATGTTAAAAGTACACACACAGCTGAGTAAAGAAGGAGCAATGAGTTTTTTGCTTTCAAAACAGTTCTACATAGTTATATTAAATTATTATTCTGCTTCACCTACAAAATATCTGATTGCGATTACATATAATTTTTAAAAATTTTTTAAAATTACTAAAACGTTATTATTCACATAAATTCAGAATTGCAGCTTTTAAATTTTCCATTCAAATTTAGGATAATATCAATTCTAAAACTGGAATTCAGATTTCCAATTATAAATTCGAAAATATCAATTGAATTTCAGAAAATTATATTAAAACGTCGGAAATAATAACTTGAAATTTATAAGATATCAATTAAATTTTAAAAGTATAAATTTTATTCTTTAAACACAAATTGAAATTAAAAAAAAACTTCAAATATGTTTACATTTAAAAAATCAACTGAAATTGAAAAAATATTGCGATTCTGCAGACATTAATAGCATTTCAGGATAAGAAAACATTAATTTAAATTCAATTAAGCTTAGAAAACCTCAAATGATATTTAAGAATTGCGAACATAAAAATTGTTACATAAATAAAATGCAATATTATTTTCCACAATTTTTTTTTGGATGAAAATTTAAAGTTTTTCAGAAAATAAAGAAAACAAATTATTTTATTTAAAATTTTTGGGACATTTGGTTTTTTGCGTTTGGCATCCCTAATTTGAACCAGTGTTCTTGATGACTTCTAAATTTGACAAAGTAAAACCCAAAAAATTTAAGTTCGATAATAATTTCCAAGTAGTAGTATTTGGAGTCAATAAATGAATATATATTTTATTAACATAATTTAATTCAAAATCAAAAGTTGGCATCACTGGGTTAGATTTTGTATTGTATTATTTTGTGTTACCACAAAATTTAGTAGTGAAGACTCCCTTTTAATAAGTAAAAAAAAAAATTATTTTCCAGATATGGCAATATTTAAAAAAAATGAGAGAGCTTTTTTTTGGTTATTATTTTGTTACTCCATGCGACCTATACGGCTGCAATGAAGAATTATTTGGCACAGTCAAAGAAACTATACAGCCATCTCCAATTAGCACAATTTAATGCATATAGCCACCTTACACAACCATTACCTTCGCAATGGAGTTTAGGTTGAGCTATTTAATTTGCAAAAACTTAAACTAAATTAAACGAGAGGTTATGTCAGCAACCACGATGACCAAAAAGCAAACACCGAAACGTGTTTTCTTTTATCCGAAATAATAGAAAAGACAAAAACGATCTTTTCTCGTTCGACCGCGAATTACTAATGTGAGAGAGCTCTATATACCAACTCTTGAAATAAACAAAAATCCGGATCAAACCAAGGAATTTGCCGAAATAATTTGGTATTAAGTTAACTTTTTCAAATATTTTGTTTACATTTATTATCAATAATCTAACAGAGGTGGAGGGTATCAAAGATTCGGCACAGCCGAATTTAACCCTCTTACTTGTTTTATTTTTTCTTAATTACCATTTTTTTAAAAAAATCCTTTTTGAAAAAATACACCTTATTTAATTTAGCAATTTTTTTATATTTCCCTTTTTTAAAAATGTACCTTTTTTTACAAAAATTTACCCTTTTTAAAACAAGTACCCTTTTTTGAAAAGGGCACACCCGATTTTAACACTCTTACTTGATTTTATTCAATTTTTTGAATATGATTATGATTATTATGTATTAGTAGAGTAGATGAGATTTATACGTATGAGGGATACTTTTAAATCAAACATACATCAGTATTATTCTTATGTTTTTTACGTGGAATCTAAATTAATAAAAATAAGTTACTGAAGGCTCAGTTACAATTTTGCTAAATAACGAATAATGGCCTGAGGGATGACAAATCCTTTAGAAATGTTATCTTACTGGCCTGTATTTTCACCCTGACTTGATTTTTCTCACCCCTCAGACAATGAATCCGAAAGTGTTCCACAGTGTAATCAATTCACCAGACGTCGTTTACATATTACAATTGCATTTGCAGTTAACATATCGAAAAGTTAATGAAAACCACATAAATGATATGATTGATAAACACCATTTCACTACAGTATATTAATATTTAAATTAATTAAAATTAATTATAAACATGAGATTTCCCCAGCCAGCAAACACACAAAAATCATATGAACAAACCAATCATTTCTGATTTAAAACGAGAGCTTTTTTATGTGTTTTTAAAACTTAAAGTTCAGTAGGCTATGAAAAATAATATTAAAAACTTCAATATAAATTGCAATATCTTCGTCCATGTGTAAAGGAAAGTTTATGTGCAATAACATCATTTTTTTAAACAATGGTAAAGCCAACATCTGGTGTAACCAATATACCAATAGTATATAATTTAAAATGAAAAATACCTCCTATATGTATCACTACTACTTATTGTAAAGAAACTTAAACGGAAATTATAGTGTCACATGTTCTGTCATAAGCAAAACATATGTAACTCTTCTTCTAGTTATTGTTTTAAATATTATATTGATAGAACAGAGCTAGAATGAAAAAAAAAATAAGAAGGAATCTTACCCAACTTAATGTTCAACTCAACGAAAAAACTAACTTTAACACTAACTTAGCTAAAATTGAACTTACGACCACCTAAAGCACTTGTCCATTTTTCACGACAACTTCGTTTATAATTGAAAATTTCACTACGCTCTGTTTTTGTTTCAATTATTAAACAAATTTCACCACTCATGTGACATCTGTAAACATCAAACGTTACGATAACGGATATTGCATTTACTGAAGAAAAAAAAACTATAATAAAACTCAAATCAAATATCAGACGCATAGTAACACATCCATTTCCATTAAAAGAATTACGTAAGTATTATTTTATAATAAACCGACAGAAACACAATAATGTGATAAAAATACAAAACCCAGCAAGAATATGTTGCCATAAAATCAAACATACACCGAAGCTTATTTATACGGTTTAATAAGTAAAATTAGGTATTCTGGGAAATTTATAGTTTTATTCCTCCCAACGTTCCTTTTTAAGAAAAGGTAAAAATTTAATAATAAAAAGGTGCCTTTTTAACAAAATGTATTTTTTAGGGTAATAAAATAGATAGATAAAATTTTCTTTTTTCAAAACAGATACTTTTTTAAGATAAGGTACGTATGTACGTCTTTATATTTACTTTTTTTAATTTACCATTAGAAACTTACTTTTTTAGGGTGCCTTTTAAGAAAATACACTTTATTAAGAAAAAGCATCTATTTAAGAAAAGGTAATTTTTTTTATCACTTTTTTAGGAAAAATTGCTATTTTCGGATAAAATACTTTTTTAGGAAAAAATACTTTTTTTAAGAAATTTTAGTTTTTTAAGAAAGAATACTCTTTTAAAAAAGGTATATTTTTAACAAAAGGTACTTTGTTAAGAACATGTGTTTTTTCAACGGTATTTTTAAATGAAAATATACTTATTTTAAGAAAAGATACCTTGTAAGAAAAGCTACTTTTTTTAATAAAAGGTACTTTTTTAAGAAAAGGTACTTTTTTAGAAAAGGTACGTTTTTAAAAAAATTTACTGTTTTAAGAAAACGTAATTTTTTATAAAAGGTATCTTTTAAGAAAAAGTACTATTTAGGAAAGGCTATTTTTAGGAAAGTGTATCTTATTAAAAGACGGCACTCATTTTAGAGAATATGATTTTATAAGAAATGATAAAAAAAAAATTACTTTTTTAAGAAAAGGCGCCTTTTTAACAAAAATGTAAGATAATGTAATTTTTTAAGAAAACACTTCTTTAAGAAGTTCTTTTTTAAGAAAAAGTACTATTTTAAGAAGAGTATTTCTTTACGAAAATTTAATTTTTTAGAAAATTTACTTTTTTAAAAAGAAATTCTTTTTAAGAAAAGGTTCTTTTAAGAGCGAGTACTTTTTTAAAACAAAAATCATGTTAGTCCGATCACAGGGGAGATGTGTAAACATCTAGTAATTAAAAAAATTTTATGGCAAATAGAAAGCGCCATCAATGTATCACTTATAGCAAACAACTGCAGGGGCTCCGCTAATATAAAAATATATATTATTATTTATTATTTCAATCGGTTAATTTTTCATTTTTCATCTTACAATTTTCATTTTTCATTTTCGTTTTTCATTTTTCATTTTTTATTTTTTGTTTTTCATTTTTCGTTTTTTATTTTTATACCCTATACCACTATGTGGTTTGGGTATAATGACTTTGTGCTGCTGTTTGTAACAACCAAAAATATTTGACCTAGACCCATCTTTAATTATACCGATCGAATCAGAATCACTTTCTGAGTTGATTTAACAATGTCCGTCCGTCCGTCCGTCCGTCCGTCCGTCTGTGTGTCCATGTAAAGCTTGTAATCAAACTGCAGGTCGCAAATATGAATATATTTTGATGAAATTTGGTATATAAGCTTTTATCGGGCATGGGATGAACCTCTATTGAAATTGGTGAGAATCGGTCCATGTTCAGACCTAGCCCCCATACAAATTACCCATATGAAATCGACATAAATTGCCATAAGATCCAAATTGTCATATAGATCTTACTCAAATTGGGTTTGTATGCGTTCATTACATCCACTAATGAGTAGTCGAAAAATGATCCCTTTGACCCCATATAGAGCTGCTTCCCGATCTTCACTTAAATCTATTAAAAAATAAAAATATTGCACTGATTCTTCTCAAATTTTGTTTGTACATATTTTTGCAAAATACAAGAGACTTTACCAAACATGATCAGGATCGGTCCATTTTTGGACCTAGTCCCTTTATAGATATAGCATCCGATATGAACTTTTTCATATCTGCAGCCAAAAAAATTAATAAAAATCCCACTCAAATTTGGTTTATGCTTATTTTCTATATCGAAGTAGTTGGACCGAAAGATAGGGTCTCTAAACCATGGTATAGGGTATCATATAGTCGGTCTAGACCGACTATAATTTTCTTACTTGTTCATTTTCAGTTTATATTTTTCATTTTTAATTTTTTGATTTTTAATTTTTTATTTTTCGTTTTTAATTTTTTATTTTTATTTTCCATTTTAAATTTTTCGTTTTTAAGTTTTTATTTTTTTTTTTCAATTTTAATTTTTTATTTATTTTTCATTTTTTATTTTTTATTTTTCATTTTTTATGTTTTATTTTTTATTTTTAATTTTTAATTTTTTATTTTTCATATTTTATTTTTATTTTTCATTTTATATTTTTCGTTTTTCATTTTCTATTTTTTTTTCATTTTTAATTTTTTCTTTTTTATTTTTTATTTTTCATTTTTTATTTTTCACTTTTTATTTTTTATTTTTCATTTTAAATTTTTTCATTTTTTTATTTTTTTTTTTTATATTTTATTTTTCATTTTTATTTTTCATTTTTTATTTTTCATTTTTTATGTTTTATTTTTTATTTTTAATTTTTAATTTTTAATTTTTTATTTTTCATATTTTATATTTATTTTTCATTTTAAATTTTTCGTTTTTCATTTTCTATTTTTTTTTCATTTTTAATTTTTTATTTTTTATTTCTCATTTTTATTGTTCACTTTTTATTTTTTATTTTTCATTTTAAATTTTTAATTTTTTATTTTTTTTTTTTTTATTTTTTATTTTTCATTTTTGATTTTTTATTTTCCATTTTTCATTTTTATTTTTCATATTTTATTTTTAATTTTTCATTTTACTTTTTCGTTTTTCCTTTTTATTTTTCATTTTAATTTTTCGTTTTTCACTTTTTATGTTTCATTCATAATTTTTCACTTTTTATTTTTAATTTTTCATTTTTCATTTAAAATTTGTTTTTCCATTTTTATTTTTCATATTTAATTTTTCGTTTTTCATATTTCATTTTTCGTTTTTCATATTTCATTTTTCATTTTTTATTTTAAATTTTTCATTTTTATTTCTAATTTTTAATTTTTCATTTTTTTTTTATTTTTTATTTTTAATTTTTATTTTTCATTTTTTATTTTTTATTTTTCATTTTCAAACAGGTTATTACATATCTAATTTTTTCAGCAATACAATCATAGGTCACACCGATTTTGTCTTACGTCTCACATGTTACGTCGTTTTTTGATTGTTTTGTGAAATAGAAATTTACACCCCCTATGCGTATAGATTTTTACACATCAAAAAGTAACTTTTTATAAAGGGTACCATTTAAGCAAAATGTACTTTATTTAGAAATAGTACTCTTTATAGAAAATGTTCTTTTTTAAGAAAAGGTATTTTTAAGAAATGATACTTATTTCAAAAAAGTACTTTTTTAAGATGTATCCTTTTAAATAAAATGTACTTTTTTGGGATAACGTAATTTTTTTAGAAACTGTGCTTTTCTAGAAAGGTATTTTTTTAAGAAAAGATAAATTTTTAAGTAAAGGTCTCTTTAAGAAAAGTTACTATTTAAAGAAAATGTACTTTATCCATAATATTAATTGGTTAGGCTATTTCTTGTGACTGATGTTTTGTTCTACCGTTTTATCCCGATTTTGACAAAACGTATATTATTTGAAAGGTATTTTTTTTAGCTGTTCACCAGACTTACAGATTTTTAAATTTTTGACTTTGTTTAGAGTAAATTGCATTTAAAATTGCTACTAACACATACATAAAATTATACAATGTTATGTGTGTGTATTAAATTTGTTAATGTGTTTGTTAATGAGTTTGTTATCTTTATTCACAGTAATAATAAAGCAAAAAAACTTTCGTTTGTGAATTGGATAAGTTGAAAAATAAAGTTGCCTAGAAATTGCAGTCGAATTTCAAGCGCTGGAATTGGCTAGTTAAAATAAATACTTTTTAAGAAAGTATTCTATTTTGAGAAAAGTTACTCTTTTAAACAAAGGTAGTTTTTAAAGAAATTGTACTTTTTTAAGAAAAGGTAAATTTTTAAGAACTTTTTTAATGAAATAGTACTTTTTAACAAAAGCTATTTATTTTCGAGGTACATTGCTAAGAAATCTTCCTTTTTAAGAAAATGTACTTGGTTAAAGAGATAAACTATTTTACTAAAGGTACTTTTTTAAGAAAAGGTACTTTTCAAAGAAAAGTTATCTTTTTAAATAAAAGGTTATTTTTTAAGAACGGGTGCTTTTAAAAGAAAAAAATACTTATTTAAGAAAATTTACTTTTTACGAAAATTTACTTTATTAAGAAAAGATACTTTTTAAACAAAGAACTTTTTTAAGAACGGGTTCGTTTTTGATAAAATGTACTTTTTTAAGAAAAACTACTGTTTTAAGAACGGATACTTTTTTAAGAAAATTCAACTTTTTTAAAAAATTACTTTTTGTGAGGAAAGTTACTTTTTTAAGAAAATGGATTTTTAGAAGAAAATGTAATTATTAAGAAAAGGTACTTTTTAAAGAAAAAGTGTTTTGTAGGAAAAAAAAAAGTTTTTATGAAAAGGTTATTTTTTCAAATAATGGTGCTTTTCTAGGGAAAATCTACATTGTAGGAAAATATGCTTTTTTAGGTAAAGGTATTTTTAGGAAAAGGCACTTTTTTAAGAACAGATACTTTTTTAAGTAAATGTACTCTTTTAAGTAAAGGTAATTTTTTAGGGAAAAGTACTTTTTGGTACTTGTTTAAGAAATTTTGTAGGAAAAGTTAGTTTTTTAAGAAAATGTACTTTTTAAAGTAAAGATACATTTTTAAGAAAATATACTTTTTTTGGTACTATATGGTGCTTTTTAAGAAAAGGTATTTTTTAAGGAATATTTTTTTAGGAAAGGTACTATTTTAGAAAATGTAAACTTTAAAAAAAATTAAATTTATTGAGAGTATGAACCTTTTCAACAAAAAGGTACTTTTTTAAGAATGAGGACTTTTATAAGAAAAGTAGCTTTTTTTTGAAAGGGTACTTTTAAAAGAAAAAATACCTTATTAAGAAACGTAACTTTTTAAGAATAGGTATTTGTTGCAAAAAGGCACTTTTTTAAGAAAAAGTACTTATATAAGAAAATACATCTTTTTAAGAAAATGTACTTTTTTCGAAAAGGTACTTTTTTACGAAAATTTACTTTTCAGAGAAATAACACTTTTTTATTGAAAGGTACTTTTAAAGAAAATGTACTCTTTAGGAAAATTCACATTTTTCGTGAATATACTTTTTGAATAAAATGTACTTTTCAAGAAGTTTTTTTTTTTTTTTAATATGTGCACGTGTAAAATTTATGCGATGTTAAGCAGTTATTTTATTTTTACTTAGACACATGAGTGATAATTTTATGTAATTAAATATTAATCATGCGGCATACGGGGACAGTCTTGGAATCAGTGATGAGCGTAACTATGTATTAAAATAGTCCATTATATTACAAATCGTATTACGAGGCAAAATCTCACTGGTATCCTTTTAAGCAAACATGTGTTTGGTCTTCATATTAAATAAAATGTAGAAATGTAAATGTGTGAAAATATTTTATATTTCTAACACAAACAAATCCATTTCCTAATAAAGGCGTGCATGTCATTAATGCTCTTGTTGTATTATTTTGATGGCCAATTTTTTACGGTTTTTTGTCCAAGATATCTTTAGCAATAAGTTTCTTTGGGATTTGCGCTTTTGTAGTAAAAGTGATAGAGCTTTAAGGGGGGGAAAACTTATTACCAAAAGAACTAAGAACAAATTTGAATTTTATTAAGAACATCTCAGATTTAAGCTTTATGTGGTGGCCGACATGTATAGTTATACATGACCTTGAATCAGGAAGTGTTGTAGTTGTCACTTGGATTTCTATTTCTATTTTATAACATTTTTTTTTAAGCCATCATAAAATTTGTTTCAAGAAAAATGTGTTTTGTACTGTGAGACAAATTCAATATTCATTTGTGCAACCCGTTTTAATCTTTTGGGAAATTATCAAACTTTTTCTGGCATTGAAGAATGTTTATATTTTTTTATTGCTTATGTGTCTGACTGTTTATATATGACTTTTGACTTTGACTTTTAAAACAAAAAAACATTTTTTCAAATGTACGGATATGCGATTGTACGCAATATTGGAATATTACTAAAACGCAAAATCCCGAAAACGTAAAATCTGAAAATCACAAAAACGCCAAATCGCAAGATCACAAGATCGCTAAAACCAAAATTCAAAAAAAAACGGAAAAATCGCAACAAAAAATAAATAAAATCGCAAAACGCAAAATCTCATGAGCACAAAATCGCAAAAACGAAAAATCGCCAAAATGCGAAATCACAAAAATGTAGAATCGCAAAAAAAGAAAATTGAAAATCGGAAAAAGAAATACTTAAAAAACGCAAAATCATTAAATCCCAAAATTGAAAAAAAAAAAACAAAAAGGGTAAATCGCAATATCACAAAAATTCAGAAATCGTACCACCGCAAAAATTAAATATCGCGAAAACAGGAAATCGCAAACACCCAAAAACTCATAAGCACATCGCCACAAAACGGAAAAACTCCAAACGCGGAAAATTGCAAAATCCCAAAATCGCAAAAACTTAAGAATTCAATCATCGGAAAAACGCAAAATCGCAAATAGGTAAAATGGCAAAATAGTAATGTAAAAAAAATCACAAAAATGGTAAAATCATGAAAACGTAAAATTGCCACAACGCAAATTCGCAAAAATAAAATCTGCAAAATCGCAAAAACGAAAAATTGCAAAATCAAAAAAAAAAAGTAAAATCGTTAAATCGCAAAACCGTAAAAACGATAAATCGCAAAAAACAGGAAATTGTATAAACGTAAAATCCAAAAAAAAATCGCATAATCACAAAAACTAAAGTACGAAAAATCGCATAATGGCACAATGGCAAAACCAAAAAAACACAGAAACGCAAAATCAAATAACCAAAATGTCGAAACATGCAAAACCGGAAAAACGCAAAAATGCAATAACTTAAAATCGCACAAACGCAGCATCGCAAACAACGCAAGAGCGCAAAACCGCAAAAATTACAAATACGTAAAAACGCAAAAACTAAAATTTCGCAAAAATGCTTAATTACAATAAAGCAAATATTATAAAATCCCAGAACGCAAAATGCAAGAACAAAATACCCAATATTACAAAAATTGAAAAATTTTAAAAACGCAGCAACTCTAAATCTTCAAAACAAAATATCGGAAAAACGTAAAATCGAAAAAAAACCAATACTGCAAAAGCAAAAACTGCAAATATACATGAACAATTGCAAAATCAGAAAAATGCAAAATAGCAAGAAACAAAAAAAATCTGAAAAACGCAAAATCGCAAAAGCGAAAAATTTGAACAAAAAAATTGGACAATCACAAAAACGCAAAATTACAACAACTCAAAATCACAAAAAGAGGAAAATCGTAAAAACATAATATGTGAAAAACGCAATATTGCGAAAACTCAAAATCGCAAAAAGTAATATTTCATAAAAATCGGAAAATCGGAAAAATTGCAAAAATGCAAAATAGCAAAAACAAATATATGTATTATGAGATAAATGCAAAATCATAAAAAGTAAAACTTTGAAAACCTCAAAATTGCAAAAACAAAAAATAGCAAAAACAGAAAATTGCAAAACCGCATCACATAAACACTAAATCACAAAAAGCAAATTTCTAAGAACTCGAAATCATAAAAATGCAAACTCACAAAAAAAATCAAAAAAAGGCAAAATCACAAAACCACAAAATCGTAAAAATGAAATATCAGATAAACAGAATATCTCAAAATCGGAAAACGCAAAATCGCGAAACTGCAAAAATTGCAAAAACTTAAAATCGTAAAAACGACAAATACACAAAATAGCAAAAAAGCAATATCACAAAAATGCAATAATTGTAAAATTGCGAAAATCAAAAAATCAGGAACGCGGAAATTGCAAAATTACAAAATACAAAATCACAAAAACCTAAAATTACAAAAAACGGAAAAGGAGAAAAACCCGTAAAAACATAAAATCGCTAAAACATATTATAGCGAAAACCCAAATCGAAAAAACTTACAATCGCTTAAAAGCAAATTCTCAAAATCGCGAGAGAGAGAAAAAAAACAGTCGAAAAAATCTGCATAATCGGAAGAAGTAAAAATTGCGAAAACGCAATATTGCAAAAACAAAAATTAGCAAATCGGAGAAAAGTAAAATCGCAAATCATAAAAATGCAAAATCGTAAAATCTAAATATCAGAATAACGCAGAAATGCAATATCACAAAAAATGGCAACTACGCAAAATCGAAAAAAAGCAGAATCGCCAAAAAAAATTCAAAATCACGGAATCGAAAATCGTGAAAATTAAATATCAGAAAACTGCAAAAACGCATTATCACAAAAACGACAAATACGCAAAATCGGAAAAACGCAAAATCACAAAACCGCAAGAACCACTTAAACGGAAAATCGCAAAACGAAAATTACATGAACTCAAAAACATAAAAACTCAAAATCAGAAAACGAAAAATTGTAAAAATTAAATATCGAAAACTTACAAACTTATAAAAACGACAAATACGCAAGATCGCCATATCGCAAAAACACAATAGCACAAAAAAAGCGAAAATTCAAAATCGCAAAAGCACATGGGCAATTCCATATGTGACGAAGTGACATTTTGAGTTGTAGAATTCAAGTTAATGCTATTCTACAAAGCTATTTTGAATTGAAAATTCATTCTTCAGTTGAAAATGATTGTTGATGATTAAGAGATTTAAAAAAAACTCAGAAACAATTTTTACACTATTTTATTCTTTTATTTTTGAGTAATTTCTCATTGTGTGACGGAATGACATTTTTGCTACCATGACTATGTCCTGGTATTAAAACCTGGGAACTTTTGTAAATTAAGAAGCAAGTCAGATTTTAAACTAATGCATACTTTACATATGATACATAAGCTATATAAAATTATAATTTAGAGCAACTGGCCTGTAATAGTATCGAATTTATTAACTGTCATTTGACGTGACGGAATGACTGTGACGTAATCACTAAAGTTTCTTAAACATGTATTAAAAGAAAATTGAGTAAACAAATAAATTTTATATTTTTTTTATTATCTAGAATGCTTTTAAGGAATTACATTATGCAACTTGGAACATATTTTAATATATTTTTAAACTTACTTCATATAAATGAAAAAAATTTTTTTTTTCATAAAAGTTTACATTTTTATGGAATTGCCCACATAATCTAATAAAACAAAATCTCGAAATCGCCAAACCACAAAATTGCAAAAGAGAAAAACAGCAAAAAAAAAATAAATATTAGCAAATCGGAAAAAAGCTAAATCGCCAAACCACAAAAAAAACAAAAAAGTAAAATCGCAAAAACACTAAAAAACAAAAATTGAAAGGTCGCAAAGAAGCAAAAAATCGGCAAAAGGCAAAATGCAAAAAAACACAAAATAATAACGTAAAAGCTAGGAAAAAAACGCAAAATAACCAAGCGCAAAAACGTAAAAATTAAAATGACATAAACGCCAAACAGTTTCTTAAAATATACATAAATTCGATTAAACACTCGAAGTTTCATACAGAAAGTTACACAGTGGAGTCCCGTAAGTGCTCCAGAATCCCTCAAAAGTACAAGTACAAGTACAAGTCCTTTTTACGAACTAATAATTTAACGATTTTATGGTAGAAATAGAATTTGGACTTTCAAAAGAAATGTTGTTCTTAAAATCCAGCTTTTTAAAAAATTTCTAAGAAATTCTTTAATGAAAAATCAGTTTTATTATTAACTAGCTGGGCCCAGTCCGCGTTGCAGGCCATAAGAAAACATCTGGTTGTTATATTGCATCTAAATATTAATACACAGTGTCGGACAAAAGTAAAGCACGACAGACCAAAAATCAAATATCAGACTTCACAGTGTCACCCGCCAGCTATTCTTAAGATTTCCTGAAAATTTAATTAAAATCGGTTTATTTATTTATATATACTAGCAAATTCCAGCGCTCGAAATTCGGCTGTAATTTCTAGACAGTTTTATATTTCAACTTAGCCAATTCACAAACCAACACTTTTATGGTTTATTATTATTGTGAATGAAGATAACAAACTCATTAACAAACACATTAACAAATTTAAAAAACACACATAACATTTGTATAATTTTATGTATGTGTTAGTAGCAACTTTAAATGCAATTTACTCAAAATAAAGAAAAAAATTTTAAAATTTGTAACTCTACAAAACGGCTAAAAAGCAATACCTTTCAAATAATATACGTTTGGACAAAAAAGGGATAAAACGGTAGAACAAAACATCGGTCACAAGAAATTGCCTAGCCTATTAATATTATAGATGTAGATGCCATTAGTGGTACAATATTAAAATTTAATTTTGCCATGCCCCTCCGCCCACAGACCAAAAATTAAAAATTAGACCTCACAGCATCAGCCGCCAGGCCATTCTGAAGATTCCCCGAGAATTTCATTAAAATCGGCCCATCTGTTTTTATATACATGTAGACGCCTTTAGTGGTAAAATTTTAAAATTTGAGTTTGCCCCGCTCCTCCGCCCATAGACCAAAAATCAGACTTCAAAGTGTCACCCGCTAGGCCCTTCTGCATATTCCCTGAAATTTTCATTCAAATTGGTACAATATAAAAATTTGATTTTGCCACGCCCCATCCGCCCACAAACCAAAAATCAAATATCAGACTTCACAGTGTTACCGCTCAGGCTACTCTAAAGATTCCCAAAAAAATGCATCAAGATCGATCCGGCAATTTTGGAAGCTATACGAAACACACATACATACATACATAGCCTAAAAGTTTAAAAAGTATGAAAAATCATATTTTTCTTCAAATCCGCCGAAATAAAAACGCTGCCCTCGCCAAATTAAGAACAGAATACCTACAATATTTGGCATTTTTGGTCATATACATCTTGTTAATAAGACCTTGAAGTCCAATCGCTGAATTCCGAAAATTTCTTCAACAAAATTTTTAAAAAAGTAAAATTGGAGATTTTGAAATGGTGCTAGAAAATACGTACCGCTTTTACATTAATTTATAACGGCATAACAATAAAAGAGATGCAAAATACTTTACATAACATCATTTTGGTATTAGAAGAATGCAAACATGTTGTTGTTGTAAATTATTTCAATGTCTTTAATAATGTGAGCTCGATTTTTTTAATCAAGTGGTCTTCGAAACATTTATTGCTAGGGAACTTGATATAACATGGCTGTTTTTCAACCGATAATAGATTTTGTTGTTATATTAGAAAGATAATTTACTCCAGATTATGGTCTATTAACTAATTTAATTGAAACACAATTATTAATATCAAAATTTTTGTGAAAAATTATTTTTTTTTATAATTTTTACCCATAAATGCATATTTGAACTTTGAACTCAATGCGCGTCCAGAAAGCTGTATCCGTTTTGGCTCAAATTTTGCACTCTAAAGTTTCAGATCAAGTATCACAATAATCCAACCCATATTGATATTCCAAAAAAAATGGCTGTCACCCTAATATACGAGCATATATATTAGGGTTAACCTTCATTAAATGGAGGGAAAAAAGTGTTCAAACTCTCGGTCGCACCCCCTCGAAAAATGCGAATAGCAAAAAAACTGAGGAATACAAAGTTTTGGGCCAATCAAAAAACATTTAGAGGTGGCTCAACGCGATTGATAATTTCAAGTGTGGAAAATATGAATTCTTTCAGATTTTACGAAAATTTCGTTCTATAGTTTAACATTTTCCGACAAATTGTTATATAATTCGGGAGGAGCATTAAATTATATTTCTAAAAAGCTATAAAACTTCAAAATCGGCTAAAAACTCGCCAAAAAATAGCAAATGCCCCAGACCACTTTTGTGCCAAAAAAAACTAGATCGTGAAATTTGATGGCATTTTTTTCAACTTTACGAAATTAATTAAAGCCAACATTTTGTTTTAGTCTCTATACCTGTAAGTACTCAGATATGAAGTATTGTTTTATTACCATCTTGTTAACCTATTAAGCATTGAGACCGAAAATGGAAAATTTTTTTGAAAAAATTTTGAAAACCCTTTTTCAAGATTTGAAAAATTTTCTTAAACAAAATTAATATAATAATATACAATTAAATAAAAGCAATACTTATTGCAAGTCGTAAGTGATTACAGAAAACAATTTGAATCGCACACTTAATCATCCTTTTATATACCAAAATGAATAGAATTAATTTTATATTTCATATTCTTTCGAATAAATTGTCTTTTATTAGCTTTGGGTCATTTGTGGGTCTTCTTATTTTATTTGGAAAAATATAGATAGTTTTTATACATAAAATAATTTTATAACAAAATTGGTTAAAAGTTTTTTTAATTTATATTCGCGAGCAATAAGCAGATAATTGCACCAAGGATATATCACAATGAATTATTTTGATCCCAAGAGCACTGAAGAGTTAAATAAATAAACATTAACCGAATTATTTTTCTTAAATTCTAAATAGTGGTTTCATCGAGTTTAATAGAAAAACTCGTTTTCGGTAATTTTTATTTAAAAATATCTTAAAATCCAAAGCTGGCCTTGGCAAATAATGGGTTAAAGTTCTCAGATTTATGTCATAATTATAATATTTAAAGCGTCGCATCTAAAAAGTCAATAGCACTTACAAAATATTTGAATTTTTTGAATAATTTGTTTTTTATTAGCTTGGGGTCATATATGACCCCAATTCCAAAAGGGTAATGGGGTCATAATATTTTTTTCCCAAAACCCTAGGCTATTAAGATAAAATACAACATTTAAAAGTAGAAAAGTGATGACTTTTGATACAAAGTATTTAGTAATAGTACATTTACAGAATATTTTACAAAAAATTCCATTATTCCCGAAATCCAGATAGGGATTTACCGAAAAATTCCCACAGTTAATCTCAATCATGCATTTAACAAGAACTTAAAGAGCAAGATCAATTTTTTTAAATTTTGTTTAAGAAAGTTTTTCAAAATTTGAAAAACGAGTTTTCAAAATTTTATCAAAAAAAATTTCCATTTTCGGTCTCAATGTTTAATATGTTAACAAGGTATTAATAAAACAATACTTCATATCTGAGTACTTACAGGTATAGAGACTAAAACAAAATGTTGGCTTTAATTAATTTCGTAAAGTTGAAAAAAATTACATCAAATTTCATGACCTCGTTTTTTTTGGCACAAAAGTGGTCTGGGGCATTTGCTATTTCTTGGCGAGTTTTTTTCGATTTTGAAGTTTGATAGCTTTTCAGAAAGTTAATTTAATACTGACCCGAAGTTATGTAACAATTTGTCGGATAAATTAAATTATAGAACGAAATTTTCTTAAAATCTGAAAGAAAGTCATATTTTCCCCATAAAAAACACACTTGAAATTTTCAATCGCGTTGAGCCACCTCTAAACTTTTTTTTGAGTGGACCAAAACTTTGTATTTCTCAGTTTTTTGCTATTCGCATATTTCTAGGGGGTGCAACCGAGAGTTTGAACACTTTTTTTTTCCCCAATATAATGAAGGGCCACCCTAACATACATACATCCATTTTTATACCCTCCACTCCAGTGTGCAGAGGGTACATATAAG
The DNA here is from genome assembly GCA_963682025.1 of Cordilura impudica. NCBI lineage: Eukaryota > Metazoa > Arthropoda > Insecta > Diptera > Scathophagidae > Cordilura > Cordilura impudica. Next base: position 172,938,488 of record OY821521.1, on the reverse strand, counting down.
TTTGTCATTCCGTTTGTAATAATTAGAAAAAAAATGTTGGACTCTATAAAATATATATATTTGTGATCCTTATAACAACCGGAGTTGACATAGCGATGTCCGTCTGTCCGTCTGTGGAAATCAGGATGACGGCATCCATCCGGCAGCTAGGGTACTCGTTGACATAAAAAATGATTCACTAGCATCCTGAAAAGTTTGCTATTTAAAATTGTCCAAATCGGTCGATTAGGGCCCGAGATTTGAATGAAGAACTAAAAAAAGTCTTGAAAAAATATAATTTTCTATGTTGTTCTTGTCACGATCACGCCCTCAATGGTGCAGCTACAGTGATCATTTTTAGTGAGAATGATTCACCAAATTCATTGGACAATTTCTTTTTCAAAAATCATTAAAATAGGTGGAACAGGCCCAGGGAAATCTCTGAAAAATTAAAAAAAAATGAAAAATATAATGTTTCTATATTGTTCTTGTTGTTATTCTAAATGTTGTATTGTTGTCATAGCTGGACTTGTTGTTTTTGTGGTCATTGTGGTAATAATATAATAAAAACTAACTTCTTCGTACATTTTTTTACTAACTCTGGTAGAAAAATTTAAAAGTTTCCATTGTTTTGGCATCACTCTAAAAATTTGTTAGATCATTTCTGTTATTACCACGAGCCTGCCTGAAAATTTTCAGATCGAATGGCTCACGGGAAATTGGTTAAAATCGATCCAAAAATTTTTCGACAAGCAGACACTACGAGTTAATATAAAGGGAGTAAAAATTCACCAACATCTAAAGCAAATAATGCGAAAATACCTAGTTGTTAATAAAAAAAAAAAATGTAAATATAGCAAAAAAAAAAATTTATGTATAAATTTATTTATAAATTTATATAAACATATTAAATAATACAAATAATATACATGTATATCTATAACAACTGCATGTTAGAAATAAGTCGGTATATTATTTTATTTACATAAAATTCTGCAATATTTTGTTGTGGGGAAAATACATTTCTTTTGCATTAACTGAGTGTCATTTCATTTTGCTCAGCTTGACTATGCCGCAGTAGATGGCGCCACAATTTTTGTTCTAATTAGCTTTGCAATAGTTATTTCTATTTTAACATGAATGTTAATATTTTCAACTGGATATCATACAGAGCAATGTTAAGAGTATACACGGGCTGGTCTTTTATTTCATACGTATTTTCATTATTCTGTTACAAATATGAACATAAGTTTGGCATATTAACTTTTTGTTGTCTTTACAAAATAGAGTTACGAGTTCATCAATAAGTTTTTTGCTTTAAAAACAGTTCTACATAGTTATAAAGAACTATTATACTGCTTTACCTGCAAAATATCTGATTGCGATTACATCTAATTTTTAAAAATTGTTTATAATTACTTAAGCATTATTATTCACATAAATACAAAATTGCACTTTTAAATTTTCCATTCAAATTTAAGAAAATTTCATTCTAAAAACTGGAATTAAAATTTCCAATTATAAATTAGAAAATATTAATTGAATTTCAAAAAATCATATCAAAACCTCGGAAATAATAATTTTAAATTTAGAAGACATCAATTGCATCTTTAATATATAAATTTTATTCGTTAAACAGAAATTGAAATTCCAAAAAAAAAACGCCAAATATGTTTACGTTTAAAAAATGTTTACATATAAAAAAAATATTGCCATTCAGGTAACTTCTTTTAACGATAGTCGAATCGTTAAAAAAGAAAATTGCAAAATTATCAGTAAAATTTTTAAACGATATTCGCTATTGTTAAGGTCAGCTGTTGTTGTTATCTAAACGACAACCACTTTTGTGTTGTTTATTCAATCGATAAAAACTTAAATTTTTAGGTTGAAATGTCGTCATACATAAATAAAAATCATTAAATAGTGAAAATATTTTGCTTTTATTAAAAAACTTTTTTATATAAATAAAAAAAATTAAATAGCATATTCAATTCATTATTTCATTTTTAAATAAATACACAGAAATATTAGTAAACAAAATAAACATAAAATCATCCTGTCAAACACGAAGAAATTTGTTTTTTTCTATTCTTCTCTGTGTTTTTCGCTTATTTTGACAGAGATGCCACTCGTTTCCAATTTAAATAAATAGAAAAATAGAGATGTCGACTGTCGTTAAGATGTATGTACTTAGTGAATCACTTAATCCTTAGTGCAAACAAAAATTGCTGTGGCTATATTTTGTGATTGTCGGATCGTTGAAATTTGCAGAATCACACTACAGAAAACATTAATGTAAATTCAATGAATTTTAGAAAACCTTAAATGATAATTAAGAATTGCGAACATAAAAATTGTAACATAAATAAACGCAATTTGATGAGAACGTTATTTATATATAAATTTTCACAATTTTTTTTTGGATGAAAATTTGAAGTTTTTCAGAAAATAAAGATAACAAATTATTTTATTTAAAATGGTTGGGACATTTGGTTTTTTGCGTTTGGCATCCCTAATTTGATTATTTATTATTATAAATTTATGCTCTATATTTTCCATATATGGGAAAATTTTAATAAAAACGTTGAGAGAGCTTTTTTTTGGTTATTAATTTGTTACTCCATCCGACCTATATGGCCGCAATGAAGAAATATTTGGCCAGTTAAAAGAAACTATACAGCCATCTCCAATTAGCACGATTTAGTGCATATAGCCACCCTACACAACCATTACCTTTGCAATGGAGGTTCGGGCGAGCTATTTAATTCGCAAAAAGTAAATTAAACGAGAAGTTATGTCATATAACCGGAAACGCATGCATAAAGGTATATAACCTAAATGCATGCCGATCAGCAACCACGATGTCCAAAAAGCAAACACCGAAATAAATCCGAAATAATAGAAAAGAAGAAAACCAACCCAAAGAATTTGCTGAAATAATTTGGTATTAAGTTAAACAAATTGTTTACTTTTGCCAATATTTTGTTTACATTTATTATCAATACTCAAACCGAGGTGGAGGGTATCAAAGATTCGGCACAGCCGAATTTAACACTCTTACTTGTTATATATATACTCGTATATTTAGGTATTTTACGGTAGTAAAATATATTCGGTTTAAAAAAAGTTTTCCTTTAATCCTGTTGTTTTTTATCGCTTACATATTATTCAATCTAAAATAAATAAATTGGAAATTTTAAAACTCACACAAACAAATAGTCACATTAACTAAGTGGATAACGATTATCTGTACTACATGGAGTGAAAAGTATGTGGCCTCACATAGAGATGGCGTGACAAGTGCAATTTTTTTCTGTTTATTCAAAAGGACCAACTGTTAGGAAAATTGCATCAAAATTTCCTAACATTTCATTAAGTAGAAAAAAAGTTACCCTTGTAAAAATGATGCTGCTTTTAAAGATTGAGAAAAAATGTATTGCAATGAGTTTCGTGTTTTGATTAAACATTAAACGTAGTATAATACTTATTGATTACTTGGATAAAGGAAAAACAATAACTGCCAAGTACTATGTTGAGTTATTGGACAGATAGAATGAAAAAAAAAAACGACCCTACTTATGCTATATTTTACCGATTTTTATGATTTGATGATTATGATGATTTTACAATTTGACGTCATTAACCTATTTGGACTTGGCGCCACAAATGACCCCAAACTAGTATAAGAAGATTAAGTAAAAAAATTCAAATATTTTGAAAATACTGCTGAATTTTGGATCATAATCGCAAAATATAGCACAATTTTATTACCCAACCCATAGTAAGGGTTTCATCTTGTTTACTGGAACAATTAATTTTTTTAAATATGCCAAAATTCAAAGTTTGGCCTCGGCAAGGAATGGATTAGCGTTGTTCGATTTATTCCAAACTTTTAGCATGGAAGACTTGCACATTTGGTTATTATATTTTAAGTGTCACATCTAAAAATTCAACAGCACTTACCAAATATTTGATCTTTTTGAAAAAATTGTCTTTCATTATATTGATGTCATATGTGACCCCAAGTCCAAAAGGGTTAATGGGGTCGTATTATTTTTTTTCAGAAACCCTAGGCTATTAAGATAAAATATAACATTTAAAAGTAGAAAACTGATAAATTTTTTTATAAAAAGTATTTAGAAAGAGTACATTTACTGAATATTTCATAAAAAAAAAACTCATTTTTCTCGAAATCCGCAAAAAAAAAATTCTTTGTAAAAAAAATTCTGGCAGTGGAATTTACTCAAAAATTCACACAGTTAATCTCTAACATATATTTAATAAAACCTTGAAGTGCTAGATCCACTTTTTGAAATTTTGTTTAAGAAAATTTTTTAATACTTAGAAAAGGAGTTTTAAAAATTTTATCAAAAAATATTTCTCATTCCGCAATAGGTTAACAACGTGATAATGAAACAATACTTCATATTTGAGGATTTATAGGTATAGAAACCAATAAAAAACAAGTAAGAAAATTATAGTCGGTCTAGACCGACTATACGATACCCTATACCATGCGTTTGGAAACCCTATCTCTTAGGCCCAACTAACTGGACATAAAAAATAAGCAAATATGCAGATATGAAAAAGTTCATATCGGATGCTATATCTATATAAGGACTAGGTCCAAAAATGGACCGATCCTGACCATGGTTGGTAACGTCTCTTGTATTTTGCAAAAACATATACAAACAAAATTTGAGAAGAATCAGCGCAATATTTTTGTTTTTTAATAGATTTAAGTGAATATCGGGAAGCAGCTCTGTATGGGGCCAAAGGGCTCATTTTTGGTCTACTCATTAATGGATGTAATGAACGCATACAAACCCATTTTGAGGAAGATCTATATGACAATTTCGATCTTATGGCAATTTATGTCGATTTCATAGGGGTAATTTGTATGGGGGCTAGGTCTGAACATGGACCGAATTTCACCAATTTCAATAGCGTTTATCCCATGGCCGATGAAAGCTTATATACCAAATTTCATCTAAATATATTCATATTTGTGACCTGCAGTTTGATTACAAGCTTTACATGGACACACAGACGGACGGACGGACGGACGGACGGACAACGTTAAATCGAATCAGATAGTGATTCTGATTCGATCGGTATAATTAAAGATGGGTCTAGGTCAAATATTTTTGGTTGTTACAAACAGCAGCACAAAGTCATTATACCCAAACCACATAGTGGTATAGGGTATAATTAAGGCTTTAATCAATTTGTTAAAGTTGAAAAAAATTTCATCAAATTTCATGACCTAGAGTTTTTTGGCATAACAGTGGGCTGGTGCATTTGTCAAGTTCTTGGCGAGTTTTTATTCGATTTTCAAGTTATGTAGCTTTTAGGAAAGATAATTTTGTACTAATACCGATTCATATAATAACTTAAACTATAGAACGAAATTTTCGTAAAATCTGAAAAAAAAAAAAATATTATTTTCCCCAAATAAACACACTTGAAAATTTCAGTCGCGTTGAGGTACCTCTAAATTTTTTTTTTTTTTTTTTTTGATTGACCCAAAACTTTGTATTTCTCAGTTTTTTTGCAATTCGCATATTTCTAGGGGGGTGAGACTTTAAATTCGAACACTTTTTTTCCCCTCCATATTATGAAGGGGCACCCTAGGGGTCTTAGGTCGCTGCAAAACAAACAAAAACTTTTGAATGTCAGCAAATTTCCTTAATTATATTTTCTTTCATTTAATAAATTCATATTTTCAAAAAAAAAAGCATTTCAAAAAAAATTCGTATATTTCAAATGTTTTGCCACATCTTTTTAAGTATTATAATTTTTTCAGTGTATTTAAAAATACTTTAATAATGAATTCTAACCAAAAACCGCTTGTTTTAAATACTTGTCTATAATTAGCAAGTGTCAGTTTTTAACCAACAACTGAAATATAAATAATACGCAAAACAAAATTCAACAATTTAACCAACTCAAAGGAAAAATACAACAGGAAAATAAAGTTTTTGAAAACATTAAAAAACGAATCTCAACAAGTTATCAAAGTGTCCTTTTTTTCTTTGTTCGGCTTTTTGTCTATGACTAGAAAAAAAATTGTAATGGCGCCATGAACGTTGAATAATAAGTAAATATTTAATATTTATTATTTTTTTAACACTTTACATGTAGTAGGTGGATTTATGATATGCAATAAAAACATTTCAAGTGAATGAGATAAAAAAAACAACCAGAAAGGAAAAATTGACTCCTTTTTGTGTGTTGACATTGAATTCTATTATGTTGTTGAGAAAGATATTGGATGGGGGAAAAAGGTATAGTAATAGATTTAGTCTTGAAATCAATGATATGTTAACGAAGGCAAATCGTTAGAAACAAACGAAGCCTCTTATGACACTGTCGAACATTTTTGGGATCATTATCTGGGGCGATGGGGGTGAGAAACTCCAAATGAGGCTAAAAGTACTAGACCAGTATAGTAAAACCTCCAAAGGTTTTATATTTCAGGCCAAACTGAAATAAGAAACCATCAATGGTTTTTAAGTTATAGTTCAAAAATTAAGCAAACAAATATCAAGATTTTTTTTTTATTATTACAATTCATTTATTTACAATCTAGTTTTACAACAATAACCAAATTTAATTATCATATTTAGCTTAACCTAGTCTGGATCTTTATCCAGTGAAATTACAACTTGAAATTTATAATTTACATATGGAGATCATTTTCTATATGGTAAATCAAAGATTTAAGCCTATTAACCTCGTCACTTTCATCTAATGAGCAAACTGCTAACGGATTTCTATGATTACTAAGACTGTCTAAGTACCTTGTGGTATGTTTATTTAACTCATCTTTAACTTTTAAAATTTGCAAGTCTTTGTGAATATTATCATTAGTTACGAACCAAGGGGCTTTTGTTATTAATCTCAGTGTTTTAGATTGGTATCTCTTGTGGTTGCCCATAGCTGGATTCAATAAGTCTAAACTGGTTTCAACATGGTTTTGTATAGCAAAAGTTTATTTTCCAATTAAAATTCTGATTTAGAACCAAGTAGCCAATACATTTTTCTGGTTTTAATATTTAATTGTTCGTGTGAATATGTTTGTGTGAATATGTTTTTTCCACGTAATTCGCCGGTCGAGATGGAGACCAAGATATTTTCCACTTGTATGTTTGGGGATTTGCGTGCCATTTAATACAACAGCTGGACAGTCTTGTCTTCTCAAGGTAAAAGTAATATGGGCAGATTTGTTGGCATTTACTTTTCTATTCTATTTTTTTTAACCAAAATTCGTTATCGTTGAGTTTGGATTTTGGATCATTTCTGAAGCAGTGTATGTTGCGACGGTAACATCTTCCCTTATAGGTGTATAATATGAAAATATGGTGTATAGAACAGGTCCTACCACACTACCTTGAGGAATGCCCGCTTTTATTTCTGAGACTTCTTTGTTAACCTTTACGTAAAAGAACCTTTCTTCCAGATATGATTTAAGAAATAAATAATATGGAGCTAGAAGGATCTTTTTTAATTTAAAGAGAATACCCTGATGCCACACTCGATCAAAGGCTTGTTGAATATCCAAAAAGAGCGTTGAAAAATATTTTTTGCATTCAATTGAATCTCTTATAACGTTAATTATTCGATGGCATTTCCCAGGAGTACCGTGATTATGGCGAAAAACGAACTGGTGTTCTGGAATTATGTTTTCTGTTTCTAGTATTGGCATTAGCCTCCTTAAGAATATTCTTTCAAAAAGTTTTGAGAATGTTGTTAAAAGGCGCATTGGTTTGGGTACCATTATGACTTCAGCATATTTTAATTGATTTGCGATATGGGGCATTCTTAATATTGCATTCTTAAAATTGAGGTTAGCAAAAGTTATCGCTAGTATAGCAGTTATTTGGTCATATCAAGTTGTTTTTTGGTTATTTGCATCTTAATTTTTTATTGTACTTCTTGAGGAGGAATGTGTGATATTGGAAGATTCATTTGACAAGGACAACTTAAAAACACTTCTATGTCTATCAACTGAATGGCTGAAACGTATTTTCCAAGTATTTTAAATATGCGTCTGCTTTACTTTTATCTGATCTGCACCAGCTGCCGTGCGTATCCCTAATAGGAATTTTTCTTTTAATTGGTCATTTTAGATATTTTGTGGCATTCCAAAAACAATATTCATTATTTTTAGAAAAAGAACATTTAGATTTTTAAGAAAGTTTCGAGTTTCTTCATTTTTAAATTCTCGAATACGACTTTTTAACTCACCTGAGGATCGATTGAAATTTCTTTTATCAGTTGGACTTCTAGAGCATTGCCAGATTCTTCGTAATCTTCTTCTATTTCGTATTAAAGCTTGTACTGACTGTTTCCGGCATCAAAAAAGAGAGTAGAGGTTTTACTACACTCGCGAAGTTCTTTTACTGACTTGGTATTTCTCATCCACCAGAATGGTTGTTGTAATTAATATTATAGGTTTCTGAATATAGTTTTTTTAAGTTTTCTTCGACACATAAAGAGACGAAAGGGCGGACATAGTTTAGTTTAACTTGTTAAATAGTTGAGTTCTGTTCAGAATATTTTAGATCAAAAGAAAATGTTTCAATCTTTTCCAAGACATATATCCAATATGTTTTTGTGAAAGAAGAATAAAATTTAGTTATTGACCATAACTCCCCCTAAAAACGTGTTTAATTTATTATCTATAATATTAATAGGCTACACACAGAAAAAAATCAATGTAAAATCAACAATAAAAAACATGATTCAACATTTTTTGGCTATGATTTAGCTTCATAGTTGATTCTAGTTAATTCAACATTCTACCACTTTATTTTTTAGTCAACCTGTTTCCATTTTGAAACAACTGGCAATCTAGTTAAATTTATATGGTGTTCATGTTGAATTAACATGACAATCATGTTAAATCAAAGTTGTTCCAATGTTAAAACAACATTTTACTATGTTAAAACATCATTGTACCATGTTAAAACAACATTGCACCATGTTAAATCAACAATGTGCCACTTTGAAGCAACATTGTTTCATGCTAAAACAACATTTTACCGCTTTGAAACAACAGTGTTCCTTGTTAAAACAACATTGCACCATGCTAAATCAACAATGTGCTACTTTGAAGCAACATTATTCCATGTTAAAACAACATTGTACCACTTTGAAACAACAGTGTTCCATGTTAAAACGACATTGCACCATGTTAAATCAACATGGTGTTAAATCAACATGGTGTCATGTAAAAACAACATGACAATCCTTTTGATTCAATATGTTTTCCATGTTGAAATAACATACTTTATTATTGAATTGAAATGACTTCCATGTCAAAATCCCCCACCTTTGAATAAATAATATTAACTTTCGATACATTTAATTTATTTTATATTTATTAATTATATAGTTAATTATATATATTTATTTATAATATATTTATAACACTTCTGACGTGAGGCAGTGAAATTTCATAAAAATAGTTTTGTACGAAAAGTCATGGACAGCTACACCCTTTGGGATATTCTAATGATAATATTTGTATTATTTTAAAGCAAACATTAAGCTTTTCAAGAATGAGTCAAATTTTAGAAGAGTATTATCAAAATAGACATAAAAGTGTTCGAGATTATATACACTAAGCCCTACAACTATAATAAGTGGCTGCACTGTCAAGCCCATATTGTAATATTTTTCTCGCAGTTCTGATATTACCTTTTCGTAATTATTTATAGTGGTAAGATGGACTATGAAGCTCTCGTTAGCATCTGGTATAGAAATCTTCTTTGATAGTTTTGTAGATTTGTTCGTAAAACGAGCCGTTGGTAAGATTACTGAATTTAAGAGAACCGTATATATGTAATCCAAAGAATCTGGAATAAATAATAATTAAGTGATGAGCATGACGCGATAAGAAATGTTAAAATTTAAAAGAAATTACTTTGGTTTGTTATATCCTTTGAATTGACCAGAACTTCTTTGGAATTTTTGTCTTTCACGTGGGATGAATAATAGCTTTCAATATTTTTCAGGAACTCATCCACTTTGTGAGGAGTAGATGACTTTTCTTTGGATACAGCAGTTCAAAGTCTATATCAATCTGCACGAACAATAAAATAATTTTTTACAGTACTGAATAACAATACGTCAACCTACCAGTTCGTGAGATCTTGCATTACAATACAGGGGCCAATTTCTAAGGAATTCATAATTTGTTATCGAAGTTTTTAATTATTTTTGTCTTAGCAAAAAAGTGCGCTGCCATTTATCTTTAACGGCATCCCAATCAGAAAAATCTCTCGATAAAGAAACTTTTAATGATAATAATATTGATTCATCAATTTCAGTATTAGCTCCGGATGGGGTTATAGATCCCGTGGTTTCCAAATTGTCTTTAAAGTTATTTAACGGCCGCGCTCGATTTGCTCTTTGATTTACATATTTGTCCCACAGCTTACCACCTGGGTTTCTTTTTTTATTACGTGGTATAAAATAGTACTCCTGAAAATATTAATTAAATAAAATAGTATTAGTCAATTAAAAAAAATACACTTACTTTTATTTCGTTGGAAAAATTTACAAGTATTTCCTCAACAATTAATGGTAAGTCTTTAGGCGATAGATACGCATTTGGTGAAAAAATGTTATCCAGAATTATATTGATTAATTCGGTCTGAAATGAGTCTATTAAATATCCATTTTTCTCATAAAAATCTGTTATTGCTTTCCCTTTTACGGTGTCTTGCAAAACAAGTTTCAAGGTCTAAAATTAAATTTAGAATTATTTATAATATTATGCTGAACTGTGATAAAACTATGCTATAAATTTAAACTATATCTAGTATACCTCAGGAAGTTTACAACCTCCAGATGGTGCCGAAAAGGAAGACGTGGGCGTTGATGTTGATGTTGAACCCAAATTCGGCTGATATTGCAGCCAAGATATCACTTTGCTTCCAATTGTATCTGACAAAGTTTCGTCATCAATTCCGTACTGTAAAAAATAGCATTCATAATTTCGTTTGTAAAATGTTAATCGCACTTATTCCCGTTGTCGTCGTCAATACAGTATCGACGACATTTTTATTGGAAATTGGAAGGCATTTCGAAAAAATCTTTGTTGTTGTCAAAATCTTTGTTGTTGTCCATGTGACTATACACTTATAACGTTCTATACTTGAAAAAATCTGATGACGACGTAGACGACGACAACGGGAATAAGGCCGAATAACTTTTTTATTATACCTCACTTTTTCTCCAACTAAATAGTTTTTCTCGGAAACGTGCACGAAGACCTATTGGTGGTATAGCTTCTTTAATATCTTCCTTTCAAAAGTATTGTAAACTTTCAAATGTAATTTCAGCTTCTATTTTCAGCTATTACATTAAGTTATTGCATTATTACTTACTTGTCAAATATGGCTTTACTTCTATTATATTAAACTTCTGCAATAGAGCGTCTAATTGAGAGCTGTCGCTGGTATTGTCCGCCACTGGTATGTTGAATAAAATATTGCCTTGTTCGTCAGTTACAAAACTGATATTACTACCAGTTGCTGGCACTTGTTGCACTTCACTACATAAATTTGTGATGTTAATATTTGACTCTGCCATGATTAAATATATTTTGAAATAAATTCAAAAGCACTTCTTACAATATTACGTTTCGTTTGGTCAAATACACTTCTACAACTGACGCGAAACAGTACTAACATAAGAATGAGTTTTATTTTTTTTTTCTCAAATAACGGTTCTCAATCTAATTTTAACACGATTTAATGTTGATTCAACATTGAACAAGTTTATTTCAATATGACACAATGTTGATTCAACAATGATCAACTTTATTTTAATATGACTCAACGTTGATTCAACAGTGAAAAACTTTATTTTAATATGAGTCAATGTTATTTTAACATTGAGCCATTTTGTTTCAATAGAATCCAATGTTGTTTCAACATTGAAAAAATTTGTTTCAACAGAATTTAATGTTGTTTTTACAAAATATAACAACTTTTATTTAACATGATTTCATATTGATTTTACATTGCGCAATTTTATTTCAATTGCTTTCGATGTTAATTTGAGCAGTATTTAATGTTAATTTTACTACGCGCAATCTTGATTCTATTATGAACAATGTTAAATCTACGTGAATAAATTTTGATTTTACATTTACATGATTAAATGTTATATTAATATGATCCGACGTTGTTTTAACATTGACAACTTTTATTTCTACGTGATTTCATGTTGATTTAACATTTTCCGCTTTAATTTAATAATGCACAATGTTAGTTCAATATGAAACAAGATTAAAACAACATGGAACCAAAAGTCGTCCAAAAATTTTGGATTTTTGGAAATCAACATTTTCCCATTTTGATTATACATTGCATTATTTTTCTGTGTGTAGGCGATTTCTTGTGACTGATGTTTTGTTCTACCGTTTTATCCCGATTTAGACCAAACGTATATTATTCGAAAGGTATTTCTTCTTAGCCGTTTTGCAGATTTGCAGATTTTTAAATTTTTTCCTTTATTTTGAGTAAATTGCATTTAAAATTGCTACTAACACTTACATAAAATTATACAATGCTATGTGTGTGTTTATTAAATTTGTTAATGTGTTTGTAATAAAAATGAGTTTGTTTTTTGTGTTGATTTGTGAATTGGCTATAATTGATTAGCATACCGTTAGAGTCTTTATTTAATGAAAAAATAAAATTTCCTAGAATTTGCACTCGAATTTCGAGGGCTGGAATCTGCTAGTCATTATAATCGGGCTTAAAATTTTGAAAATGGCAAAAAATATATTTTTATTTACTTAGAGAAAAAATTGAATATTAAGAATGGCATATCAATTAATGTGATTAGTAAATCTTAATTTTCAATTAATTATCTTTCTAATAAAATAATGCAAAAAGCTAAATCTTTTAAAAATAACGTAGTTATAACAAATTATCCAGGCTACTAAGAAAGTGCAGACCACGAAATTCCAGCTCACGTTTTGATGGCAAGTGAAATAATTTATTATAACAATATATTTGTATTTTTCTTACATTAAAATATTCTTATAGCAAGTATTTTTTATAGTGTCCAAGCCTTTCCACTTTATTGTTAAAAAAAATTCTGTGAAAGAAAATACCAAAATTCAGGATTTAACTTAACCAAGTTTAAATATAGCAGATATGTCTTCCTTCGTTTAGCAAAAACAGCCTTTTTGTTTCAGTGGATTTCGAGAAATATTAAATTATTGTAAATTATTTTAACTTTTAGAAAAACCTTGTTTTCTGTTACCATATTTCAAATACTTTTCGGCCAGCTTAATACCCCAAAACATAAAGAACTACAGTATTGCAAATGAAGAAAGAATTGATATGTTCAAAATTAGTCCTCTCGAAGGTTAAATCTTAAATTATAAAGGATTTTGATTTTATTATAAAAATAATAGAAACCATTTTGATAAAATTTATCATTCCGTGCTGACATGTTGATCACTTGATGCTGTAACGCTATATGATTAACACATATTCATACAATTAGTAGTCATACTTCTACGTATTAACTTAGAACACAATATGAACTGAAAACAAGTAAGAAAATTACAGTCGGTCTACACCGACTATACGATATTCTATACCATGGTTTAGAGATCATATCTCTTCGGTCCAACTAATTCGATATAGAAAATAAGCATAAACCAAATTTGAGTGGCAATGTTATTATTTTTGGCTGCAGATATGCAAAATTTCATATCGGATGCTATACTTATGTGGGGACTAGGTCGAAAAACGGACCGATCCTGACCATATTTAGTGAAGTCACTTATATTTTGAAAAAATATTTACAAACAAAATTTGAAAAAAATCTGTGCAATATTTTTGTTTTTTGATAGATTTAAGTGAAGATCGGGAAGCAACGCTATATGGGGCCTATGACTAAGAATTGTTCTATAAGGATTAATTGTGGACTATTGATTAATGAATATAATAATTTGCCTGAGATCTTTATGATAATTTGGATCTTATGTCAATTTATGTCGATATCATAGGGGTCATTTGTATGGGACTAGGTCTGAACATAAACCGAATTTCACCAATTTCAACAGCGTTCATTCTATGGCTGATGAAAGATTTGCAACCGGTACTTTTATTACAAGATTTACATGGGCCCACAAACGGACAGACAGACGGACGGACGGACATCGCTAAATCAGAATCACTTTCTGAGTCGATCGGATTAATAAAAGATGGGTCTAGGTCAAATACTTTTGGTAGTTACAAACAGCAGCACAAAGTCATTATACCCAAACCATATAGTGGTATCATTAATTTAATTTATTTAATTTTTTTATACCCTCCACTCCAGTGTGCAGAGGGTATATATAAGTTTGTCATTCCGTTTGTAATAATTAGAAAAAAAAATCTGGACCCCATAAGATATATATATTTGTGATCCTTATAACAAGCGGAGTTGAAATAGCGATGTCCGTCTGTCCATCTGTCCGTCTGTCCGTCTGTCCGGCTGTCCGTCTGTCCGTCTGTCCGTCTGTGGAAGTCACGATGACGGCTTCAATCGGGCAACTAGGTTGATCGTTGGTATAAAAAATGATTCAGTAACATCCTGAAAAGTTTGCTATTTAAAATCGTCCAAATCGGTTTATCTGGTCCCGAGAATTGAACGATGGAGTAAAAAAAGTCTTGAAAAAATATGATTTGACTATGTTGTTCTTGTCACGATAACGTTCTCAATAGGACAGCTAGGGCGCTTGTTGTTAGGAGAATGATACACCAACATCACGAGAAGGTTTCTGTTTTTTAAATCGTGACAATAGGTTTCATAGGTGCCGAGAAATCACTGAAAAGGTAAAAAAATATGATGTTTTCCTATATTGTTATTCTAAATTTTGTATTTTGTCACAGCTGTACTTGTTGTTTTTATGGTCGTTGTGGTAGTAATATAAAAATTCACCAATATCAACATTTTATGGTGTAATATTTAAGTTAAATAATTAATAAAAGAAACTATATAAAATCAATAACAATATTCTGCGATTTTTATAAGATCACAAAATATTACAAATTGATACATACAGACTACTGTTGCAAATATCAAAATACTATAAATAACATTCATATATTCTGTATATGTATTTCGATAATAAGCGCATATTAAAAATAATAAAATATAAATTATTTTATTTATACAAAATATTGCAATTTTTAGGGTTGCAAAAAATAGTATGATTTTAAGGGTTCTACTTTTAGTACATACTTGCATTCAGAAGTAGTATTGAAACCATAAAATTCTACCCTGTTAAAAATTGGTGTTTAAAAAAAATTTTTTTCTCAGATGATAATAATATAATGTCAATAATATTTAATTATAATACATTTTTAAAATTTATTATTTAATGTTTGGCGCAGGCAAACGCCATTCCCAGACTACCGAGAATTTAATGCACGATTTATTCCGCATTAGGAATAATCGCGGAGCTCAGCTCAATCAAAGTGGAATGATTAAGCCTCGCTCTGGGAAACAAGTGCTCGTGCTTCCTTTTGCACAAACGACATTCCCAACTACCAAAAATTGTAGGCACGAGCTATCCCCACATCAGGAATAGTCGCGGGCTCAGCTCAATCAAAGTGCAATGATTAAGCTTCGCCCTGGGAAGCATATATTCATTCATTTCTTAGCACAAACCGAACTTCTTATGGCACATTAAAAATAAACTAATTGAGAAGTACAATTCATCATTACGCTGTATTATAATACTATTTTCTTATTTTACTACTAGCTAGTAAACAAAGTGATCGTATCATTGTAAATGTAATAGAATTGAAATTGTGTGCAGATTTGTTTTACTTAAAAAACTGTTTCTGCAGATAGTGAATAAAATCCCAGTAAACATTTTATGCAATAAGTGATCATGTGGAGTCTTTTTTGACTCCTCTGTGCTATTAAAACAGTCATAAATGCGCTCTTTTGCTGATCACAAAGTATTCTTTTGCTGGGAGGAAATATTACCTTACCCCCGACTCTTCTTGAGAACCTTTTTTATCCAATTTTCTGATTAATTTCGACTTATTTTTGAGTCATATTTAATGTCATTTTTCTATAAATCACTTTTTAAGCGTAAGCAAAAATCATTTATTAATCTTTTTCTAATACCGCATGTGATTAATCAGTTTTTAATCATCAAAAGTGCTCGAAGAAGACACAGTAAGATGATTTTTGTTAAAACAATCTTCGAAATGATTACTGGGATATCGTATATTTTTGTTTACACACACATATACATAATGGCACCAGTTAGCCGAACTCTCTCATGAAACACATAGACGACAGCGGCTACACGACTACAGCCTGTCAAAAATAAAATACACACGTTTATATGAAAACGATTATTTTGACACCAACACAGCTACACGACTACATGACCACTTTTGCTGCTGTAGTCAACTTAGCCTAATTTCTGTTTTTGTTGGCTACAAAATAAAAATAGTGTTGACAATATAACAAAATATGTAAAAGATATTAGTGCTATGAAATATTTTATTTTGTTGAAAAAATTAATCGCAAAATGAAATGCTATAATAATTCTATTAATAAGTAAATTTATTTATTTATTTTTACGTTATAATAATGCATTAGAAATAAGTAATATATTTAAGACAATTTTATATAGAATCATACATGTTTTTCTATTTTAATAAAGTTAAAAAAAAATATAATTGGCACTACTGAAATAAAAATGATTTTGTATAAAAACAGCTGTTTATATTGTTGTTATATGTTGCTGTCATTTTCAAAAAAATTAAGTAGTTGGCTACACGACTACAATTGTAGCCAGTAGCATTTGTATCCGTGTGTTTGTGTAGCCTCTGTCGTCTATGTGTTTCATGCATAAGTAACAATTTCATTTAGTCTTATGAAAGCTTTTGAACAAAGCAGATATACGTCGCATTGTTTTGTGAAATCTTACATTGTTTTTTAATAGGTACCAGTGATGCCAGGAGATTTTTACAGAAATCTCTACGCTAATGAAAAAATCCCTTTTTTTCCCTACACCCACTTTTTTCTCTCTACATTTTTCCCTACACTACTTTTTTCAAAAAAAAATTATTTTTAATATGTTAATTTTCAATTTCAATAATGCAAAAATAACATAAAAACGAAAAAAATATCATAAAAAATAAGATAAGAATATCATTAGAATTACATAAAAACAATATAAAAAATCAACAGATATTATAAAAAAAATATTTTTACTATTCTGTATAATTCATCTTTTATATGGCTAGATGTGCATTTAAAATTTACACAATTAATTAAAATGGCTTGCAAATGGGATCTTATAACGTAAACAGAATTTTGGTTGTTGGTTTTAAAAGATATTTTTTTAAGACATTGGTTATTAGCATGTATACTTAGATCTGATTTATCGCAATTTAATATTTTTTCACAAGCCTTGCATCTGTATTTAAAGTCGTCATCTTTGACCTGTTCCATCCCATTAGCTTCTCGTCTCTCAACTAACTTGAGTGAAACCTTTGTTTTCTGTATTTCTTTGATGTGTTTTCAGCATCATCGAAAAACGAATCGGGCATTTTTCTAAAATCAATTATGTTTACATTTATAATATTTTAATATTCTTTTTATTTACAAACTTACTTAATATAATCGAAGAGATCTACAAAGATGGCGTACTTACATATGTATGTATTAAAAAAAATGCACAAAACAAGTAAAGGTGCTATTACATGATGTGTTTTTTACATATGTACTATCAAATTTTCCCACAACAAAAGTTGTACACATCGTGTGATACATATGAAATATTGTTTATGTACAATACATGAGGAAAGTCACATGTACATTTTTCAATTAGAACAGGTTCTATTTCTGCATGACAAACATATGAAAATACAACACTGCTTGTAGCGGAAAGAAAAACGGAGTAAATTTTAAAGATTAATATTGAAAGAAAAATAAATTGATTAACAATTAAAAAAAATATAACCTTTTTTTAACAATAAATTTTTGTAAATTCACAAATTAAATCAGCTGTTGTTTACATTTAGAGGTTATGTCATACGGAAATACATATGCACGTGTGATAGCAAAAATTAGGAATCGTATGTAGAAGGCAATTTTGACAGACATGAGGAATTTCATATGGATAAAAAAAAGTGACAGTACATATGTAAAAAACACTTCGTGTAATAGCACCTTAAACTGCACAAAAGTGTTTTTTACTTGTCATTCTTATTAAAGAAGCCACGTATTTACTATCTCCATATTATAGAGTTATTACCAGATTTAAAAAAGATAGATATTTTTAATTTTAAAGTTTAAAATTGAAACGTATATAATATTAAGTTGTTAAAAAAAATTTTTTCAAAAAATCTCTACAATTCGACAAAAGTAAAAAAATCTTTTGCATTAAACACATAGACGCAAATCCATTTATCGATGCGTTACAAATAGAATGTCATAATAAGATCGAAAAAATAAAACTGATTAACGCTAGTGCTTTTAAAATATAAGACATGGTCAAGTATTCCGAAAAAGATCCGAAATTTAAAAATATATTTTGTTTAATATCTTCTATTGACTTTAAAATTGTTAAACGTAAAAGCTAAAAATTCAGAGTATTTGTTGTAATAAATTACTAAATTGATCAAATTGTTTACATTTTCAAATATTTTATCTAAATTTATTACAAATAGTGCAAGAAAACCTAGGTGGAGGGTATCAAAGATTCGGCATAGCCGAATTTTACACTCCGACTTGTTTTTACTTAATACTTTTCATAACTAACATTTCAAAAATATATTTTTTTCCATATTTTTATAATTTCTTTTTCAATGTTTCTTCAAAACCAACACTGAACAAAATTGGTACATAAAAAAATGAGAAGTAAATTAATATTAAGCTGGAAAACGCAAGTTTTGTATTATGATTGTTTTCTTTTCAAATTAAATTTATTGAAGAAACTGAGAAGCATATTATAAATCAAACAGAAAGCAAAAAAGACTTAGTTTTGTGGAAAATATTTTCAAAAAGCATAAAAAAAAATTATTTTTTCAACATTTGGTTCATAAGCACCACAAAAATTTTCAAAATCAATTTTTTTAAAAATTTTAATTTTTGCACAGGTCTCTAGCAATAATTTGGCTTTTACAGGTTGAAAAAATATCAATTAGTCGACGAGTTATAGCCAAAAAACCATATAAACAATATGCTGAAAATCGGCATTTGACTGCAAAGTGCGAAGGTCGATTAAAAAAAAATTCGAACTAACATAAACAAACGCCGCAATACGGGTCTTCTAATTTATCCTCTATTTTCACCCCTCACTCTCAGAATCGACTTAACTTAACGCTTTCATCAAAAAAGGAATCGTTCCTTAAAACAGTGCATTTTCTAAAAAAAAGTGTATTTTCTTGAAAAGTATATTTTCTTTAAAAAGTACCTTTTCCTCAACAAGTAAATTTTCTTAGAAAAGCGGCTTTTTTTTTAAAAAGTAAATTTTCTACACATAGTACTTTTTTACAAGTTATCTTTTTCTAAAAGTTTATTTTTTTTTAAAGTAACTTTTCTTACAAAAATTAGATTTTGTTAACAAAGTACCATTTCTTAAAAATTAACCTTTTCTCATAAAAAGTACCTCTTTTTCAAAAAGTACATTTTCTTAAAACAGTACCTTTTCTAAAAAAAAATAAAACGATTTGTTAAAAAGAATCTTTTCTTAGTATTTAAAAAAAAGTACCTTCTTTATAAAAATACCGTTTATTAAAAACAGGTGTTTCTTAAAAAGCGCATTTTCTTTTTAAAAAATTTACTTTTTTTAAAAAAGATCCTTTTCTTATAAAAAGTAACTTTTCTTACATTTACTTAAAAAGGTGTATTTTCTTAAAAAAGTACCTCTTCTTAAAAAGTGCTTCCTCTTAAAAAAAAAAGTACCCTTTCTTAAAAAACTATGGTTTCTTAAAAAAGTACTTAAAAAAGTACCTTTGCTTAAAACGATACCGTTTCTTGAAAAAGTACATTTTCTTAAAAAATTATATTTTCTTAAAAAATTATCTTTTCTCAAATAAGTACCTTTTCTTTAAAAAGTCAATGCTCTTTAAAAAGTGTCTTTTCTTAAAAAAGTACCTCTTCATAAAAAGTACTTCCTCCCAAAAAAGTACCCTTTCTTAAAAAACTACGTTTTCTTAAATAAACTATATTTTCTGAAAAAAGTACCTTCTCTGAAAAAGTAAATTTTCTTTAAAAAGTATCTTTTTTAAAAACTACATTTTCCTAAAAACGTGCATTTTCTTAAAATAGTACCTTTTCTTAAAAAAATACGTTTTGTTAAAAAAGAAGCTTTTCTCTTAGTATTTAAAAAAAAGTACTTTATTTATAAAATACCTTCTATTAAAAACAGGCGTTTCCTAAAACGCGCATTTTCTTTTTAAAAAAATTTACTTCTTTTAAAAAAGATCCTTTTCTTATAAAAAGTAACTTTTCTTACATTTACTTAAAAAATTATATATTCTCAAAGAAGTTAATGCTCTTTAAAAAGTATCTTTTCTTAAAAAAGTTCCTCTTCTTAAAAAGTACTTCCTCTTAAAAAAAAAGTACCCTTTTCTTAAAGTACCTTTTCTTGAAAAAGTAAATTTTTTTAAGAACGTGCATTTTCTTAAAAAAGTACCTTTTCTTAAAAATAAAAATTTTTATAAAATATATTTATATATATATTCTCTAAAAGGAACCCTCATTAAAAAAATTGCTTTTTCCTAAATAAATACTTTTACTTGCAAAAGTACCTTTGCTTAAAACTATACCGTGTCTTGAAAAAATACCTTATCTTAAAAAATCATATTTTCTTAAAAAATTATCTTTTCTCAAAAAAGTACCATTTCATTAAAAACGATACCGTTTCTTGAAAAAGTACATTTTCTTAAAAAATTATATTTTCTTAAAAAATTAACCTTTCTCAAAAAAGTACCTATTCTTTAAAAAGTCAATGCTCTTTAAAAAGTGTCTTTTCTTAAAAAGTACCTTTTCTTAAAAAGCACTTCCTCCTAAAAAAGTACTCTTTCTTAAAAAACTACGTTTTCTTAATTAAACTATATTTTCTTAAAAAAGTACCTTCTCTGAAAAAGTAAATTTTCTTAAAAAAGTACCTTTTATAAAAAGTACATTTTCCTAAGAACGTACATTTTCTTAAAATAGTACCTTTTCTTTAAAAAATTCGTTCTGTTAAAAATGAAGCTTTTCTCTTAGTACTTAAAAAAAGTACTTTCTTTATAAAATACCTTCTATTAAAAACAGGCGTTTCCTAAAAAACGCATTTTCTTTTTAAAAAAAAATAATTTTTTTTAAAAAAGATCCTTTTCTTATAAAAAGTAACTTTTCTTACATTTCCTTAAAAAACTTATCTATTCTCAAAGAAGTGCTCTTTAAAAAGTGTCTTTTATTAAAAAAGTACCTCTTCTTAAAAAATACTTCCTT
The DNA here is from genome assembly GCA_963682025.1 of Cordilura impudica. Lineage (NCBI taxonomy): Eukaryota > Metazoa > Arthropoda > Insecta > Diptera > Scathophagidae > Cordilura > Cordilura impudica. The sequence goes on along the minus strand of OY821521.1, from coordinate 172,917,011 downwards.
TTAAAAAAAGTACCCTTTCTTAAAAAACTACGGTTTCTTAAAAAAGTATATTTTCTTAAAAAAGTGTTGTCTCAAAAAGTACCCTTTCTTAAAAAGCAAATTTTCTTAAGAACGTACACTTTCTTAAAAAGTACCTTTTCTTACAAATAAAAATTTTTGTAAAATATATATGTATATATACTTTTTCTAAAAAGAACCCTCATTAAAAATATTGTTTTTTCCTAAATAAGTACTTTTGCTTGCAAAAGTATCTTTACTTAAAACGATACAATTTCTTGAAAAAGTTAATTTGCTTAAAAAATTATATTTTCTTAAAAAATTATCTTTTCTCAAAAAAGTACCTTTTCTTTAAAAAGTCAGTGCTCTTTAAAAAGTGTCTTTTCTTAAAAAAGTACCTCTTCTTAAAAAGTACTTCCTCCTAAAAAAGTACCCTTTCTTAAAAAACTACGTTTTCTTAAATAAACTATATTTTCTTAAAAAAGTACCTGCTCTGAAAAAGTAAATTTTCTTAAAAAAGTACCTTTTTTAAAAAGTACATTTTCCTAAGAACGTACATTTTCTTAAAATAATACCTTTTCTTTAAAAAATACGTTCTGTTAAAAAGGAAGGTTTTCTCTTAGTATTTAAAAAAAGTACTTTCTTTATAAAATAACTTCTATTAAAAACAGGCGTTTCCTAAAAAGCGCATTTTTTTTTTTAATTAATTTTTTTTAAAAAAAGATCCTTTTCTTATAAAAAGTAACTTTTCTTACATTTCCTTAAAAACTTATCTATTCTCAAAGAAGTGCTCTTTAAAAAGTGTCTTTTATACCTCTTCTTAAAAAATACTTCCTTTTAAAAAAAGTACCCTTTCTTAAAAAACTACGGTTTCTTAAAAAAGTATATTTTCTTAAAAAAGTGTTTTCTCAAAAAGTACCCTTTCTTAAAAAGCAAATTTTCTTAAGAACGTACATTTTCTTAAAAAGTACCTTTTCTTAAAAATAAAAATTTATGTAAAATATATATGTATATATACTTTTTCTAAAAAGAACCCTCATTACAAAAATTGCTTTTTCTTAAATAAGTACTTTTGCTTGCAAAAGTACCTTTACTTAAAACGATACCATTTCTTGCAAAAGTACCTTTTCTTAAAAAATTATATTTTCTTAAGAAATTATCTTTTCTCAAAGAAGTACCTTTTATTTAAAAGTTAGTGCTTTTTAAAAAGTGCCTTTGCTTTAAAAAGAATTTTCTCAAAAAGTACCTTTTCTTAAAAAAGTAAATTTTTTTTAGAACGTATATTTTCTTAAAAAAGTATCTCTTTTTAAAAATAAAATTTTTTGTTAAATATGTACAAAATATATTTTCTCTAAAAAGAACCCTCATTAAAAATATTTCTTTTTCCTAAATAAGTACTTTTGCTTGCAAAAGTACCTTTACTTAAAACGATACCATTTCTTGAAAAAGTACCTTTTCTTAAAAAATTATATTTTCTTAAAAAATTATCTTTTCTCAAAGAAGTACCTTTTCTTTAAAAATTTAATGCTCTTTAAAAAGTGTCTTTTCTTAAAAAATTTCCTCTTCTTAAAAAGTATTTCCTCCTAAAAAGTACCATATCTTAAAAAACTACGTTTTCTTAAAAAAAGTATATTTTCTTAAAAAAGTACCTTTTCTGAAAAAGTAAATTTTCTTAAAATCTACGTTTTTTTAATAAGTAGATTTTCTTACGAACGTACATTTTCTTAAAAAAATACGTTTTGTTAAAAAAGAAGCTTTTCTTAGTACATAAAAAAAGTACTTTCTTTACAAAAATACCTTTTATTAAATACATGCGTTTCTTAAAAAGGGCATTTTCTTTTTAAAAAAAATTATTTTTTTAAAAAGGAGTCTTTTCTTATAAAAAGTTCATTTTCTTACATTTCCTTAAAAAATTATCCATTCTCAAAGAAGTACCTTTTGTTTTAAAAGTTAAAGCTCTTTAACAGTGTCTTTTCTTAAAAAAAGTACCTCTTCTTAAAAGTACTTCCTCCTACAAAAGTACTCTTTCTTAAAACACTACGTTTTCTTAAAAATGTATATTTTGTAAATAAAAAAAAAACCTTCTCTGATAAAGTACATTTTCTTAAAGAAGTAAAATTTCTTAAGAACGCACATTTTCTTAAAAAAGTACATTTTCTTTAATATAAAATCTTTTATAAAATATATTTATATATACTTTCTTTAAAATGAACCTTCATTGAAAAAATTGCTTTTTTATAAGCAAGTACTTTTCCTTGCAAAAGTACATTTGCTTAAAACGGTAACTTTTCTTGAAAAAGGAAATTTTCTTAAAAAATTATCTTTGTTCAAAAAAGTACCTTTTCTTTAAAAAGTTAATGCTCTTTAAAAAGTGTCTTTTCTTAAAAATTGCCTTTTCTTAAAAAGTACTTCCTCTTAAAAATGTACCCTTTCTTAAAAAACTACGTTTTCTTTAAAAAGTAAATTTTCTTAAAAAAGTATTTTCTCAAAAAATACCTTTTCTTAAAAAAGTTAAGTTTCATAAGAACTTACGTTTTCTTAAAAAAGTACCTCTTACAAATAAAATCTTTTATAAAATATATTTATATATACTTTCTTTAAAAAGAAGCTTCATTAAAAAAATTGCTTTTTCCTAAATATGTACTTTTCCTTACAAAAGTACCTTTGCTTAAAATAATACTTTTTTTTGAAAAAGTACCTTTTCTTTAAAAAAGTACCTCCTCTTAAAAAGTATCTTTATTTAAAAACTAAATTTTCTCACAGAAGTGTCATTTCTTAAAAAGGACTTTATTTTAAATAAGTACTTTTCTTTAAAAAAAATAACTAAGTCTTAAAAAGCTCCTTTAAAATAAGTACCTTACTTAAAAAAGTACTTTTTCTTAAATGAGTTAATAAGAACTTTTTCTCAAAAGAGTATATTTTCTTTGATAAATATATTTCTTTTAAGAAAAATTTCTTTAAAAATTAACTCTTATCTTAAGCAGTAACTATTCTAAAAGAAATGACTTTTCTTAAAAAAGTTTCTTTTTATTAAAAAGCTAATTTTTTTGAAAAAGTAATTTCTTTTAAAAAGTATAATTAATAAAGAAAGTGCCATTTCTAAAAAAAAAGTTCCTTTTTTTAAAAAAGTGACTCCTCTGAAAAAAGTAACTTTTCTGTAAAAAGTACTTTTTCTTCAAAAAAAAATAAATTTGCTTAAAAACGTTATTATTCTAAATAAATAACCTTTTCGTAAATAAGTACTCTTTTTTAAAAGTATTATCTTAAGAAATAACTTTTTGTAAAGAAGGTACCTTTTCTTGAAAAAGTACCATTAAAATGAATTTTTTAAATAATTGCTATCTAAATAATATGCTCAACATGGCTCCATTATGAAAATCAATAGATATTTTCTCACTGAAGTTAAGAAGTTTATAAATTTTCCATACATTTTTATTCAATTGCCTTTCGATGTTTTGAAAGTTCCTAGAACACAACAATAATTAATTAAATATTGTATTGGTAACACTTGATTCGAACTACTCTCAAGTTATTTTAAACCTTAAGTGGCTCCAATTAGAACAGGCTACTTTAATTCAAAAATAGAAATTCGTTTTCTATCATGAATAATTGCAAATGCAACAATGCAAAATAGTTTTAGTTTTAGTTAAAACTTTATTATTTATTATTAAAATTATATTTATTTATTTATTTATTTATTTATTTATTTATTTATTTATTTATTTATTTATTTATTTATTTATTTATTTATTTATTATTATTTGTTTTAAATTAATTTAACTAAAAAACAATCTCTGTTAATTTTATAATAACATTAGGTTAAGTAAATGCCTTAAATGAATCTAGCAGGTTCCAGCCCTTGAAATTTGGGTGCAAATTCTATAAAATTTTATTTATTTTTTTTCATTTAATAAAGACCCTAAAGATATGCTAATTAATTTTAGCCAATTCCCAATTCAACACTTTTTAAATATTGTTTATTTTCGTTTTTGGTTTATGTCCAAAATTATTTTTCAATTCAATACAATTATTATTGTGAATGAAGACAACATTGTATGCATTGTATAATTTTATGTATGTGTTAGTAACAACTTTATATGAATTTTACTCCAAAAAAATTTAAAAATTTAAAAAAGCTGTAGGTCGGTGGACAGCTAAAAAGAAATACCTTTCAAACAAAATGCGTTTGATCAACATCGGAGAAAACTGTTTAACAAATCATCGGCCACAAGAAATCGACTAACCTATTAATATTATAGATTATTTATTTTTTTTCATTTAATAAATAATATAACGAAATTGCTTTTACCCTTATCCAAGCCAAATCTAAAGGACATTATTCTTTCATGCCTCTTTATTGTTATCCCGGGAAAGCAGCAGGAAGTGCGCCAAGTGTAAAATGTGTTATCAAACAAACATATTTCCCTGAGGCATTGCATATAACACAAAAAGGACATACAGGAATGTCTTATACACCAAAAACAAAAGAAAAAGAAATATAATTTAATATTTTATAGCCCTAAACCACATTTCGAACAGCCAACTAAGCAACCAAAATCATCAGCAGTCTTTATAGCAAATGTCATCTTAACCAAAAACAACAAAAAAAAAACAAAGAAAAAACCGTTATTTTTTTCTATGTTGCAATCTAAACTTTAAAGGAAGCTTAAATTATATAAAAAATAAATTGAAACACACTTTAGAAAATCTTTTTCAAGTAATCGTAGCAGACAACAAACGCCACACCTAAGGCAAACAAATTGTTTAAAATTTTTCACAAAAGTTTCATAAGTAGCAAAGCCAAGAAGTTCGAGCATACGAGCATAGAAAAGGATACTTTTGTTTTTGTTTTTGTTTTTTTTTTTCATATTTAGAATAAATTCATAAAATTTTATGATATCCTTGTATATAAAATATACATGTATTTAAGATACAACATATTCTTATATTTGAACCAGTATTTGAGGCTATGCTAGTTAGATATTTGGTAATCAATTTTGTATTATATGAACCTTAGTGGAAAAGTATGAGATGTAAAGATGTAAAAATAAATACAAAAAATTGGATTTAAAGTATTTCATATCTGGCTACACAGCCCCACAACTTGTAATTTAGTTGATAAGCATAAAGTTGTGGTGGGCTTACACAGATATAATGAAAGACATATTTTATTTATGGAATTTTTAAAATTAAATATTTTTCTGTTTGACTTTCCTTGACGGAAAAAAAAAATGTTTGCAAATTTGGAGCTCATTAATTGAATACTCTTCGATAAAATTATGAATCAAACTTAATTGAGAATCGAATCAACACATGACACAAATTTTATTTAAATTTTGAATTAATTTAAATAATAATTTAAATAATGCATTATTTCAATAAAATACGTAAATATCCAATAAGGTACTCAGTTGCACGCCCGTTGAAAAATGCTGAAAATGCTTCATCAAGAAAACTTGATTTTTAAGCAAAGGGATTTGTTTTAGAAAAGGTAACTTTCTTACAAAATAAATTTTTTTAAATAATGTATTTTGTTACTTTTTAAGAAAATTTACTTTTTAAGAAGAGGTACTTTTTAAGAAAAGGTACTTTTTTAAAAAAAGGTACTTTTTTAAGAAAAAGCACTTTTTAGGAAAAGGTACTTTTTTAAGAAGAGGTACTTTTTTAAGAAAAGGTACTTTTTTAAGAAAATGTACTTTTTTAAGAAAAGGCACTTCTTTAAGAAAAGGAATTTGTTTAAGAAAATGTACTTCTTTAAGAAAATTTAATTTTTAAGAAAAAGTACTTTTAAAAAAAAAGGGAAAAAGGGAAAGCTCAGCTTGTTCGTACAAACTCTCGTATATAAAAAAAAACAAGTAAGAGTGTTAAATTCGGCTATGCCGAATCTTTGATACCCTCCACCTGGGTTTTACGTTTACATTAATATCTGGACTTCTTGCACTATTTGTAACAAATGTATAAAAAATATTTGAATATGTAAACACTTTGATAAACCTATTACTGAATTACTACAACAAATGCTCTGAATTTTCAGCATTTTATAGAGGTGTCTACATATTTTAGGTCATAAATTGGCAGAATGACTCCCGATTTATCCCATTTTAAATACTAACCTGATCCAGATAATTACAAACAATATTAAGTTTAACCAGGTAAATGGTTTATTTTGTAATTTTCTTTTTAATTTAAATTTTTTAATATAAAGGTGCATTTTATTTTTTACAATCCTTTTCAATTTTCCAGACCTATTAGTATAGGGCACATTTGTGAATCCGCATAGATCAACTTTCAACTCTTACTTCTTTTTATTGTATTAAATCTATCTTTGTGTCTTTAAATTAATTAAGATAATTAAGATGAAAATATTTAACAAACTGTTTTTTTTAGTTAATATCTGAACATTTTACTGATACAAGGCAAAACTAAAACTGCCAAAAATTTCAGTCAAAACTATTTTGAATGTATTTGTTAAATATCGCATAATTTTTTTCAATTTTAAACTTTAAAGTCTTTTTAAGTCTGGTAATAACTCCATAATATGAAGGAAGTAAATATGTGGATTCTTTAATAACAATGACAAGTATAAAACACTGTTTTGTGCATAACATTAAAATATTATAAATTTGAGCATAATTAATTTAGAAACATAATTAATTTTAGAAAAATGTCTGATTCGTTTTTCGATGATGCTGAAAACACATCAAAGAAATACAGAACATAAAAATTTTGCTTCAGTTAGTTGAGAGACGAGAAGCTAATGGATGGCTGGAGCAGGTCAAAGGTGACGACTATAAATGCAAATGCAAGGCTTTTGAAAATATATTAAAATGCGATAAATCAGATCTAAGTATACATGCTTATAACCACTGTTATAAAAAATCTTTTAAACCCAACAGTATTGCCATAATTTGAAATTGTAAAGATGCTAAATTGCAAAAAAAGATGCTTAAACGTACTGGATGCTAAATTTTTTTTTTTCAAATTTCATTACCTTTATACTGAAAAATTATATACTTATGAATAAATTCTTTGGTTTTTAAATCGAAAAATTAATATAAAACATATGTTTCGATTTATATTTTTTAATTTTTAATTAAAATTATTTTGGATTTCATCTGAAATTTTTATTAACATCAAATTGAGTTTATTTTAAACTTAAATTAAATATTTTTAATTTTAGAGGGATTTTTTTTTTATTTAAAATATAACAGAAATTACATTATCAAAAGATACGATTATATTAGAATAATTGGTTTATGGAATCTAACATTTCTGTGATGTCTTCATCTTCAAGTTCTTCTTGGCTCTGATATATTTCTGGCGATCGACTCTTATCAACGACATCGCTCGGTATATTGTAAGTGTGACAGCACCAATTTTTCAATTTCAATCCTTCTTTTATACGTATTACAGAACATAACAACTCGGATTTTATTCTGTTCGAAGTTTGCTTTTAACTAAAGCTATTAAGCTAAACAAACGTTCAACTTCGGCTTTTGAGAAAGACAAAACTAATATAGACAACACAAATATTGATTCCTAAAATGGATTTTCGCCAATAGAATTTTTCAATCCATAAAGAGGTTGTATTCAGTGTTGTATCCCAGTTTTGTTCTGTGATATAACTCCATTGGATTTGAATTTTTTCTGTTTCAGATGATATAAATTTAAACTCTTCTAATATATTGGTTATCTGTTCTTTTACCCGTTTTAATGTGTTTTGTATTGAAAATTTTGGCATTTTTTTAATACAATAATATTTTTTGGCAATCGACTTTCAAATTCATTAAAAACTGTTGTTGGTGTTTACATTCTTCTATTTCAAAATGTTTTGTTATATTTGTTGAAAGAAACGAGCAGAGTGGTAAAAGGAGTAGTACACAAAATTACTGTACTACACTTTGGGAAATAAAAACATATCAATACCATTAAAAGATGCTAAAAGCAACATTTTATTAATAAAAGATTCTAAGTTAGCATCTAGCATCTTTTGATAAATTTTGGATGCTAAACGACAAAAAAAGTTGCTAAATCTAGCAACTAAAAAGCTAAAACGGCAACACTGAAAACCAAGATCAAATATTCTGTTTGAGTTGTAACATCTCATTTGCAAGCCATTTTAATTAAGCTGCGTTCACACTATGTGTTTTGCTTGTGTTTTTCTTATTGTTTTAGCACATGCAATTTGTACACATAGTGTGAACCCTTTCAAAAACTGTTTATGTACAACACATTTGGCAAAACATATGTAAATTTTTCAATTAGAGCAGGTTCTATTTTGGCATGACAACCATATTAAAATACAATACTGCTTGTGGCGAAAGAAAAACAGAGTAAATTATAAAGATAAATATTGAAAGAAAAATAAATTGTTTAATATTAATTAACAATTAAAAAATATAAAAAATATATTACTTTATTTTTAACAATAACTTTTTGTAAATTCACAAATTAAATCAGCTGTTGTTTACATTTAGAGGTTATGTCATACGGAAATACATATGTACGTTTGATCGCAAAATGATGAATTGTATGTAAAACGCCAATTTTGACACACACGCCGAATTACGTATGGATCGTAAAACTGAATTTACATATGGAAAATACACATAGTGTAAACACACCTTTAATTGTGTAAATTTTAAATGCACATCTAACCATATCAAAAAGATGAATTAAACAGAATTGCAAAAATATTTTTTTTATAATATCTGTATGTTTTTTATATTATTCTTATGTAATTCTCATGATATTTTTATCTTATTTTTTATTTTTACATAATTGAAATTGTACAAATTTAAAATAAATTTTAAAAAAAAGTAGTGTAGGGAAAAAAGGGAATTTTTTTCATAAGCGTAGAGATTTCTGAAAAAATCTCCTAGCATCACTAGTACCTATTAAAAAACAATGTAAAAATTCACAAGACAACGCGACATAGACTTGCTTTGTTCAAAAGCTTCCATAAGACTGAATGAAATTGTTGCTTACTTTACTCTTTGGTGAGTATTTTCATTTTTGTTCGGCTGTATACATATAAGAAGCCAATTTGAGTTCGGTTTACTCGTGCTGCTATGCATATGTTTGTGTGTTAACAAAAATATACGATATCCCAGTCATCATTTCGAAGATTGTTTTAACAAAAAATACCTTACTGTGTCTTCTTCGAGCACTTTTGATAATTAAAAACTGCTTAATCACATGCGCTATTAGAAAAAGACTAGATAATGATTTTTGCTTTCTCTTAGAAAGTGATTTATAGAAAAATTACATTAAATAAGACTCAAAAATGAGTCGAAACTGATTAGAAAAGCGGATAAAAAAGACTCTCAAGAAGATTCGCGGGTAAGGTAATATTTAATCCCAACAAAAGAATATTTTGTGATCAGCAAAAGGGCGCATTTATAACTGTCATATGAGTCAAAAAGACTCTACATGATCATTTATTGCATAAAATGCTTACTGGGATTTTATTCACTATCTGTAGAAACAGGTTTTTTAAGTAAAACAAATCTGCATACAATTTCAATTCTATTTCGTTCACAATGATACGATCAGTTTGTTTACTAGCTACTAGTAAAATAAGAAAATAGTATTATAATACAGCGTAATGATGAATTGTACTTCTCAATTAGTTTATTTTTAATGTGCCATAAGAAGTTCGGTTTGTGCTAAGAAAAGCATGAATATATGTTTCCCAGGGCGAAGCTTCATCATTGCACTATGATTGAGTTGAGCTCCGCGACTATTCATAATGTGAATAGCTCGTGTCAAAAATTTTTGGTAGTTGGGAATGGCGTTTGTGTTAAGAAAAGCATAAACGCATGTTTCCCAGGGCAAGGCTCGATCATTGCACATTGATTGAGCTGAGCTCCGCGGTTATTCTTAATGTGGATAACTGTTGAAACAAAATTTTCGGAATGGCGTTTGCCTCCGTCCCGACATTAAATAACAAAGTTTAAAAATTTATTTTAATTAACATCTTTTTTTAACATCTGACAAAAAATAGTATTTTTCTAAACAACAATTTTTTTTACAGGGTAAATAAATATTTTATGGCTTACCTACCTACCTACTACTTTTGAAAGCAAGTATGCAGGGTTTATACATGTACTAAAAATACAACTCTTAAAACCATACTATTTTTTCAACTCTAAAAATTTCAGAATTTTGTAAAAATAAAATAAAATACCGATTTATTTTAATATGCGCTTATTATGGATATACATATACAAAATATATGAATATTATTTATAGTATTTTGATATTGGCAACAGTAGTATGTATCAATTTGTAACATTTTGTGATGTTATAAAAATCGCAGAATATTGATATTGATTTTATATAGTTTCTTTTATTAATTAATTAACTTAAATATTACACCAAAAAAATATTGATATTGATGAATTTTTATATTATTAACACAACGACCACAAAAACAACATGCACAGCTATGACAAAATACAAAATTTAGGAAAACAATATAGGAAAACGTCATATTTTTTTTTACCTTTTCAGTGATTTCTCGGCACCTATGAAACCTATTGTCATGATTTAAAAACAGGAACCTTTTCAAGATGTTAGTGAATCATTCTCACTAAAAACAAGCGCCCTATCTGCCCTATTGAGGGCGTTATCACAAGAACACATATTCAAATAATATTTTCTCATGACTTTTTAATTCTTCGCTCAATTCTCGGGACCAGATTAACCGATTTGGACGATTTTAAATAGCAAACTTCTCAGGATGTTAGTGAATCATTTTTTATACCAAGGAGCACCCTAGCTATCCGATTGAAGCCGTCATCGTGATTTCCACAGACGGACAGCCGGACAGACGGACAGACGGACATCGTTATATCAACTTCGCTTGTTATAAGGATCACAAATATATATATTTTATGGGGTCCAGAATTTTTTTTCTAATTATTACAAACGGAATGACAAACTTATATATACCCTCTGCACACTGGAGTGGAGGGTATAAAAACATTTCTCATGTTCTTTTCTTTCAAATGTTGAGTTAAATAGTTGATTAAGCATGAGTTGAAGTAATAGGCAGAGGATGCTGAAAATGAACAAGTCGCTTTGTTCGAAAGTAGCTACTCCATCTAGCGCTGCCTTCAATTTTTTTCCAATATTTCTCTTACATTACAAAAATTATTATCTTTCTTTCATTAGAAAAATATATACATGATCTTAAACCGAACAATAAATTACTAATTAAAAAAGGGAATTTTAAAAGAAAATGTACTTTTTTAAGAAGACGTACTTTTTAAGATAGTGTACTTTTATAATAAAAGGTACTTTTTTAACACAAGGCACTTCTTTTACAAGGGACTTTTTAAAGAAATGTTACTTTTTTTTAAAACGGTACTTTTTTAAGAAAATTTACTTTTTATGAAAAGGGTACATTTCCACAAAATGTATCTTATAATAAAATGTACATTTTTACGAAATGGTACTTTTTAAGAAATGGTAGTTTTTTACGAAAATGTGCATTTTAGGAAAAATTACTTTTTTATGAATATTTACTCCTTTTCGAAAAACTATGTTTTTTAGAACATGTGCTCTTTTAAGAAAATTTACAAATTTAAGAGATTCTTTTTAAAGAAAAAGTATTTCTTAACAGAAGGTATTTTTTAGAAAATGTACTTTTGAAGATAATGTACTTTTTTAAGAATACACACTTTTTTAAAAAACGTACTTTATAAGAAGCGGTACTTTTTTTAAGAAAAGGTACTTTTTTAAGAAAAGGTACTTTTTTAAGAAAAGGTACTTTTTTAAGAAAATTTACTTTTTAAGAAAACTTATATTTTTTAATTACTTTTTTTAAGTTCTTGTTTTTAAAAAAAACTACTACTACTTTAAAAAAAATGGCTTTTCTTGAATAGAAAATTTTTTTAGAAAGGGTATTTTTCTAAGAAAATGCATGTTGTTTTAAGAAAAGGTAGGATTTCAATAAAAAGTGGTGCTATTTTATGAAAATTTACTTTTTCAAGAATATGCATTTTCTTAATAAAATGTACTTCTCTAGAGAATATACTATTTTAAGAAAAGGTACTTTTTTAAGAAAATTTACTTTTTTTGGAAAAAAAATTAAGTTTTTTAGAAAATGTCCTTTTAAAAAAAATACTTTTGTGATAAAAGTAAAATAAAAAAATGATGAATTATAAATAAATAATAAATGTACTTTTTGAAGAAAAATCTCTGTTTTAAAAAACAAACTTTTTAAGAAAAGATACTTTTTTAAGGGAAGGTACTTTCTTAAGAAAAAGTTATTTTAGAAGACAATTCATTTTTTTAAGAAAATATACTTTTTTACGAAAATGGGCATTAGGAAAAATTACTTCTTTAAGAAAAGGCACTGACAGATAGACAGACAGACAGAGGGACAACCGAACATAGTCAGATCGACTTCTCCTTTTATAAAGGATTGGAAATATATTTAGTTTATGGGGTCTCCGGAATTTATTTCGGGTATAAAAAGGGTCACTTTCTTAGAAAAGTATAATTTTTAAAGAAAGTAGCTTTTCAGAAAATGCATTTTTTAAGAAATGGTACTTTTTTGAGAACATGTTCTTTTTTAAGAAATAATCCTTGTTTAAGAAAACATACTTTTTTAGAATGGGTATTTTTTAAGGAAAATGTGCTTTATTAAGAACTGCATTTTTTTAAAGAAATTTACTTTTTTATGAAAATGCACTTAGTTAAGGAAAGGTACTTTCTTAAATAAGGGAATTTTTGAAGAAAATTTACTTATTTAAGAAAATTTATTTTTTTTAGAAAATTTAATTTTTAAGAAAATACACTTTTTAAGAAAAGGTTCTTTTTAAGAAAATTTATTATTTTTAAGAAAAAATGTTTTTTTAATATTTTTTATTTTTTAATAAAAAAAAGATAATTTTAGGAAAAGACACTTGTTATGAAAAGGAACTTTCTTAAGATAAAATACTTTTTTAACAAGAGGTACTTTTTAAGAAAATGTGCTTTTTAAAGAATTTTTTTTGAATGTACTTTTTTTAACAAAAGATACTTTTTAAGAAAATGTACTTTTTTAAGAAAATTTACTTTTTTAAGAAAAGGTACTTTTTAAGAAAAGGTACTTTTTAAAAAAATTTACTTTTTTCAGGTACTTTTTTTTAAAAAAGGTACTTTTAAATAAAAGGAATTTTTTTAAAAAAAGGTACTATTTTAAAGAAATGTACTTTTTTAAAAAAGGTGCTTTTATAAGAAAATGTACTTTTTTAAGAAAATTTAGTTTTTTAGGAAAATGTAGCCTTTTAATAAGAAAATGTATTTATTTTACGATAAGGTACTTTTTTAAGAAAATGTATTTTTTTAAGAAATTTACTTTTTATGAAAATGCACTTAGTTAAGAAAAGGTACTTTTTTGAACTTTTTGAAGAAAATTTACTTATTTAAGAAAATTTATTTTTTTAAGGAAATTTACTTTTGAGAAAATACAGTTTTTAAGAAAAGGTTCTCTTTAAGAAAATTTATTCTTTTAAGAAAAAATATTTTTTATATATTTTTTTATAAGAAAAGGAGCTTTTTAATAAAAAAAGTATTTTTTAGGAAAAGACACTTGCTAAGAAAAGGAACTTTTTTAAGATAAAATACTTTTTTAACAAAAGGCACTTTTTAAGAAAATGTTCTTTTTAAAGAAACTTTTCTTTAAAAAAAAATAATTTTTTTAACAAAATGTACTTTATTAAAAAACGTACTTTTTTAAGAATATGTTGCTTTTTAGGAAAATGTAGAATTTTAATAAAAGGTGATTTTAAATAAAAAGTTCTTTTTAATACAAGGCACTTTTATAAGATAAAGAACTTTTTAAGGAAAGGTACTTTTTGAAGAAAATAAATTTTTTTAAAAAATACATTTTGAAAAAATAAGTTTGTTAGAAAATGTAATTTTTCAAGAAAAAACTTTTTTTAATTCATTTATTTAGCCAATAAAAATTCTAATATTAATACAAAATGAATTAACTAAATTTGCTTTCTTAAGAAAATACACTTTTTTAGAAAAGGTACCCTTTAAGATAATTTATTCTTTTTAAGAAAAAATGTTTTTTTTTTTAAATAAAATTTTTTTTTTTAAGAAAAGGAACTTTTTAATCAAAATAGTATTTTATAGGAAAAGGCACTTTTTTAAAAAAAGGAATTTTTTAAGATAAAAAATTTTTTAACAAAAGGTACTTTTAAAAAAAGGTGCTTTTTAACGAAAATTTTCTTTAAAAAAAATTTACTTTTTTTAACGAAAGATACTATTTAAGGAAATGTACTTTTTTAAGAAAATTTTGTTTTTTTATTAAAATGTAGCCTTTCAATAAAAGGTGATTTTTAATAAAAACTGCGTTTTAAGAAAAGGCACTTTTAGCAGAAAAAGTACTTTTTTAAGAAAAGGTACTTTTTGAAGAAAATAATTTTTTTTTTAAATTTAAATTTTTTTTGGAAAAAATAAGTTTGTTAGAAAATGTAATTTTTCAAGAAAAAACTTTTTTTAATTCATTAACTTAGCCAATAAAAATTTTAATATTAATACAAAATGAATTAACTAAATTTGCTTTCATAAAGAAATACATTTTTTTTATATATTTTTTATCACAAAGGAGCTTTTTAATAAAAAAAAATTATTTTTTAGGAAAAGACACTTGCTAAGAATAGGAACTTTTTGAAGATAAAATACTTTTTTAACAAAAGGTACTTTTTAAGAAAATGTACTTTTTCAAAGAAAATATTACTTTTAGGAAAATGTAGCCTTTTAATAAAAGGTGATTTTAAGATCAAGTACTTTTTTAAGAAAAGGTACTTTTTGAAGAAAATTATTTTTTTTTTTTTAAATTTACCTTTTTTGGAAAAAAATAAGTTTGTTAGAAAACGTAATTTTTCAAGAAAAAAACTTTTTTTAATTCATTAACTTAGCCAATAAAAATTTTAATATTAATACAAAATGAATTAACTAAATTTGCTTTCTTAAGAAAATACATTTTTTAAGAAAAGTTACTCTTTAAGATAATTTATTCTTTTTAAGAAAAAATGTTTTTTTTTAAATAAAAATTTTTTTAAGAAAAGGAACTTTTTAATAAAAAAAAAAAAGTATTTTATAGGAAAAGGCACTTTTTTCAAAAAAAAGGAACTTTTTTAAGATAAAATGATTTTTAACAAAAGGTACCTTTTAAGAAAAGGTGCCTTTAGAAGAATTTGTTTTAATGTACTTTTTTTAACAAAAGAAATTGTACTTTTTTAAGAAAATTTAGAAATTAAGAAAATTTACTTTTTTAAGAAAAGGTACTTTTTTTTAGAAAAGGTACTCTTTAAGAAAAGGTACTTTTTTAAAAAAGGTACTCTTTAAGAAAAGGTACTTTTTAAAAAATGTGCTTTTTTAAAAAAAGGTACTTTTTTAAAGAAATTTACATTTTTAAAAAAGATACTTTTTTAACAAAATATACTTTTTTAAGAAAACGTTGTTTTCTTAGGAAAATGTAGCCTTTTATTAAGAGGTAGTTTTTAATAAAAAGTATTTTTTTAAAAAAAGGTACTTTTTTAAGAATTTGTATTTTTTTTAAGATAAGGTACTTTTTTAAGAAAACGTATTTTATTAAGAAAATTTACTTTTTTTTAGAAAAAATAAGTTTGTTAGAAAATTTACCTTTTTAAGAAAAAACTTTTTTTTAATAAAAAGTTATTTTTTACAAAAGAAAATTTTTAATTATTTCAAAAAAAATACTTTTCAAGAAAATATACTCTTTTAAGAAAATGTACTTGTTTAAGAAAATTTACTTTTTTCAGAAAAGGTAACTCGTTTAGAGACTTGTACTTTTTGAATTAAAGGCAAATTTTTAAGAAAATGTATTTTGGTAAGAATAGTTACTTTTTAGAGAAAGCTTACTTTTTTAAGAAGATGCCATGTTTTAAGAATGTACTTTTTTAAGAAAATTTACTTTAGAAGAAAAGGTACTTTTAGAAGAAAAATTACATTTTTAAGAAAATGTACTTTTTAGGAATAGGTACTTTTTACGAAAGGGTACTTTTTTAATAAAATGTACTTTTTAAGAAAAGGTACCTTTTTAGAAAGGGTACTCTTTTAAGAAAATTTTCTTAACAAAAGGTAATTATTTAAGAAAATTTTCTTAACAAAAGGTAATTATTTAAGAAAATGTACTTCTTTAAGAAAATTTTGTTTTTTAGGAAATTTTGCTTTTAATAAGAGGTGATTTTTAATAAAAAAGTACTTATTTAAGAAAAGGCACTTTATCAGAAAAATTACTTTTTTAAGAAACGGTACTTTTTTAAGAAAATTTATTTTTTAAGAAAATTTATTTTTTTTTTTTAGAAAAAATAAGTTTGTTAGAAAATGTACCTTTTAAAAAAAAACTTTTTTTTAAAAAAAGTTATTTTTCACGAAAAGAAAATTTTTAAGATAAAGTACATTTTCAAGAAAATATAATTTTTTTTTAGAAAATGTACTTGTTTAGAAAATTTATTTTTTCAGAAAAGGTACTCGTTTACAAACTTGTACTTTTTGAAGAAAAGGTCAATATTTAACAAAATTTACTTTGGTAAGACTAGTTACTTTTTTAAGAAAGCGTACCTTTTAAAGAAGATGCCATTTTTTAAGAATGTACTTTTCTAAGAAAATTTACTTTTAGAGGAAAAAGTCCTTTTAAAAGAAAAATTACTTTTTTAAGAAAATTTACTTTTTAACAAAAAGTACTTTTTACGAAAGGGTACTTTTTTAGGAAAAATACTCTGTTTTAGAAAAAGAACTTTTTAAGTAATGGAGTACTTTTTAAGAAAGGGCATTTTTTTATTACTCTTTTTAAAAAAGTACTTTTTTAAGAGAAAATACTTTTTTAAGAAAATATACTTTTTAAGAAAAGGTATTATTTAAGAACAGGTACTTTTTTACGAAACTGGACTTTTTTAAGCAAATGTACTTTTTACGAAAAAGTACTTTTTACGAAAGGTTACTTTTTTAAGAAAAATAACTCTGTTTTAGAAAATGTACTTTTTAAGTAATGGAGTACATTTAAAGAAATGGTATTTTTTTATTACTATTTTTAAGAAAAGTACTTTTTTAAGAGAAAATACTTTGTCAAGAAAAATACTTTTTTAAGAAAAAAGTTTTTTTTTTGAAAAGGTTTTTTCATATCGCAAAAAAGTTAAACTTTTCATGAATTTATTTTGTTAAAAAAGTTTGCCGTCTGAATGTTTTTCGATTATCTATTTTTTTTTTTTTTTCTTACTCTACAGCAAAGGTAGGTTTGTTTTTCGGTTTCATATAAGTAGTGAACTAACTTTTGATCTATTACTTTTTATCCTTTTAATCTAATTTAAAAAAAAAAAACACGTAAAAAGGGGTTTTTATAGTTTAACTAATGGCTTACCTTAAAGTTTATATTCAGCTAGGTTTGTGTTCTATGCAAACTCATTTGAAAAGATATTTTCTTTGTCTAGAACAAGTTTTCAATGTCAATGAGTCATACAAAATTTCACAAAATACAATCAAAAAATATTAACTTTTCACCCACCAAGTTTAAAAAACCAGTCTTAAATAATATGGCTGCTTAATTCAACCAATATATTTCATTTGAATTCATATTAGTCAGTCTAAAAATTACCCAGACGTGAATAAAGGCGCCTAGAATGCCGTCAATGAAAAAATGTTATCTTAAACAAACAACTCGGACGCATATAAAGGCACCTAGAACTCCGTCAATATGTTGCAGTAAGCAAACACCTTATGTGCTTTAAATAAAAACGTTCTTACCACAAAACAGGATCCAAAATAAATTTTGGATTCTGAATTGCATTTTAAAATCATGAGCGCATGTCCTGCTAAGGGCGGGTAATAATAATTGACGAAAACAGCTGAGAAAATTATATTTGGTTTAAAATGACTTTATGATACCCTATACCACGCGTTTCGACAGAGGGTCTTGGTTGGTACTTTGCTACGGCTATAACTGGCTATAGCGGGCTGATATAATAAAGTTAATATCTGGGGACTTGGTCAAAAAATAGACCGATCATGATCATAGTTAGTAAAGTCTCCAACTTTTCTGAAAAACATACCTTAACCAAATTTGAAAAAAAAAAAACCTATGCAATATTTTTCGTTATTTTGATAGATATAAGTGAAAATGGGGAATTTGGCTTTCTATATGGACTTGACCAAAACTAATTATACATAGTTTGTTTCCTGAATACTGGTTAGTGTATATACATCCCTGTTCTTGAAACCACTATCACAAAAAAAAACTCGTAAATGAAAAAATTCTTAAATCTACGAGTTTTTTGCTGTTCTCTAATTTCAATAAGAATATTTTTTCTCGTTTTAATTCACATAGAGAAGGCTTTGTGAAATCAAAACAAATGCCCTTTTTTCTACTAAGCAGGTCTTAAGAGATAAAAAAAAACTAATTGATATTCAAACTCTAACATGTTTTTTATTGAACCTTGTCATTATTTTAAAAAATTAGACATTAATTTTATAAAAAAAAAAAACGATTTTAAAAAACGTCTACATTTTTCACTGATTTAAAAAAAAAACTCGTAATAAGTGGTCGATGTTAATAAAACACACTTTTTGCGATGATGCTGTTCTATAACTATAATAAAAACTTTTAATTTACACAATCTATTTTCCATTATAATTTTTTCAATTATAACATAAATTCTTTATGCACTAATTATTGCAAATAAAGGAATTAAAAAAAAATTTTCATCAAATCACATATTTTTATTTTTTTTGCATATGTTCGAAACATTAGTGATGCCAGTCAAATCCAATTTATTTGAATATCGAAATTTTTTTTGGTGATGCCTAACTTTTTCAAAATAGAAAAGTCATTTTTAATTGAATGAAATTGAAGAACAAAACAATTAAATGAACAAATAAGTTGTTATTTTAAAAGAAAATATTTTTCTTTATACTTTTTCTATAAACTTAAGAAAAAACATGCACAAAATACCTAAAAGTTTTTTGTGAAACTGAATAAAGAACCATATGGCACCTCGGTTTCTATATAACATATGTTCTTAACTCAAACATATGGTTCTTAACTCAAACATATGGTTCTTAACTCAAACATATGTTTCCATTAAATAAATAAAAAAGTGGTTTCAAGAAACCCAAAATTTCAATTTCATGTGATTTTAAAGTCACTCTTATTCAAATAACAACGTTTCAAGAACAGGGGTGATAGTAAAGACACAAAATTTTATCTGGATCTTATGGAATTCATATCGACTGTCTGATAATAGTAATTTGTATGGGTGCTAGGTATGAACATGCTTTGATTTCCGCCAACTTCAATACATTTCATAAAAATATATATTCACAAGCACACACAGATAAACGGACGGACAGACAGACGGGCGAACCGAAGGCCATCACTAAATCGCCTCAGAAAGAATTTTGAGTCGATCGGTATAATAAAATAATAGGTCAAATATTTTCAGTAGTTACAAACATCAGCACAAACTCATACACTGACTACATAGTGGTATAGCGTAAACAATGGTTTAGGAATTTACTAACATCATTACATTCCACATGGTGGATGTTAAAAAAAAGGAGCTTTTCTATTATTTTAATAATAAGCTTTTTTAAATGTGAACCTTAAAATACAAAAATATTTTTGAAGATTTGTTTCCAGCAAACAAAAAAAACTTCCCAAGAAGGGAAATTAATGTCATTTTTGGATCCAGATATTGTAAAAATTTTTATCACAACCATTGAATTTAACATGGGCTTGTCGTAGGACTATGCTATGCAAACTTAACGCCATGGTATTCTTGAATCAATTTTATGCCTCTTTCTGCAGTATCATTGACGACATTTAAGTTTTGGACAATATCGATAAAAATTGGACAAAAATCCAGAACAGTTTTGTCACAATGGCTGCACAAACATATATTCTATATAGTAATCTTGACATCAAGAGTATGCCACGGGTTAATTTCAGAAAATAAGTCCAGAATATTATTTTTTAGAATTACTAAAATATTATTAACAAGTTTTATCGAAATCCTTCCACAAATATATATTATTTCGATATTTTGTTTTAAAAAAATGTAAATCTCCTTAAATTTGACATTTGACCTTAAATTTACAAGATTGAGAACTTATATCAAGTAGTATAATATTTTGATAAAAGATATTTGAAATATGGAAACACCAAAAAGATGCAGCCTAAAAGTTGAAAAAGTATGAAAAATCACATTTTTCTTCAAATCCGCTGAAATAAAAGCGCTGCCCTAGCCAATTAAAAACAGGCTACCTACAATATTTGGCATTTTTAGTCACATATATCTTGTTAATAAGATCTTAAAGTCCAATCGTTGAATTCGGAAAATTTCTTAAACAAAATTTTTAAAAAAGTCAAATTGAAGATTTTGAAGTAGTGCTATAAAAATATGTACCGTTTTGACATTAATTTAGAACGGCATAAAAATAGAAGAGATGCAAAATACTTTACATAAGATCACGTTGGGATCAGGAGAATGCAAAAATGTTGTTGTTGTAAATTATTTCAATGTTTTTAAAAATGTGAGCTCGATTTTTTTTTAATCGAGTGGTCTGCGACGCATTTATTGCCTGGGGAACTTGATATAAATTGCCTGTTTTTCAACCGATAATAGATTTTGTTATTTTATTCGAATGATAATTTACTCTAGATTATGGTTTATTAATTAATTTAATTGAAACGCAATTATTATATCAAAATATTTGTGAAAAATGTTTTTTTTTTTTGATAATTTTTACATGTATGTGCATATTTGATATTTGAACTCAATGCGCGTCCAGAAAGCTTTGTCCGATTTGGCTCAAATTTTGTGCTCTAAAGTTTTAGATCCAGTGTCCCAATAATCCGACCCGCACGTTTTGAAATTCCAAAAAAAAAATATATATACTCGTATATTAGGGTGGCCCTTAATTATATGGAGGGGAAAAAAGTGTTCAACACTCGGTCGCACCCCCTCGAAATATGCGAATAGCAAAAAAACTGAGAAATACAAAGTTTTGGGCCAATCAAAAAACATTTAGAGGTGGCTCAACCCGATTGATAATTTCTAGTGTGTTTATATGGGGAAAATATAACTTTTTTTCAGATTTTACTAAAATTTCGTTCTATAGTTTAACTTTTCCGACAAATTGTTAAATGATTCGGGATCAGTATTAAATTATCTTTTCTAAAAGCAAAATTGAAAACAAACCTGCCAAGAATTAGCAAATGCTTCAGCCCACTTTTGTGCCAAAAAAAACTAAGTCGTGATATTTGATAGCATTTTTTGCAACTTTGAGAAATTGACTAAAACCATAATTTTTTTTTTTTTTGGTCTCTATACTTATAAATACTCAGATATGAAGTATTTTTTTTTTATCACGTTGTTAACCTATTGCGTATTGAGACCAAAGATGGGAATTTTTTTTGATAAAATTTTTAAATCTTCATTTTCCAATTTAAAAAAATTTTCTTAAACAAAATTTAAAAAAATTGATCTGGCTCTTTGAATTCTTGTTAAATGTATGTTAGAAATTAACTGAGTGAATTTTTAAGTATGCCAAAATTTTTTTCACAAGGATTTTATTTTTGCGGATTTGGAGAAAAAAGGATTTTTCTAAAATATTTTGTAAATGTACTCTTTCTAAAAACTTTGTATCAAAAATACATAACTTTTCTACTTTTAAATGTTATATTTTATCTAAATAGCCTAGGGTTTTGGAAAAAAAATTATATAACCGCATTAACCCTTTTGAAATTGGGGTCACATGTGAGCCCTAGCTAATAAAAGACAATTTATTCAAAAAAGGCAAATGTTTTGTAAGTGCTATTGAATTTTTAGATGCGACGCTTAAAATATAATAACCAAATGTGTAGAAATTCCGTTCCTAAAATTTGGGATAAATCTAAGAACGTCAACCCATTATTTGCTAAAGCCAGCTTTGGATTTTAAGATATTTTTAAATAAAAATTACCGAAAACGAGTTTTTCTATTAAACTCGATGAAACCACTATTTAGAATTTAAGAAAAATAATTCTGATTCATTTTTATTTATTTAATGTGATATGTCTTTGGTGCAATTATCTGATCATTGCTCGCGAATATAAATTAAAACAACTTTTAGCCAATTTTGTTATAAAATTATTTTATGTATAAAATCTATCTATATTTTTCGAGATAAAATAGGAAGACCCACAAATGACCCAAAGCTTATAAAAGACAATTTATTCAAAAGAATATGAAATATAAAGTTAATATAATAATGTAAAACTAGTAGATTCCAGCGCTCGAAATTCGAGTGCAATTTCTAGGCAACTTTATTTTTCAAATTAGCCAATTCACAAATCAACACATTTTTGGTTTATTATTATTGTGAATGAAGATAACAAACTCATTAACAAACACATTAACAAATTTAATAAATACATATATAGCAAATGTTTAACTTTATGTATGTGTTAGTAGCAACATTAAATACAATTAACTCAAAATAAAGGAAAAATTTAAAAATCTGTAAATCTGCAAAACGGCTAAAGAGAAATACCTTTCAAATAATATAGGTTTGGTCACAATCGGGATAAAACGGCAGAACCAAACATCGGTCACAAGAAATCGCCTAGCCTATTAATATAGATTAAAGAAAAGCAATACTTATTGCAAGTCGTAAGTGATTACAGAAAACAATTTGAATCGCACACTAAAACATCCATAAATACAACAAAATAAATAGAATTAATTTTATCTTTCATATTCTTTTGAATATTATTTTTTTTTAAATTACGTTTAAGAAAATTTTTCAAAACTTGAAAAAGGAGTTTTTAAAATTTTATCCAAAAAAATTTCCATTTTCGGTCTCAATGCTTAATAGGTTAACAAAGTGGTAATAAAACAATATTTCAAATCTGAGTTCTTACAGATATAGAGACTAAACAAAAATATTGGCTTTAATTAATTTCTTAAAGCTGAAAAAAATGCCATCAAATTTCATGGCCTATTTTTTTTTTTTTTTTGGCACTAAAGTGGTCTGGGGCATTTGCTATTTCCTGGCGAGTTTGTATTCGATTTTACTTTTTGAAAAGATAATTTAATACTGATCCCGAACCGTGTAACAATTTGTCAGAAAAGTTATTGTATAGAACGAAATTTTCATAAAATCTGAAAAAAAAGTCACATATTCCCATATAAACACAGTTGAAATTTTCAATCGCTTTAGCCACCTCTAAATGTTTTTTGATTGGCCCAAAACTTTGTATTTCTCAGTTTTTTTGCTATTCGCATA
Source organism: Cordilura impudica (assembly GCA_963682025.1). Lineage (NCBI taxonomy): Eukaryota > Metazoa > Arthropoda > Insecta > Diptera > Scathophagidae > Cordilura > Cordilura impudica. Next base: position 172,893,722 of record OY821521.1, on the reverse strand, counting down.
TTTCTAGGGGGTGCGACGGAGAGTTTGAACACTTTTTTTATTAAGGGCCACCCTAATGTATATAGTATATCTATAATATTAATAGGCTAGGCGATTTCTTGTGACCGATGTTTTGTTCTACCGTTTTATCCCGATTTTGACCAAACGTATATTATTTGAAAGGTATTTCTTTTTATCCGTTCTGCAGATTTACAGATTTTTTAATTTTTTCCTTAATTTTGAGTAAATTGCATTTTAAGTTGCTACTAACACATACATAAAATTATACATATGCTATGTGTGTTTTATTAAATTTGTTAATGAGTTTGTTACCTTCATTCACAATAATAATAAACCAAAAAAATGTCGGCTTGTGACTTGGCTAAGTAGAGAAATAAAATTGCCAAGCAATTGCAAGGGGTCTCCGGGTAATGGCAGAAAATTTCTAGTGCGCAAAAATATATATTAGGTCAAATAAACCCCTTCAGATTGTACTGATATGTCCACAAAAGTTGTTGAGCTTTACCGTGGCTACAATTTTGTAAAATATTCTTATTGAAAATTTCGGAGTCCCTGTAAGTTATGCTGAAAAAAGTAAAAAAAAAATACATTTTTCCTATATTTTTTCAAAAAAAAAATGCAGTAAATAACACAAGGGAAAAAAATTTAACTTTTTTCATGTTGACTGGAACTATATTGCAATTTTTTTACTAATTTGAGGTCACTGATTTCAAATCTGCACTTGGTTTTTTTTTCTACCAGCTCGACTTTTCGCGACATACCGTTGTGTCCAAAATTAAGGCACTTCCACTACATATATTGGAATAACTTGAAAACGATTCATCATATTCAGTTAAAAAAAATCGAAAACTCATCAGCAATATCATCTTTAAGCCGTGTTTACATTTCTTTTAAATTTGCCTATCAGTTTCAGAGATATCGTGGAAGTTTTGAAAAAAGAACAATTTTCAAAAAAAAATTTGTTTTTGTTCATTAAAAATTCATAAAAAATAAAAATGCGACATAGATCCCAAATTTGGTCTAAAAGGATTTAGCTAGATATATTTTGAATGAAATGAGCTTTATTTCATTGTAATCGGTGCTCAACTTTTGATTTTGTTCACAATTTACCGAGAAAACTCAATTTATAAAAATCCCGATTTCCATAAAATTTTAAGATTTTTTTTTAATTTTAATTTAAGAGAACAGGGTTTTTGTTGATTAAGAACTGAATGTTGTGTTTAAGGTTATTTGCGACGCGGAATCGTTTTTTTCTATCAGCTCGACTTTTCGCGATATACCGTTATGTCCAAACTTAAGGCACTTCCACTACATACATATATTGGAATAATCTTTTTTTCTACTATTATCTACCTATTATTTCATTTTATTTTGTTCATTTTAAAGATTTCTAAATATAAATTTGTAATTCCCGACATTTGTTTGGATACTGTATATTTTATATCTATAATATTTCTTGTGACCGATGTTTAGTTCTACCGTTTTATCCCGATTTTACCCGATTATATTACAGATTTTTAAAATTTTTTCTTTATTTTGAGTAAATTTCATTTAAAGTTGCTACTAACACATACATAAAATTATAGATATGCTACGTACGGTTTATTAAATTTGTTAATGTGTTTGTTTGAGTTTGTTTTCTTCACTCACAATAATAATAAACCAAAGAGTGTTGGTTTGTGAATTGGTTAAGTTGAAAAATAAAGTTGCCTAGAAATTGCACTCGAATTTCGAGCGCTGGAATCTGCTAGTATATTATATATATTATATAGATTTAAAAGTATAATTTTTTCATAGCAGCTTTATTCTAATAGCTTTGGGAGTTATTTAAAATTAGATCAAAAGAAGTTCTTCGTTAGGAAGATCTTAAAATGTAATTCCTTTAAAATTTCTTTGTTTTTTGCTGGTTCCTGATCCGTTCCATTTATGTTTTGGACAAAAATTAAATTACACTTTATTACCGGCCCAACAAGGACATTTTTCCGAGTGGTTTTTCAGAGCATCCAACCAACGGATTCATTAATCTTGGCGGCTTAAACTTTCATTTGGGATAAAAAAATTGGGTTTTTCCTATTTAAGAAAAATTAAAGATAATACCTTTTTAATTCATTAATGATCGATCCGCTTGTCAGAATATTCTTATAAGGCTTGTAACAAAACCACAAACTGCAGTTGGAGAATAATTTCAATGATAAATGCTCATAAAATTTCTGAAAATTAGTATTTCTAAACAAATAAAAAAGAAGTAAGAAAATTATAGTCGGTCTAGACCGACTATATGATACTCTATACCATGCGTTTAGAGACCCTATCTCTCAGGCCCAACTAACTGGATATAGTAAATAAGCATAAACCAAATTCGAGTGGGATTTTTATTAATTTTTTCGGCTGCAGATATGAAAAAGTTCATATCGGATGCTATATCTATATGGGGACTAGGCCTAAAAATGGACCGATCCTGACCATGTTTGGTAAAGTCTCTTGTATTTTGCAAAAATATATACAAGCAAAATTTCAGAAGAATCAGTGCAATATTTTTGTTTTTTGATAGATTTAAGTGAAGATCGGGAAGCAGCTCTATATGGGGCCTATGACTAAGAGTTGTCCAAGAGGGATCATTTTTGGACTACTGATTAATGGATGTAATATATACATACAAACCCAATTTGACTAAGATTTGTATGATAATTTGGATCTTATGGCAATATATGTTGATTTCATAGGGGTCATTTGTATGGGGGCTAGGTCTGACCATGGACCGATTCTCACCAATTTCAATAGCGTTCATCCAATGGCCGATATAAGATCAAATGCCAAATTTCATCAAAATATATTCATATTTGCGACCTGCAGTTTGATTAAAAGCTTTACATGGACGCACAGACGGACGGACGGACGGACGGACGGACGGACATCGTTAAATCGAATCAGATGGTGATTCTGATTCGATCGGTATAATTAAAGATGGGTCTAGGTCAAATATTTTTGCTTGTTACAAACAGCAGCACAAAGTCATTATACCCAAACCACATAGTGGTATAGGGTATAAATACAACATCTATAATATTAATGGGCTAGGCGATTTTTTGTGACTGATGTTTTGTTCTACCGTTTTATGCCGATTTGACCAAGCGTGGATTATTTGAAAGGTATTTCTTTTTAGCCGTTTTGCAGATTTACAGATTTTTAAATTTTTTTTCTTTATTTTGAGTAAATTGCATTTAAAATTGCTACTAAACATACATAAACATATATATATGCTATGTCTGTTTTATTAAATTTGTTAATGTGTTTGTAATAAAAATGAGCTTGTTTTTTGTGTTGATTTGTGAATTGGCTATAATTGATTAGCATACTTTTAGGGTCTTTATTTAATGAAAAAATAAAATTTCCTAGAATTTACGCTAGAATTTCGGAATCTGCTAGTTTTTATTAACACAACATAATTTTTGTGTCGTAGAATTTACTATAATTTTCAAAAGATATTGAAGGATAAAATTTTCAAAATACATTATTGATAATATTATTTCGTTATATGATAAAATAGAAAAACATAAAAACTTGCCAGCATTCCCTTTTATCAGCGGGCACTAATATCGACATCATTGAACGAGCACGAGTAATTAAATTAAATTTTTAGGCAAATTTAATACTTTAAATGTTTGGAGTCCACTCAAAAGGATACAAAATTAACGCATTTTGACTTTATGAGGTCTCTAATTTTAGACTTATTTCATATGGTTTGTCGGCAATATGCTTAGATAATATTTGATTAACTTTTTTCATGTCTAATGAAAAAAGTTGTTTCTTTTTATGGGTAATAAAATTTTGTTTGTGGAACAACATTGCAAAAATGTATATTAACACTTAACTTATACATATAAAAAGATAAAACTTTAGTATGTGTGTTACTACATATTTTAGTTCTAAACATAATTATTTTTTACAATGAATTTATGGGAAATTTCAATGAATTTTATGGGAAGGGTAAACTTTTGAAAGGACATTACTGATGTAATTTTTTCCTGATATTCAGGACATGTATAAGTATTTAAATATATATGTATATTAGGGTGGCCCTTAATAAAACCCCCTAAAAATATGCGAATAGAAAAAAAGTTGAGAAATACAAAGTTTTGGGTCAATCAAAATAAATTTGGAGGTGCCTCAACGCGACTGAAAATTTAAAGTGTTTTTATAAGAGGAAAATATGACTTTTTTCAGATTTTACGAAAATTTCGTTCTATAGTTTAAGTTTTTCTGCAAGTTGGTAAGTGAATCGATATCAGTACTAAATTATAAAGCTATATAACTTCAAAATCTAATAAAAACTCGCCAAGAAATAACAAATCCCCCAAACCACTTTTGTGCCAAGAAACTTTAGGTCATGAAATGTGATGAACATTTTTTCAAGTTTAACAAATTGATTAAAGCCATAATTTTCTTTTTGGTCTTTATACCTATAAGTACTCAGATATTAAGTATTGTTTTATTACTATGTTGTTAACCTATTGCGAAATGAGACCAAAGATGGGAAATTTTAAAAAATGGTTCTCGCACTTTAAAGTTTTATTAAATATATATTAGAGATTAATTGTGTGCATTTTTAAGTAAATTCCTCCGGCAGAATTTTTTTTACAAAGGATTTTTTTTGCGGATTTCGAGAAAAATGATTTTTTTGTGAAATAATCAGTAAATGTTCTCTTTCTAAATACTTTGTATCAAAAAGTTATAATTTTTCAACTTTTAAATGTTATATGTTATTTTAGTATCCTAGGGTTTCTGAAAAAAGTAATATTACCTAATTAACCCGTTTGGACTTGGGGTCGCATATGACCCCAAGCTAATGAAAGACAATTTATTAAAAAAAATCAAATATTTTGTAATTGCTATTCAATTTTTTGATGTGACGTTTAAAATATAATAACTAAATCCTCAAGTCTTCCATGCTAAAAATTTTGAATAAATCGAACAACGTTAACCCATTCCCTGCCGATGTCAAACTTTGAATTTTTTCATATTAAAAAAAATTAATTGTTCTAGTAAACTAATGCCGTTTTCTTTTCTGACAAAAAATGTCGCCCTTTTTGCCCTTTTTTCGAAAAGTGTATTTTTTTATATATTCTGAATTAAGAGCAACCTTATCTTATATATCAATCGAAAGATCTCAAAGTCGAGCCCTCATAAATCACAAAAAATTCGAGCCATTAACTTCTTTCTAGTGGGAGAATATTTCCCCATTGTTCCCCTTTTTTGAATATTTTCACCCTATGACTTCCAAGAGGATAATAATCAAATTTTTTTGTATTTATGAACACAGCACTTTGAAACCTTTCGATTGATATATAATACAAAGTTGGTCTTAATTCAGAATATATAAAAAAATACACTTTTCCAAAAAAGGGCAAAAAAAGGGCGACATTTTTTGTCAAAAAAGAAAACGGCATAAGTGAAACCCTCACTATGGGTTGGGAAATAATCGTGCTATATTTTACGAAAACTTACACCTATGTGCTCCTAGGGTTAAAATGATTCAACATTCAGCAGTATTTGCAAAGTATTTGAATTTTTTTACTTAATCGTCTTAAACTAGCTTGGGGTCATTTGTGGCGCCAAGTCCAAATGGGTCAAATTATAAAATCATCATAATCATCAAATCATAAAAATCGGAAAAATATAGCACAATTTTATTTCTCAACCTCACTATGGGTTTCACCTAGTTTACTAGAACAATTAATTTTTTTTAGTATGCAAAAATTCAAAGTTTGGCCTCGGCAGGGAATTGTTAGCATGGAAGACTAGAACATTTGGTTATTATATTTTAAGTATCACATCAAAAAATTGAACAGCAATTACAAAATATTTGATTTTTTTGAATAAATTGTCTTTCATTAGCGACCCCAAGTCCAAACGTGTTAATTGGGTAATATTACTTTTTTTCAGAAAACTTAGGCTAATAATATAAAATATAACATTTAAAAGTAGAAAAATTATAACTTTTTGATACAAACACCATAACCGGGAATAGTGTATAGATTTAGAAATTTCTTATTGAAACAGGTTTCTTGGATGGCTTTATATCCGGTAGTGTTACAAAGTGACTTAGTGCATAGTGGATTTTATTGAATTTATTAATAGAAGAAACACTTCTTATGTCAATAGACAAAATATTTAACAAATTCGAATTATTTTTTTAACAATAGACTTGAATGTATTTAGATTTTGAAAGTATTTTGAAAACAAAAGTAAAATTTATATAAATTAAGGCAAGAATTAGAATGAAAATAAATTAATAAATTAATTGGGAGATTTAAAAGCATTTTCACCATCATCACTGTCATCATTATCCTCAGACTCTACATTATGAAGTGCAGCAGATATATTTTTTCTTTTACCCTCAGTCGCAGGGATTAACAAATTATCAACATCATCCATTGAAATGAAGAAAACATGTGAGTCCGGCAACAGGGAAGATGTGTAAACATCTAGTAATTAAAGATTTTTTAAGGCACTTTTTTAAAATCAATCAGAAGACGTTATCTATGTATCACTTATTTTTAATTTTTAATTTTTAATTTTTAATTTTTAATTTTCAATTTTTAATTTTTAATTTTTAATTTTTAATTTTTAATTTTTAATTTTTAATTTTTAAATTTTAAATTTTAATTTTTAATTTTTAATTTTTATTTTTTAATTTTTATTTTTTAATTTTTAATTTTTAATTTTTAATTTTTAATTTTTAATTTTTAATTTTTAATTTCTAATTTTTAATTTTTAATTTTTAATTTTTAATTTTCAATTTTTAATTTTTAATTTTTAATTTTTAATTTTTAATTTTTAATTTTTAAATTTTAATTTTTAATTTTTAATTTTTAATTTTAATTTTTAATTTTTAATTTTTATTTTTTATTTTTTAATTTTTAATTTTTAATTTTTAATTTTTAATTTTTAATTTTTAATTTTTAATATTTAATTTTTAATTTTTAATTTTTAATTTTTAATTTTTAATTTTTAATTTTTAATTTTTAATTTTTAATTTTTAATTTTTAATTTTTAATTTTTAATTTTTAATTTTTAATTTTTAATTTTTAATTTTTAATTTTTAATTTTTAATTTTTAATTTTTAATTTTTAATTTTTAATTTTTAATTTTTAATTTTTAATTTTTAATTTTTAATTTTTAATTTTTAATTTTTAATTTTTAATTTTTAATTTTTAATTTTTAATTTTTAATTTTTAATTTTTAATTTTTAATTTTTAATTTTTAATTTTTAATTTTTAATTTTTAATTTTTAATTTTTAATTTTTAATTTTTAATTTTTAATTTTTAATTTTTAATTTTTAATTTTTAATTTTTAATTTTTAATTTTTAATTTTTAATTTTTAATTTTTAATTTTTAATTTTTAATTTTTAATTTTTAATTTTTAATTTTTAATTTTTAATTTTTAATTTTTAATTTTTAATTTTTAATTTCTAATTTTTAATTTTTAATTTTTAATTTTTATACCCTATACCACTATGTGGTTTGGGTATAATGACTTTGTGCTGCTGTTTGTAACAACCAAAAATATTTGACCTAGACCCATCTTTAATTATACCGATCGAATCAGAATCACTTTCTGAGTTGATTTAACAATGTCCGTCCGTCTGTGTGTCCATGTAAACCTTGTAATCAAACTGCAGGTCGCAAATATGAATCTATTTTGAAGAAATTTGGTATATAAGCTTTTATCGGCCATTGGATGAACGCTATTGAAACTGATGAGAATCGGTCCATGTTCAGACCTAGCCCCCATACAAATTACCCCTATGAAATTGACATAAATTGTCATAAGATCCAAATTGTCACATAGATCTTACTCAAATTGGGTTTATATGCGTTCATTACATCCACTAATGAGGAGTCCAAAAATGATCCCTTTGGCCGCATATAGAGCTGCTTCCCGATCTTCACTTAAATCAATTAAAAAAAAACAAAAATATTGCACTGATTCTTCCCAAATTTTGTTTGTATATTTTTTTGCAAAATACAAGAGACTTTACCAAACATGATAAGAATCGGTCCATTTTTGGACCTAGTCCCCATATAGATATAGCATCCGATATGTACTTTTTCATATCTGCAGCCAAAAAATTAATAAAAATCCCACTCAAATTTGGTTTATGCATATTTACTATATCCAGTTAGTTGGGCCTGAGAGATAGGGTCTCTAAACGCATGGTATAGGGTATCGTATAGTCGGTCTAGACCGACTATAATTTTCTTACTTGTTAATTTTTAATTTTTAATTTTTAATTTTTAATTTTTAATTTTTAATTTTTAATTTTTAATTTTTAATTTTTAATTTTTAATTTTTAATTTTTAATTTTTAATTTTTAATTTTTAATTGTTAATTTTTAATTTTTAATTTTTAATTTTTAATTTTTAATTTTTATTTTTTAATTTTTAATTTTTAATTTTTAATTTTTAATTTTTAATTTTTAATTTTTAATTTTTAATTTTTAATTTTTAATTTTTAATTTTTAATTTTTAATTTTTAATTTTTAATTTTTAATTTTTAATTTTTAATTTTTAATTTTTAATTTTTAATTTTTAATTTTTAATTTTTAATTTTTAATTTTTAATTTTTAATTTTTAATTTTTAATTTTTAATTTTTAATTTTTAATTTTTAATTTTTAATTTTTAATTTTTAATTTTTAATTTTTAATTTTTAATTTTTAATTTTTAATTTTTAATTTTTAATTTTTAATTTTTAATTTTTAATTTTTAATTTTTAATTTTTAATTTTTAATTTTTAATTTTTAATGTTTAATTTTTAATTTTTAATTTTTAATTTTCAATTTTTAATTTTTAATTTTTAATTTTTAATTTTTAATTTTTAATTTTTAATTTTTAATTTTTAATTTTTCAAAACGTTTTTATAACGCTATTCACTCATTTTATATCCAAACACTTCCTAATAAAATTGTGCCTTCACCGTACCTCTCACCGTTTTTGCCTTACCCTGCTTTTGTGATTGTATTGTGAAATATATTTTTACGCCCCTGAGCGCATAAATGTTTACACATCAAAAATGTGCACATATTTATAGTGTGAAATTGGTTTAAAATCTCGTGATTTTGCTCAAAATCTTTTTAAACTCTAGTACCGGTTACATTGTTTATTAGCTCATTTATTTTTTAAAAATAATATTAAATGCAGTGGTAATTGTTTAATATATATGGAATAAATTGTAATGTATATAAATTGTATATGGAAATTAGGTCCCTCATTTTATTTCTAAACACTTCCGAATGAAATCGTGCCTTCATTTTATCTCTAAACACTTCCTTTTTACTGTCGTTCGTTTATTTTTTTATTTATGTTTGTTTAGTATTAATATTAAATTTATGCAATAATAATTGTGTTGTTTATATGGAATAAATTATAACGTTATTCTTAAATGATTAAGGAAATTAATTATAAATGTTTATAAAAAGTGAAGAAATATAATACATATCATAATTTATTCACCAATACAATCATAAGTCACAGCGATTTTGTCTTACGTCTTACATCTTAAGCGGTTTTTGTGATTGTATTGTTAAATAGATTTTTACCCCCTGCGGGTATAGATGTATACACATCAAAAATATAAAATAAATCAAATAAAATTTTTTAATTGTACAATACGAACCTCGCAGGAAAATTGGTTATGAAAACATACATGTCAACAAGTAATAAATACCCAGCAAAAAAAACAGCATCCAAAAAAGTCATTCGAATCCAGACCATGTCACCCAGAAGTTCTATAAATTTTCAATGATTTTAACAAAGGCTTGTCATATCTTATCTTGAATGATACCTATCCTTGGATCCAAAGACAAATACACAATGTTAAAAAAAATTTTAATTTTAAGTTCATTCCATGAACTGGGCTAAAAATTTCTACATCTTTCGCCATATTCTGCAGATTTATAACCCTCTAACTATTTTATATTTTCAAAACTAAAGAACTGCCTGAGCGGACAATGGTTTTGCTCCAACGATGAAACAGATTGATTAAACAGATTAATATTTTGAGGACCTTGAGAAAACATAATATTTGAAAGGCATACAACTCTGACGTTAAACAAAACATATTGAGCTAGAAAAAGAATAATGTTGCCAAAAGAAAATTCTTTAAAATTTTTATTAAAAAGTTCTTTATTTTCTTATATTTTCATTAGTTTTTATTTTATTTTATTTTTTTCAATAAATTTTACTCCACTGTACATTTAAATATTTATATCATAGTAGCATACTAAATACTGGCATTAAAATTTTTCGTTTTAATTTGTTTTTTAAACATGAAAATCTTAAAAACTATGGCAGATTTATTCAAGTTTAATTGTTTTTTATTTATTATTATTTTTTTTTATTAAAAATATTTATTCAAGAAGACAAATGACTTACACCAAATTCAATCAATACGAGTACATAACTATATATTTTTGCACTTACAAACAATTATGTTCAAAGTCAAATTTCTTATAATAAAAACCGTTTTTTTTTACTTTCACTTAATTAACTTTATATTTTGACTCTTTCATTTAAGGTGAATTTTATACTGTACCCCACTTAAGAGCTGATTAACACTTAAGTGCAACAACTTTGTTAATCATTTTAAGCTGATTTTATGCAGCCAATTTTATGTTTAAAAATTATTTTTTTAAATAAACCATAAAACGCACCCTTAGTCTTTATTTTTTTTATTTATTTATTAAATAATAATTACTATATATATATTTTATAAAAATAATTTAATTTTATTTTTTATTACAAAAAGAAAATGTGTATGTTTTTGTTTTTGTTTTAAATGCTATTAAATGCTATAAATGCTTACTGGTATGAATTGTATGGCCGCTTTCTTTTCGTTTTTATGTTCTTATCCTTCAATTAATCATCACTATTTACAAATTTTTAAATACGGCTCTTTATCTCTAAATAAATGTATGACTTAAAATTACATTAATGAGTACATTAATTTAAAAATTAACTTTAAATACTTAAAAATTAATTTATTTTTTGAAGATGTAAAGTGTTGAACACTTTTCTTATTATTATTGTTTTTAGATTATTTTTTAATAATATAAATTTTTTTTATTTCTCTTTTTTTACATCAAATGAAATACATTTTAAAATCCTTAAGACATAAAAAAGGGTGTATTTAGAAATACATCTTTAAACACCAATCATTTGTTACACTTAGCGAAATATTTATGGAGGCAGCACAAACACTAAATTCGAAGACGAAAAACATTTCAATTCAATTAAATTTATCAAATAAATTTTAATATTAAATAATAAATTTTTGTTCAATTAAGAAATTTAAATTTCAGAAACTATATACTCTCTCAAAATGTAAATTCAAAACATTTTCGATATTAAAAAAATTACAATTACATTAAAAAAATTAAAATAGTTTCCATAAGAGAACTTATTTCAAATCAATAAACATAATTTTGGAATTAAATCATTTTGAAATTGAAAATATTTCAAGTCAATTTAAAAATTCAAAATAAATAAAAAAAACAAAACTTTTTAGAAAAACACCAATCTTTTTGGAAATTAATACAATTTTAATTAAATAAAAAAAAAATAATCAGCATATTAATAATACAAAGTAATTTCAAAATTAAAAATATTTCAATACAATCTTAATTCAAAATAAGTTCGTTTTCAAAAATATTTCACTTCAAATACAATATCTTGCATATATAGTTACGATCATTATTGATTGACTAAATTATTTGTAAAGCGGTATGATTATTATTTAATTTCTAAGTATTAATTTCTTCAAGCCAGGAAAATGAAAATATGAATTAAAAAGTACCTTTTCTAAAAAAAAAAATAAAAAGTATACTTTTTTACCTTTTTTAAAAAAAGTATCTTTTCTTAAAAAGTACCTTTTCCTAAATTCTTATTTTTCTAAGAAAAGGTACGTTTTCTTAAAAAGTACCTTTTGTCACCTATCCAATTACCTTTATTTAAAAGAGTACCTTTACTTAAAAAAGTACCTCTTCCTAAAAAGTATTTTTTCCTAAAAAAAGTACCCTTCCCTAAAAATGTAACTTTTTCTAAAAAGTACATTTTCCCTAAAAAAAGTACATTTACTTGAAAAATTACCTTTTCATAATAACTACCTTTTCTTTAAAAAAAACACTTTTTCTTTAAAAAGTACCTTTTATTAAAATGTACTTTTTCTTAAATAAATGCATTTTTTTAAAAGTTTATTTTTTAAATAAAACAAATTTCCTTATAATAGTACCACTTCTTACCTTTTCTTACCTAAAGATTTATCTTTATTTAAAAGAGTACATTTACTTAAAAAAGTTAACTTTTCATAAAAACTACTTTTTCTTAAAAAAAACAATTTCTTTAAAAAGTACCTTTTATTAAAATGTACTTTTTCTTAAATAAGTAAATTTTTTTAAAAAGTTTATTTTTTAAATAAAACAAATTTTCTCCAAATAGTACCACTTCTTACGTTTTCTTAACCAAAGAATTACCTTTATTCCTAAAAAAGTACGTTTTCCTAAAAAAAAAGTACAATTACTTGAAAAATTACCTTTTCATAAAAACTTCCTTTTCCTAAAAAAACGCTTTTCCTTTAAAAAGTACCTTATCTTAAAAATTTCATTTTCTTAAAATAATTCCTTTTCTTAAAAAAGTAACCTTTCTTAAACAAGCAAATTTTTTTTAAAAAGGTACCTTTACTTAAACAAGTAACAATGGGTTTTTTTAAGTACCATATTTAAAAAATTTACTTTTCTTAAAAAATAATTTCTTTTCAAAAAGTACCTTTTCCTATAAAATTACACTTTCATAAAATAGTGCATCTCCTTAAATAATAACTTTTCTTAAAAATATATAGTACCATTTCCTAAAATAATACCTTTTCTAAACAACTGCCTTTTCTTGAAATGTACCTTTCCTTAAAAAAGGAAATGTGCCATTTCTTAAAATATTATCATTTCTTAAAAGAGTACATTTCCTAAAAAAAGTACCTAAACTCAAAAAAAAACATTTTCTCAAAAAGGGACCTTTTTTTAAATAGCATCTTTTATGAAGAAAGTAACTTTTCTTAAAAAAGTACTTTTTCTTTCATGAAAATTAATTAGTTAATTTTCCTAAGAAAAAGTGTCTTTTCTAAAAAATTATCTTTTCTTAAAAAAGTACCTTTTATTACAAAGAACCTTTTCTTAAGAAAGTACCTTTTATTACAAAGAACCTTTTCTTAAAAGTACCTTTTCTTAAAAAGTACCGTTTCTTAAAAAGTACGTTTTCTTAAACAAGTACCAATTCTGAAAAAAGTAAATTTTCTTTAAAAGTTTACCTTTTCTTACCTAACCAATTACCTTTATTTAGAGTACCTTTACTTAAAAAAGTACCTCTTCCTAAAAAAGCATATTTTCTTAAAAAAGTACCTTTTTTTAAAAAGTACATTTACCCTAAAAAAAAGTACCATTACTTGAAAAATTAGGTTTTCATAAAAACTACCTTTTCTTAAAAACACTTTTTCTTTAAAAAGTACCTTAACTTAAAAAGTACTTTTTCTTAAATAAGTATATTTTTTTAAAAAGTTTTTTTTTAAATAAAACAAATTTTCTCCAAATAGTACCACTTCTTACCTTTTCTTAACTAAAGAATTACCTTTATTTAAAAGACTACCTTTACTTAAAAACGTACCTCTTTCTAAAAAAGTACATTTTCCCTAAAAAAAAGTACCATTACTTGAAAAATTACCTTTTAATTAAAACTTCCTTTTCCTAAAACAACGCTTTTTCTTTAAAAAGTACCTATTCTTAAAAATTTCCTTTTCTTAAAATAATACCTTTTCTTAAAAAGTAACTTTTCTTAAACAAGCAAATTTTTTTAAAAAGGTATCATTACTTAAACAAGTAAAAAGAACGTTTTTTAAGCAGCATTTTTAAAAAATTTACTTTTCTAAAAATAAATTCTTTTCAAAAAGTACATTTTCTTATAAAATTACACTCTTAAAAAATAGTGCATCTCCCTAAATAATAACTTTTCTTAAAAATATACAGTACCATTTCCTAAAATAGTACCATTTCCTAAAAACTGACTTTTCTTGAAATGTCCTTTCCTTAAAAAAGTACATTTTTTAAAAAATGTGGCAATTCTTAAAATATAATCAATTCTTAAAAGAGTACATTTCCTATGTAAAGTACCTAAACTCAAAAAAAAACATTTTCTCAAAAAGGGACCTTTTTTTAAATAGTTTCTTTTCTAAAGAGAATAGTTTTTCTTAAAAAAGTACTTTTTCATGAAAGAGTTAATTTTCCTAAGAAAAATTATCTTTTCTTAGATATGTATCCTTTTTAAAAAAGTATTTTTTTTTTAAAGAAAGTGCCTTTTCTTACAAAGAACCCTTTCTTAAGAAAGTACCTTTTATTACAAAGAACGCGTTCTTAAAAGTACCTTTTTTTAAAAAAGTATTTTTTCTTTAAAACATCTTAAAAAGCAAATTTTTTAGATTATTTTTTTGAAATACCTTTTCTTAAAAAAAGTAAATTTTCTTAAAAAAGTAACTTCTCATAAAAAGGTTAGTCTTCAAAAAATAAATTGTCCTTTCTTAAAAAAAATAATTTTTCTTAAAATAGTACCTTTCCTCAAAAATTATGTTTTCTTAAAAATACCTTTCCTTAAAAAAGTATCTTTTCTTACAAAAATACAATTTTTCAAAAACGTACCTGTTTTAAAAAATAAAGTATCTTTTCTAAGAAAGCACATTTTCTTAGAAATATATAATTTTAAAAAATGTACCTTGTCTTTACAAAAAAGTACATTTTCTAAAAAAGTATGTTATCTGAAGAAAATACATTTTCTTAAAAAGGAACCTTTAGTTAAAATAGTACCTTTTCTTAACAGACTAATTTTTCTTCAAAAAAAAATACTTTTCTAAAAAGAGCAAATTTTCCTAAGAAAAAGTACATTTTCTTAAATAAATAGTACACTTTTTAAAGTGGTACCGTTCAAAGTACCTTTTTTACAAAGAAGCTTTTTTAAAAAAGTATGGTTTCTTTAAAACGCATTTTGGAAGAAATTTTTTTAAGTACCTTTTCTTAAAAATGGTAAATTTATTAAAAAAGCTGCCTTCTCTTAAAAAAGTAAATTTTCTTAAAAAACCACATTCTTTAAAAACGTACCTTTTCTTAACAATACACTCCTTAAAAAGTGCCTTTCTTAAACAGGTACCTTTTCTTAAACAAAATACCTTTTCTTCAAGCAGTATTAAAAATAACATTTTCCTTAAAAATTTAACTTTTTTTAATAATACCTTTTCTTCTAAAAGAACATTTTCTTAACAAAGTACTTGTTTAAGAAAATGTACCTTTCAAGAAAAGGTACTTTCTTTAAAAAGTACTTTTTCTTAAAAGAACAACTTTTTTTAATGTACATTATATTAAAATAAGGTTTTTTTTTTAAATAAATTTTGTCTTAACGCACCTTACAAGTGAAATTCGATGAATAGAAATATGTTTAATATTTAAATTATTTTAAATTCTGACAGGAAATGTTTTATTGTTTTATTTTGAATATTTAATTCAACAAAAATAATTAATTTTTATAAAAATTTAAATTGTTCTTCGAAAATAAAAAAATTCAAAATCCAAATTCAAAAATTTCAAACATATTTCTTTAAAGGAATACAAAATACTTTCGAAACTCTTAATACTTAATACTTAAGATTCCTAGAAAAGCAATCAAATTTTAATATATTTCAATTTAAATGGAATTAACAATAAATTAAAAAGCCACCGTTGATTTTTTAAGTAAAAGAAATCCAAATTGAAAATTTTTAAATTAAAATTTGGCTTTTAAGAAAGCGGAATTGAGATTTAAAATACTTAAATCCAAACGTGGATTATTTGGATGCCTCCAAACTCCAATTTCTGATTTATAAACATTTGAATGTCAATATGCTTGATTGACGACTTACTGTTTATATTAAAAACAAAATTTTCTAATAACAAAGAATAACATCATTAACACCTCTCTATCATTACAGAAAGTGCAGTTAATCGATTTGGCAAGTGAGGCATCCATTTGAAGAAAAAAAATTGAATTTTTTGTTTCGTTTAATTTCAGACTTTAATTTTTAAAGGAAAAATTTCGAAATTAAAATTATTTAAAATCAATAGTAATTTTTTAATGGAACATACTCGAAATCAAAATTATTACAAATTTAACGTGGATATTATTTAATATTCCTTGTTGATTTGTTAATTTTTTATGGAATAAAATAAAAACTCAACCATAAAAATCGTGAACTTCAGCTACAAAGGAAAAGCAATAGTTAATCAAAAATATGTAATTAAATTTTGTTTGATTTATGAATTATTATTCCAGGATGCAAGATTATTATGTATTTATATTTTAAAAAAAACAATTTTTGGCACCCGAGCCGCCTTCGAACCTCAGCCTTCCTATTACAATGTCCATATCTTATGTATTAAACCTCCTTCATAATTATTTCGCAGAGGGTGTTTGTATGTTTATAATATTAATTATAATAAATTATTATATATTTATATCTATATATTATTTAAATAAATTTATTCGTTTATATTTATGAGGCAGTAAAACTTAAATAAATTTTTGGCTTTTCACGTTGTTTTTTTTCTCTTTCGTTATATAATAAATGCAGATTTATCTTTTAAAATAAATTTTACTATTTACTTGTCAAGACTTTGAATGGCTTTACTTAAAGCGGAACCCAATTGACTGAATGATGGTCTCTCCTTGGGATTTGTATTCCAACAAGTGGTCTGAAAGAGAAAAATATAAATATTATTACAGAATTTTTAAAAATATTTTTTTCTTTGAAACTCACCAATATTTCCTTTAGACTATCGGGTGTTGCCTCGGCACACTGCCAATCTAATTTACCATTTTGGCTGCGTTGTATCACTTCTTCGTTGCTCACTTCTTCGAATGGTATTTTGATGGCTTGTGTAAACAATTCCCAAACCACCACACCGAACGAATAAATGTCACTTTTAGTAGTGTACTCATCCTCTTGTATACACTCGGGCGCCAACCATCTAATGGGCAAGAGAGTGTTACGATGTTTAAAATATTCACGATTATATTTGTCTTTGCTTAAGGCGGGATATGAAACCTTAACGATAAAATCACTGGATATTATACAATTACGGGTGGCCAAATCCCTGGAAAGTTAACAAAAACATGACATTTCATTAAATATATTTTCGAATATTTATCATATTTTTTTTTGATAATTTCTCTAGTAAGGTTTTTTTACTTACTTGTGTATAAATCGTGAGCGATATATGGCATCCATTCCTCTGGCTATTTGATAGGCTACCGCTAAAACTTGTCCCGTTTGCAATGGTGGTGGTGAGGAGGAATTTGTTGAAGTATTTACTTTACCCGCAGTGGCCAATAAAAATTGCTTGAGATCACCCTAAAAATTGGATTACAAATGTTTTAATTTAAATAAATAATTGATTTTAGGTTTGATGTTACAAAATAATAACACTTTTATTACTGAATTATAATCACGTGACTTTAGTGCTCGGAGAATAATATTGGCGCAGGAGCTATATTTGAGGCTCTATAACTTTATCAACCGCCTCTTTTTTTCAACTTTTAACTTAATAAGTCTTACACCCATAATTTGATGTCCATAAGACCATCCATTCAGTTTCGTTTTAGTTAATATTTTCTTATGACGATTTTAATTTTAGGTGTACGGATACTTTCTTTAGCAAGTGTAGTCTTTTATACCAGAACTTAAGTATAAGAGTTAAGCTAAATTAAGGTTCTACAATGTCGACTTAAACAGATTGAGGCTCTTGAAGATCAAAAACAAACAAACATCTATAATATAAATAGGCTAGGCGATTTCTTGTTACCGATGTTTTGTTCTACCGTTTTATCCCGATTTTGACCAAACGTATATTATTTGAAAGGTAGTTCTTTTTAGCTGTTCACCAGATTTACAGATTTTTATATTTTTTTTTTCATTTAAAGTTGCATTTAAAGTTGCTACTAACACATACATAAAATTATACATAGGCTATGTATGTGTTAATTAAATTTGTTAATGAGTTTGTTTTCTTCATTCACAATAATAATAAACCAAAATAGTGTTGGTTTGTGAATTGGCTAAGTTGAGAAATAAAGTTGCCTAGAAATTGCACTCTAATTTCGAGCGCTGTAATCTGCTAGTATCAATTAATGCTTTTTAAACTGGCTCCTTGAAATTCTTCTAATTTGGTCTTCTCAGGTAAAAATTAAACATTTTTGATGAACAAATATTTTGATTATCAATGAGATATATTAAAGACAACAATATATTGAACATGTGCCTCTAAGAGACTTTTTTTTCAAAACTTAAAGAAATATCAACTATTAATTATTTTTAAGATCCACAAACTGGGCTGATGTCGATCTGTTAAATGAATATTGAATTTGGTTCCACATAAATCTGAATAAGCCATTAACAAAGTAACCAGAAGACGGTACTCGATCGATGGTCTTCATAAGAGAAAGTCTCAGTAGTCTGAAAATCCAATAACTCGCCTATTCAACTTACCCAATCTGTATATTCCAAAATCATATAGTGAGGATCCTTCTCCCGGCATAGGCCGAACAGCCTAACTACACCCTTATGCGTCAATGTACGGAACATTTCAATTTGTCGACGAAATTCCTGGCAGGCATGTTCATCCTTGACTTTATTTAAAGCCTTCACCATAACCAATTTATATTCATCGGTGACACCACTTATAACAGCATCGCCCTCACTGCTACAGGTCTCGTGTTCTTCCTTAATTTCTTCTATATCATCCATGGACGTTTTGGATCGTCTCTTTTCGACTGTGGTCGATGTAGTGGTGGCCGAACCATTACCATTATCACTATTGCTGTGTTTTTCGGTATCAGTATCTTTGTCATCAGCCTGCTTTATCAGCGAGGTTTTGATTTTACCCACAAAAACATCACCAAATTCACCACGGCCAATTTGTAGTAGTTCCGTTATGCCAGATCGCGGAAAACTTAATTGATCGTAAGCATAGGATTTTTTCGAGGTTTTCGAATGATTGCTACAGGCCGTATCATCAGATTTCTGAGGATCATGACCAGTCGTGGCCTTCGGATTTCCAATGCCATTTACTTTACGTGCTTTGGAACTTTTATTCTCCGATAGACATGGCTCATTTTCGGCTAACTTCTCGGCTTCTCCGGCCTCAGGATTCGCTTCGTTAAGGCGAGCCTTACGGGCCTGTCGTCTATAGCGACACCATATCATAAGACCTACTACCAGTATGATGTAGGCAAATGCCACAGACATGGTTATCAATACGGCTCGAGTTATTAGGAAACCTTCCTGGGGTTCACCTTCACCGGCTGGAAACCCATCAGCAACTAAAGGGAAACGAATGAAGATAAAGAAAATTCATTAGAGAAATAATATTTAAAGAATTTTTTGTAATTCCTGTTCGAGAGAAAATAGATGAGAAAAACTGTCTGGCTTAAGTAATTTTAATACTTTTAAACAAGGTTCAGAAAATACACACATCAAACACACAATGTTCTGTTCTAAAGCAGCCAACACATATTTTAATTTTCATATCAATTATGTGTGTTTCTAAATTTTGTACGGTGCCGAACACAATCATGACTGTGTTTCGTTTTAATATTTCGTTATGTACACGACCATGTTTCTAGCAAGTATTTTTTGTTTCGAACACACACATAAACCACACAGGTTCGAGTGTAGCTTTATTTTAAGTTCGTGTTCTTGCACGTGTACTGTTAAAAAACAGAACATTTTCCTGAACGCATACATCTAAATTTCGAAACATTATCCACTCGCGATCGGAAAAATCTGAAATAATTCATTAGCAGTTACAAAATAAAATAAAATTAAAAAGATAATAAAAATAAAAAATAAAGGATAGAAAACAGAGAAATTTTACATGTTATTTGTGCCTTAATTTCGTTTTTTTTTTTATTTTTTTTAATTTTTATTTTTTTTTTTTATTGTCTTTATTATTATTATTTTTATTTTTTATAACTGCTAATGAATTATTTTAGATTTATTTTATAAATTTGGTTGAAACAATTGTTGTCGTTTTATAGGGGTATATCAGATTTTTTGATGTACGCGTTCAAGAACATGTTCTGTTTTTTAGCAGTACACATGCAAGAACATGAACTTAAAACAAAGCTGCACTCGATCCTGTGTGGCTTATGTGTGTTCGAAACAAAAAATACGTGATACAAACATGTTCGTGTACATAAAGAAATATTAAAACGAAACACAGTCATGATTGTGTTCGGCACCGTACAAAATTTAGAAACACACATAATTGATATCAAAATAAAAATATGTTGGTCTGAGCTATGTGTGTTTACACAAATGTACGAGTTTTTTTTATTCAGTGTGTGTTTTTTTCTGAACTCTGCTTTTAAAGATAAAATACTAAAAAAAGGAATTTGATTACTGAAATTCTATTCGAAAATTTTTTGTTGTCTCCATGTTAACTTTTGAATAAGAAATTCTACTTTTTAAAGTACCTAAAAAAATATATTTGGAAAATTTTTAGTTTAATGGAAATGTGTTAATTCTACTGTGCACTTTCCAGTTTTCTGTGACAAAATGGTACTTTTCCAAAAAAGTAGTTTTTCAAAAGGGGTATTATTTTTCGAAAAGGTGCTATTTCATAATATTAATAGTTTTCAAAATAGTAATTTTTAAAGCACATTAGGTGTAAAAATAAGTTTCCTCCTTGAGATAAAAGATAAAGCCGCCAGTAACTTATATTAAAACGTGCGCCGAATAAGCATAATTTAAGGGAACTTTCGAATTACTTTCTCAATTTAAAGCAATTTCCAGCTTAGGTGAATCGATTGCTTGTAGAGATATGTGAGAGGCTGCTTTAGGTCAGAGATTCTAGCGCGAGTGATTGAGGAAGACAAAGACCATAGCGAAAGGCAAAAAAGTACGAAGACGCGGAATTGGAGGCAATATTGGCTCAAGATTTTTGCCAAATGAGAGAACAACTTGCATTTACATCAGGAGTGTCTCAACAATCAATCTTACATCATTTAAAATCGTTGGAAATGGAAGAACAAGAAAATTTGATTTCATATTTCAAAAAATTACTATTTTTCATAATGGTATTATTTTGGAAAAAGATACTACTTTTTAAAATGCTTTTTCGAAATGGTGCTATTTTGCAAAATTGTATTATTTTTTAAAATAGTACTATTTTTGGAAATAGTACTATAGTAGTACTATTTTTGGAAATAGTACTATAGTAGTACTATTTTTGGAAATAGTACTATTTTTGGTGCTATTTTGCAAAATTGTATTATTTTTTAAAATAGTACGATTTTTGGAAATAGTACTATTTTTGGAAATAGTACTATTTTTCGAAATAATACTAAGTATTTGTCAAAGCGGTATCTATAATATCAATAGCTAAGGCGATTTCCTGTGACCGATTTTACGGTTTTAGATATCAACCAATTTTGACAAAAATTATACTATTTTAAAGGTATTTCTTTGCAGCTGTCCATCATATTTACAGATTTGCACCATCTGGAACATTTTTTTGGAGTAAAATTCATTTAAAGTTGCTACTAACGCATACATAAAACACATATTTAAGCTTCAAATAAAAAACTATACAACGCTATGTGTGTGTTTATTAAATTTGCGTTGAATTGTGAATTGGCTAAAATTGATTAGGCTCTTATAAAATTATTTGTTAACAAATCCAGTTATATCTGTGGTCACAAGCATTAACCGCCTAAGTCGAAAATCATGCTTTCGAGAAAAATAACTTTTAATATAAATGTAATTGGGCTTCATTACGACTTATGTCAATATGTTTTCATTAATGATTTTTAAAAAACAGGGTTAGAGAAATGAGGATTTCATATAAATGTAAAGCATTTTTAGTAGAATATGATAGCATACACAATTCAAATCGTTCTTAAGTCGACTTAAGCGGTTATCACTTGTGACCACAGATATATCTCCTATATGCTCAACCAATATTTATATTGAAATTTAATGCTTTTTATTTAAAAATTCACAATTTAATGAATTTTATTTAAATATTCATAATTTTTTTTTATTTATATAGAAAAAAACTTGCATTCGAAAACTTGCACTAGAATCTGCACTCGAATTTCGAGGGCTGAGCTCTGCTAGTTATTTTTACTATTTTTCGAAATAGTATTTTTAAACTAGTACTAATTTTCGTATTTATACCAATACCTATAATGACCTTATGCTGATGTTTGTAACTATCAAAAATATTTGACCTAGACCCATCTTTCATTATAACCATCGAATCCTGAGTCGATTTCGCGATGTCCGACCGTACGTCTGTGTGTGCATGAAAATCTTGTAACCAAACTACAGTTCGCATATATGAATATAAATATTTGAAGCAAATTAAGTATATAAGCTTCTGTCGGCCATATGAACAACGCTATTGATATTGGTAAAAATCGGTTTATGTTCAGACTTAATGCCCATACAAATGACCCATATGAGATCGATTTAAATTGCCATAATATCAAAATTATCATATAGATCTTTGTAAAAATGGGTTTGTATGGTATGTTTATTATCTATAATAACAATACGCTAGGCGATTACTTGTGACCGATGTTTTGTTCTACCGTTTTATCCCGATTTTGACCAAACGTGTATTATTTTAAAGGTATTTCTTTTTAGCCGTTTTGCAGATTTACAGATTTTTAAATTTTTTCCTTTATTTAGAGTAAATTGCATTTAAAGTTGCTACTAACACATATGTATGCTATGTGTGTTTTATTAAATTTTTTAATGTGTTTGTTAATGAGTTTGTTACCTTCATTCGCAATAATTATAAACCATAAAAGTGTTGGTTTGTGAATTGGCTAAGTTGAAAGATAAAGCTGCCTAGAAATTGCACTCGAATTTCGAGCGCTGGAATCTGCTAGTACCCATTAATCATTAAAATAAATCATATAGGACAATTATTATTCATAGCCCCCACATAGTCAAAGCTGATTCCCTATCAAAAAACAAAAAAGTTTCAAAAATTTTTCTCAAGTTCGGTTTGTATATAGTCAGGATCGGTCCATTTTCCGACCTAATCCCCATATAAATACAGCAACCGATATAAACTTTTTTTTATTCGAAGGCAATAAAATTAATAACAATGCCACTCAAATTTGGTTTGTGCTTATTTTCTATATCTAATTAGTTGGACCTAAGAGATAGGGTATCGTATAGCCGGTCTATAAGATAATACTCTTTTTCGAAATGTTAATTTTTGTCAACTTTATGCTAGTTTTCGAATTAGTTTTTTTTTAATGTCCCATTTGTGAAAATTGTACTATTATTCAAACTGCCACTATTTCTCAAAATGTTACTGTTTCACAAAATGGTACTTTTTTAATCTTTCTTTTTCAAAATTGTACTATTTTTCCAATTGCTTCTTTTTTACTTTAATTTTGAGTATATTTCTCCGTACTTATTTTAAAGTAGAACTCATTCTAAAAAAAATCCTAATCCTGTATTTAAGAATTGGTACTACATATTTTTAATTTTAAGTACTATTTTTAATATTGCGTTTACATCTAAGGAAAATCTAGTAGATTTTATTTGAAATCCATTTCAAAATCTCTACCGTTTACATCTAACTTTTTTTTGACATTTTGTGAGATTTTGTTTCCACAACAATAAACAGTTGATTAAACTAAAACATATAAACTAGAAATACCAAAAATAAAAAAACAATAGGAAAATGGAAATATGGAAAATTCTAAAAAGGAACAGAATTTATTATTATATTATGCATCAAGAATGAAAAAAGCACAAGCTGAACTAGAAGTTTTGCGAAAAAAAAAAACTTTAGCATTTGTTAAATGTATTGTTTGAACAACAAAAAAAAAATGCATTTTACACAATTATTAAAAAGCAGATCGGAATGTGCACATACATATAAGTATACAAAATAATAACTTTCAATTACTAAATATTTTTTTTACTATAGATTCGTCATTTTTATTAATAATTAATATTTTATTTCCTTTTTATTCAACTTTTTTGCTTTTGTTTTTTTTTAATGTAAATTTTTCAGTCACTGCGTTGTAATTTTGTACTACAATATTAAAAAAAACACAGTAGTATCATTTGGTAGTGCCCAAGTTTGACAAGATTTTGTGAGATTTTGCTAAAATCTAGTAACGAACTAGATTTTGTTTTGTATGGGAAATCTAGTAAAAATGAGCTAGATTTTGCTCGAAATCTCGTATATACTAGATTTTGCATAGATGTAAACGCATTATGAGAAAAACAATATTTTAAATACTTACAGCCGTATTCATAAAAATTAAAGTGTACTTCAAGTAGACTTTAATGTATGTTTTTCATACAAAATTTGTTGAAGTACACTTTAATTTTTATGAATACGGCTGTTAGAATTTAAATTCTTAGATATTTTTGTTAATTTATTTCAATACTTACTTTTCACAATAAACCGTACTTCTTCTCTCTTTAAGCCAGCACTATTGCCAATTGTACAGCCATATCTGCCCTCATCTTCAGCCTGCACATTACGTATTTCCAAAGTACCATTTTCCAAGAAGAAGAAACGTTGACGATCTGTATTATTTTCACTCAAATACTCTAAATCTTTATCCCATTGTATGGTGGGTTTAGGATCACCAGTAGCCTGGCAATGCATAATAGCCACACCAGATTCGGCACTTTCAATGGGACCTTCGGGTGCAACCAAAAAACGGGGAGCCACTACAACATTTATGCTAACGGTGGCATTTATTTGTCCCTGAGCATTCGAAGCCACACAAGTGTAGTTGCCACGATGTTCTGCTGAAACATTTCTGAATGTTAAAGTACCATTAATATCGTCCAATGAATCTGGTATGTCATCATTGAAATCCTGTAAATAAAACAAAAAGAATAAAAGAAATGAATAAAAGCCCATAAAAAGAACAGTACCAGAAAGTTTTAGCAACGATAATAAAAAAAAGAACAAGTTAAAGTTGATAGCAAATCTTCTTTGGCCATTATAGAATTAGAGGGACGTAGATTAAAAGAGGGGTTGAAAAGTATAAAACTTAAACTAAAAAAATTTTCTAGGATTTAATAAAAATCAATTCTTTCTTTTTAAATCTTCTTAATAATTTTATTCGAGTGTTTTAATTGCTTTTACTTTCGTCAAAAAAAATTATTTGCCACGCTCTTAGCATTTGGCCATTGACTTTATTTGTTTAACAACAAATTCCATAGTCATTCTTCAACTATATTACTCGCACTCGTATATACATTTACATAAGTAGTAAGCTCTCCACTAAGCCCTTTTTAGCAATTTATCTTTAAGTACATTGCTCAAATGAAAGTAAATTTGTTTGATTTGTATTTTTTGGTTTAAAACTACCCTTAAGTAGTTCTTTTTATGGGACAGTGGTATTGAGTTACAAAAAGGTTTTTAGAAGTTTTCTAACAAGAAAATTATGGGATAACAGAAATGCGGATATAAAAATTTCTGGATATCTATAATTGTAATAGGCTAGGCGATTTCTTGTGACCGATGTAAGTTTCACAGTTTTACCCCGATTTTCACAAAAAATTTATCATTTGAAAGGTATTTCTTTTTAGCTGTTACCCAGATATACAGATTTTCATCATCTAGAATATCTTTTTGGAGTTATGATTGTGTAAAGTTGCTACTAACGCATACATAAAATTATGTGATGCTATGTGTGTGTTTATTAAAATTGTTAATGTGTTTGTGTTAATTTGTTGAGTTGGTTTTCTTCATTTAAAATGAGTTGAATTGTGAAGCATACCTTTAGGCTATTTATAAAATGAAAAAATAAAATTTCCTAGAATTTGCCCTCGAACTTCGAGTTCTGGAATCTGCTAGTTTAAATTAAAGCGTAGTCAAAGTTTAACTTTCTTGTTAAATACAAATATTTTTTTAAATTTAAAAGATGCCTTAATAATTTTTTTGTTGAAACTAAAGCGGATGTTATTTATGTGGTAATCAGTGCGGAAATATTTATTTTTACGAGCAGAGCCCAGCCCTGGAAATTCGAGTGCAAATTCTAGGAAATTTTATTTTTTCATTTAATAAATAATTTTATAAGCACCTAGCTAATTCACAATTCAACACTTTTTAAATAAAATTCTTTAAATCTCGTTATAAATATTTGTTGAACACACAGAAGATATATAAATGGGCTCGTTAATAAATAATTTTAAAGGAGCCTAAAGGTATGCTAATCAATTTTAGCCTACTCATAATACAACACAGGGCTTTTGATATATATAATATTAATAGGCTAGCCGATTTCTTGTGACTGATGTTATGTTCTACCGTTTAATCTCGATTTTGACCAAACGTATATTATTTGAAAGGTATTTCTTTTTAGCCAATTTGCAGATTTACAGATTTTTAATTTTTTTTCCTTTATTTTGAGTAAATTGCATTTAAAGTTTCTACTAACACATACATAAAGTTATACAATGCTATGTGTGTGTTTATTAAATTTGTTAATGTGTTTGTAATAAAAATGAGTTTAAATGGTGCGTGTTAAAGAAGAAGAAAGCATATATTTAAAAAATTCATAACTGCACTGTATTCTTAATCGGACCGGTTTCTGGCATTTCAGCCTTCATCAGCGATTTATTGAACATTGTGATAATTGTTATGTTTTAATTGAATAGATTGTTTCTATATGAAAATTTTTTCTACTTAGGGCGGCCGTGAGGTTTTGAACCATGAACCTTCACATACACTCGTACTTGCACTTTTTGGTCAGCGCTTTAATACACTCACCTAAAGTCAGGCCTACGAGCAGTGTGGTTAGATTCAGTTTTCGTACCATACAGCTTTACTTTGTATTAATTTCAGAAGATACAATTCTGTCCAAACAAACAATCGTTATTTTTGAATTTTGAATATTTTTTGCATTTATACTTCTAATTTCCACTATTCTCAGTTTTCGAAAGAGTTGTCATATGTGATGTACGGTTTTGTATATACCTACATATGCACTTTTTACATATATTTGAGATGACGCTTTTTGAAGCGAAGAAATTTTTTGTTTGTTAGACTTAGTCATTTTTCAGACATATTGCAATTACTGCAAATTATAATTTTGTTTAAATGGTGCGTGGTAAAGAAGAAGAAAGCATATATTTCAAAAATTCATAATTGCACTGTACTCTTAATCGGACCGGTTTCTGAGTTTGGTTTTTGTGTTGATTTGTGAATTGGTTATAATTGATTAGCATACCTTTAGGGTCTTTATTAAATGATAAAATAAAATTTCCTAAAATTTGCACTCGAACTTTGAGTGCTGGTTTAAATTAAAGCGTAGTCAAAGTTTAACTTTCTTGTTAAACTAAAGCGGATGTCCTTAAATATATGGAAATCAGTGCGGAGATATTTATTTTTACGAGTAAAGCCCAGCCATCGAAATTCAAGTGCAAATTCTAGGAAATTTTATTTTTTCATTTATTAAATAATTTTATAAGAACCTAGCTAACTCACAATTCAACACTTTTTAAATAAAATTCTTTAAATCTCGTTATAAATATTTGTTGAACACACCGAAGATATATAAATGGGTTTGTTAATAAATAATTCTAAAGGAGCCTAAATGAATGCTAATCAATTTTATCCAATTCACAATTAAACACAGGGCTTTTGATATTTATAATAAATACAAACACAGTATGTGTTTTAAAAAACAAAAAATCTGTAAATATGGTGGACAGCTAAAAAGAAATACTTTCAAATAAAGTATGTTTGGTCAAAATCGGTTTGTAACTAAATATTTATATCAGTCACAAGAAATCGTCTGGCCTATTAATATTGTATATTTTATTTCAAATTATTTGTACTGTTATTAAAGCGTATTTCAATGTTTACTATTTTAGTTCAAGCAAATGTCAAAGGTTTTTATAATATTAACCTCTTAAGTGGAAATGTCGAATGTCGCCCGCAAACATTTTCTGTGCCAAATTCGACATTGACGGGCTATGCCCGCCACAGATTTGAATGCTTCAAACTGGAAGGAGAAAATGTATTATACTTAACAAACAACCATTATTTTTATAAATATATTAACACTGATAATGCCCGCACAGGGTTGCATTAAAATTAAATAGTCTCCACGCTCATGTTTCTTTTAAATTAAATCATAAGGCCAGGGGTTAATGCGGACGTTACTGATATTTATTAAACCTAATGCAGATATCAATGTTTTTTTATATATATTATTTCAGATATATTTTTTTAGTTACGAGTCAATACGGATGTCTATGGTTTTTATTCAACTTAGTGCGGATATACTTATTTTTGCATTATTTTTTTTATTTTTTATTTTATTTTATATTAATTACAATACAAAGTAAATTTGTATACTAATTTGGGTGCAGGGATAAGCCGGTTGACAAAGACCATTTGGCTGGTTTTTTGCAGTGACAGACCAAAGCTTCTGGTGGGAATCGAACCCACGTACCCGCATGATAGGCGAGCACGCTACCTACTCACCTACCGGGGCGCTTATTTTTTTTTTTTTTTTTTCATTATATTTAATGTAATTATAGCAACGTTCACTGTTAACTATTTCAGCCCACACAAGTATCAATAGTTTTTATAATATTAACCCGAATGTTCTGATATTTACTAAAAAACGGCAGATATCAGTATTTCTTTTTGATATCATTCTAGATGTATTTTTTTTTAGTTTACCATCAAAGCCGATGTCAATGGTTTTTCCGAGATTAGTTCGGACATATTTATTTTTATATAATTTATTATTTTTATTTAATTATAGCATAATTTAATTTAATTATGTTATGTAATTAATGCGGATGTTACTGTTATTTGTTAAAACTTATATAAATGTTTCTTTTTCCAATTGCTTTGAATGTAACTTCGTTAGTTACAAACCAATGCGGATGCCAACGATTTGTTCTAAAATTAGTGCGGGAATCATTATTTTGATTTAATATGAAACTAGCAGTGCTCGAAAATCGAGTGCAATTTCTATGCAACTTTATTTCTAAACTTAGCCAATTCACAAACCAACATTTTTTGGTTAATTATTATTGTGAATGAAGATAACAAACTCATTAACAAACACATTAACAAATTTAATAAACACACACATAGCATATGCGTAATGTTATGTGTGTGTTAGTAGCAACTTTAAATGCAATTTAATCAAAATAAAGGAAAAAATTTAAAAATCTGTAAATCTGGTGAACAGCTAAAAAGAAATACCTTTCAAATAATATACGTTTAGTCAAAATCTGGATAAAACGGTAGAACAAAATATCGGTAACAAGAAATCGCCTAGCCTATTAATATTATAGATTATTTATATTGCAAATATAGCTTAATTCAATGTTAACTATATGGGTTCAAGCAGATATCAATAGTTTTTATGATGTTAAATCGGATGTTACTGATATAAATATTTTTTGAGGATAGAATCAATGAGGTTGTCAATGGTTTTTACTAAAATGAGTGCGGATGTATTCATTGTTATTTAATTTAAAATTATTTTTATTGCAATTATAGAGTAACTAAATATTTACTATTTTAGTTGAAGCGGATCTTACTGTGTTTTTCTAAAACTAATGCAGATATCAGTATTTCTTTTTGATATCATTCTAGATGTATTTTTTTTAGTTTACCATCAAAGCGGATGTCAATGGTTTTTGTCCGAGATTAGTTCGGACATACTTATTTTTATATAATTTATTATTTTTATTTAATTATAACATAATTTAATTTTAATTTTATTATTTTATTAATGCGGATGTTACTGTTATTTGTTAAAACTTATGCAGATATAAATGTTTCTTTTTCGTAATGTTTTGAATGTAACTCTCTTAATTAAAAACCAATGCGGATGCCAATGACTTGTTCTCAAATTAGTGCGAAAATCATTATATTGATTCAATATGAAACTAGCAGATTCCAGCGCTCGAAATTCGAGAGCAATTTCTAGGCAACTTTATTTCTCAACTTAGCCAATTCACAAACCAAAATTTTGTTGGTTTATTATTATTGTGAATGAAGATAACAAACTCATTAACAAACAATGCGGATGTCAATGGTTTTCCCGAAAATTAGTGCGGATATCATTATTTATATTTAAATAAACAATATGTTAATTATAATTATAGCTTAATTCAATGTTTATTATTGTGTTCAAGCAAGCATATGTCTTGTTTTCAAAGGTTTCGACCGTGATGAGCAGACGGATGTGATATATACTGACTTTAGAAAAGCTTTTGATAGGGTGGATCATAATATTTTACAACTCAAACCAAGACTCACTGGCATACATGAATCTATTATTTTGTGGATTGAATCGTATCTTACATTTAGAACTCAAAAAGTCATTTTCATTAAAAATGTAAATTAAAAAATTAAAAATGAAAAATGAAAAGTGTAAAATAAAAAATGAAAAACGGAAAAAGAAAAAAGAAAAAAGATAAAACAAAAACAAAAAATGAGAAATGAAAAATGAAAAATAAAAAATTAAAAATTAATAATTAAAAATAAAAAATGGAAAATAAAAAATGAAAAATGAAAAACGAAGAACGAAATATGGAAAATGAAAAATAAAAAAAAAATGAAAAACGAAAAATTAATAATGAAAAATTAAAAATGACAAATAATAAATTAAAAATAAAAAAATTAAAAATAAAAAATTAAAAATAATATATTAAAAATAAAAAATTAAAAATAAAAAATGAAAAATAAAAAATGAAAAATAAAAAATAAGAAATGAAAAATAATAAATAAAAAATTAAAAAAATATAAAATGAAAAATGTAAATTAAAAAATTAAAAATGAAAAATGAAAAGTGCAAAATAAAAAATGAAAAACGAAAAAAGAAAAACAAAAAAATGAGAAATGAAAAATGAAAAATAAAAAATGGAAAATAAAAATGAAAAATTAAAAATTAGAAATAAGAAATGGAAAATAAAAAATGAAAAACAAAAAATTTAAAATTAAAAAAAATTAAAAATCAAAATTAAAAATGAAAAATGGAAAATAAAAAATAAAAAATGAAAAATAAAAAATGAAAAACGAAAAATAAAAAATGAAAATTGAAAAACAAAAAATTAAAAATTAAAAAAATTAAAAAAAAATGAAAAATAAAAAATGAAAAATAAAAAATGAAAAATGTAAATTAAAAAATTAAAAATTAAAAATTAAAAATTAAAAATTAAAAATGAAAAATAAAAAATGAAAAATAAAATATGAAAAACGAAAACGAAAAATGAAAAATGAAATACAAAAAATGAAAAATGAAAAATGAAAAATAAAAAATGGAAAATAAAAATGAAAAACTAAAAACTAAATATAAAAAATGGAAAATAAAAAATGAAAAATGAAAAACGAACAACGAAAAATGGAAAATGAAAAATAAAAACAAAAATGAAAAATGAAAAACGAAAAATTAAAAATGAAATATAAAAAATGAGAAATAAAAAATGGAAAAAAGAAATGAAAAACTAAAAATTAAAAATAAAAAATGAAAAAAAAGGAAAAATTAAAAACGCACAACGAAAAATGGAAAATGGAAAGTGAAAAATAAAAAATTTAAAATGAAAAATGAAAAAAAAGAAAAATTAAAAATTGACCGGTTGAAATAATAAATAATATTAAATATTTTTATATTAGCAGTTGATTGATATAAGTGATACATAGATGACGTTTTCTATTTGATTTTAAAAAGGTGCCATTAAAAATCTTAAATTACCAGATGTTTACACATTTCCCCTGTGATCACAATTTTTTTTTTATTCAATTTATTCAATCTTTAAAGTTCAGTAGTGAAATCAATGCAGTTCTCATAGATTTGGACCTGCATTTATCTTAAAATTACTGCAGATATCAATGGTTCCAACTTATGTTTGTATAGATTACTATATTTCTGTATCAAAATAAAGCGAGTGGTATTGTTTGGTGGTTGTAATTTATGCAGGAATTTTCATTTCATAACGAATTTATTGCGGATGTCTAAGTTTTGTATATAAAATAATGCGGATATTAGTGTTTATATTTACAAAACAATAAGGATTTTAAAGCTTAAAAGAGATATTAAACTGAATTTCTTTTCTACCTCATAGAATTTATGGAAGCTGACCCATGTTATGCGATAAAATCTTTGCAGATATCATTTTTATACTAACTAATATAATGAGGATATTTTGAGTTAAATAATTTAGCATTTTTAATAACCAACATTTTTATACTAACTAATAAAATATAATAAATAATTTATCATTTTTAATAACCAACATTTGCTATCAAACCACTGTTATTTATATTAGCAAAACCATAGAAAAATTTATAAGTAGCATTACTTAACTTCAAAAAAAAAAATAAATAAATAAATAAAAAATATGCAAACTAAAACTTTTACTTACCTTAAGCCATTTCACTTGTGGTGCTGGTGTGCCCTGTGCTTTACAATGTACTTTTCCTATCGAACCTAATTCCAAATTCTTCGAAGTAGGTTGTGGCATGAATTTCAATTGTTCAATGACTTGCAATTCACCTGGCTCTGATGTTGTGGGACGATAACCCTCTACAACAATTTGGCAAACATATTGGCCGGCATCGCTGGCAATAACGCTGGCAAATATTAATGAGCCATTTTCTTTGGCTATTGAGACACGAGCATCTTCACGCAACATAGGATCCTTATTGGATTCAACCGTACGTTGTATCGACGAAAGTTCATCAATATCAATTTGTCTAAATATTTTGCCATCTTTTCGCCATTTCAGTATACCGCCTGTTTGTTGTTGGGTGCTTGTATAGGCGCATGTCATTTCGGCCGTATCACTTTCCTTGACAATTACTTGTTTCATGGGACCTTTTGTTATTGTCACATCAGTCATTGGTGGTAATTTATCTTCACTTAGCTCAGCATTAGCGTAGTCACCTCGTTTGCCGCGACACAAAAACATATTTTTCATATCCTCTGGCATTATGTAGTTCTTCTTTAAACGTGGTATACAATTACGGTTGCCCTCTATATTATTAGATTTTGCAGGAGACCACTTAAGTATATAGCCTTTACGACTGATGACACGACCAGCTGCGTTTGAGGCTATGCAACGATATAGTCCACCATCTTGTCTGTTGGGATTGTGTATTAGCAGGCGATTTTCTTGTAATTCAATATTTTTCAATGTGCTTAGTTTTTCGCTATTTCGGAACCATTCAATTTCGAGGAGACCATCGCCTGATGAAGCTTCTACATGACATTTCAATATAATTTCATGTTGCTGATTGCTTACTAGTTCCACTGAAGCGGTTTGAATCCCTGCAAATAATGCAACAAAAAAGTTTGTTAGTGAATGTTTTAAACTGCTCTGTGAAAAATTTCTACAAAAAATAGGTTTTTATGATCTCTATTTCTAGATATAATCAGTTCATTGATGTTTGTTTGGAAAATCATGCGGATGTCAAATGTTTTTGTAAAAAATATAGCAGATGTAAATGATTTTTGTAGAAATTAATGCGGATGTTTACATTTGCTTTGAAATGTTATGCGGATGTCTTAGTTTTTTATTTAAAATAATGCGAATATTAGTGTTTTTTGTAAACCTTTTAGGATTTGCAAGCTTAAAATAAACTGAAACTCATATCCATTTCCTAGAATTTATGCGGATGTCAAAGTTTTTTATTTTAAATAATGCGGATATTAGTGTTTTTGTAACACTATCAGCGTTTCCAAGCTTAAGAAAACTAGTATTCATTTTTACCTCTTAGAATTTATGCGGATGCCTATATTTTGTTTTAAAAAAGTATTGCGGATGTATATTATTTCGTTTGAATATAATAATAACAGTTTGATTTTGTGATTCTTATCAAAATTTACGCGGATGTCAATATTTACAAATTTTTCAAAATAAAAGCGAATATACTGGGTTTAATTTAATTTAAATTTTTTTTTTATTTAAAATGTAGCGAAAATCCTCTTCACTATTTATTGTTCTTCGTGCCGATGACAATAGTTTTAATGAAATATCTGTGAATGAAAATGTTTTTTTATAAAATAAATGAAGATCTCAGTGTGTTCCTTTAAAATTTATGCCAAAGTCACTGATTTCATTCTAAATTCATGCGGATGTCAATGCTTTTTACTAAAGCAATTAATGAGAATACCCTCATAATAATTTTGATTAACTCAAATATATTTTTTTTTAAGTATAGCGAGATGTAAATAGCTTACTAAATAAATGCGGATGTTATATATTTTAATGAAATTAACAAAATAAAAATGATATAGTTTAAAGCTAATTTAGCTGTCAGGCTTTTGGTCGGGATTCAATCCCGATGGGAAAGCCATAATTTCTCTTTTAAGTGAATATAATTATTTCTTCAGCAAATTAAGGCGGATATATTTGTGCCATTGACTATAGCCTGTACAAATATCCTATTTATAGCCTATAATGATTTTGTGCTGATATTTGTAACTACCAAAAAATATTTGACCAGACTCATATTTTATTATACCGATCGACACAGAGTCACTTTGTGAGACGATTTAACGATGTCCGTCCGTCCGTCCGTCTGTCCGCGTGTCTGTGTGTCCCTGTAAGCGTCGTAATAAAAGTACAGGTGTCAATGAATATAAATTAAGCTTTCATCGGCTATAGGATGACCGCTTTATAAATTGGGGAACATCGGTGCAAGTTCAGCCCTATTCCCCATATAAACGTCCCTTATGAGATCGACTTGAATGGCCATAAGATCCAAATAATCATATGGACCCGATCAAATTTTGTTTGTTTGTGTTCATTCCACCCATTAATTAGTAGTCCAAAAATAAACTCTGTAGGACAGTTCTTAGCCATAGCCCCCTATATAAAGCTGCTTCTCGATCTTCACTTAAATCTATCAAAGTACAAAAAATGTTGCACAGATTATTCTCAAATTTGGTTTGTATTCGGTTTTTCCAAAAAAAAGAAATGTCTAACAAATATGGTCAGTATCCGCGCATTTTTTACCTAGTCCCCTTATAAATAAAGAAGAAGTTTTTATTTGTAGAAAAAAATTAAAAACAATGTCACTCAAAATTTCGTTTATGCTTATTTTCTATTTACATGCAATTAATTAGACCTAAGGTACCTTCTCTAAATACATAGTATAGGGTATCGTATAGGCAGTCTAGGCCGACTATCATTTTCTTGTCTATTTTATTTATTTATTTTGTTTCCTGTACAACAAGACTAAGAGTCTTATAATTAAAGTACAGGATCGGTATAATGTGATATAGTATTTAATGAAAATATAACATAGTTTTAATTTTTATAAAAACTAGCAGATTCCAGCGCTCTAAATTCGAGTGCAATTTCTAGGCAGCTTTATTTTTCAACTTAGCCAATTCACAAACCAACACTTTTATGGCTTATTATTATTGTGAATGAAGATAACGAACACATTAACAAATTTAATAAAACACACATAGCATATGTATAATTTTATGTATGTGTTAGTAGCAACTTTAAATGCAATTTACTCAAAATAAAGGAAAAAATTTAAAAATCTGTAAATCTGCAAAACGGCTAAAAAGAAATACCTTTCAAATAATATACGTTTGGTCAAAATCGGGATAAAATGGTAGAACAAAACATCGGTCACAAGAAATCGGCTAGCCTATTAATATTATAGATAAGATAACAAAAATTATTTTACATATATTCAAATTGGAAAACTTGTTTCCTAAAATGTCCTGCGTTGTTTAAATATTGTAATGTTGGTGGTAGCAAGTTCCAAAGACGTATACATAGTATGTAGAACTTTTATGCCTTATTTGAATTATAGAATTATTTCTTCTTGAATTAGTTAAGGATATCCGATTAAACAGATATGTAGGCTCACGTGTAAATATAATCTTATGCATCAGTAACAATGATCGTATCTTCAAGAGATCGCAAAAATTCACATCGTAAAGTTTTCGTGCATACGGTGTTATGTGGGATGATCTTTTCAAATTGTATACGTATCCTTAATATAGAATTGAACGTAGTTGTTAATTTCCTACAGCTAATAGAATCACAGCTAGCAAATAGTTCGCATCCGTACAACAAATTTGGAATTAGATAGGTTTTTGCAAGTAGAACTCGTACATGGACTGGTGTAAGATGTTGAGCTTACCACAGTGATCGAAGCATTGAAAACGTTTTTCCCGAAGCGACATTTATATGATCAGACCAGGTGAGAGTTTTATTGAAAATAATTCCAAGATTTTTGGTTTCTTGTGTAATTTCAATAATTTGACGGTTAAGCATAATAGCTGGTATAGCAAGGGAAGGCACTGATTTTCGAGTAATAATGATGCATTTAGACTTTGAAGGATTGAGACATAGCCCATTTGCCAGAGCCCATAAGTGAATTCGATTAAGATCCACATTTAGGTTTGCAACACAGTTATTTAGTTCATCGAAACGACTACAAACATAAAGTTGGAGATCATCAGCATACATATGAACTTTACAATACGAAAGTTACATAGGCAAATCATTTATATACTTATATAGTGAAAAGAAGTGGTCCTAGAATCGAACCTTGCAGAACGCCCTTTTTACTGGAAGCACATTTGATATTATATTATTGGCGTTAACATATTGTTGTCGATTTTCTAAATAAGACGATATAAGACGAGTTGCGGAAGGAGAGAAACCAAAAAAAGTTCTAAGCTTCATGCAGAGTATTTCATGATACACAGTATCAAATTCCTTCGAATGATCTAAGAGCACTAGAAATGCAATGTTACCACTATCAATATACCCACGAATATCTTCAGACACATCAATGAGTGCAGTTATGCAGCTATGTTTAGGACGAAAGCCTGATTGTCTGTCTGAGAGTAGGCCCATATTCTTGACATGTTTTCCAATTTGCTGATGCAATAACCTTTCAAGCACTTTAGACAAGTATGGTAGGATAGCAATGGGACGATATTCTTTATTTGATTTAGGAATAGGTAAAATTTTAGCATTTTTCCAACTTTGAGGAAATACACTTTTTGTGATAATAGTGTTAAAAATATGGGTAATTTGAGGTAGCAGTTGAGGGATAATTTCCTTTAAGAATCTGGGATGTATGTTATCAGAACCAACAGCATTAGATTTCACAGCTTGGCATGTGGAAAGTACTTCCAGTTGGTTTACGCATTGAAAACAAAAAGCATTTTCCGATAAAGTTGAACTAATATCAGTATTGCGGGTATAATATCCATCGTTTATGGGGATGTCAGGGATATTTGTAAAAGATTCGTTAAGCGAATCAACATTTATGTCAGAATTGACAATTTCCTTACATTTGCCGACACCAATTTCTCGTATGAGTTTCCACGTTTTTTTAGAGTGTGCAGCAGAAATAAATAGGCTAGAGTAGTATGCAGATTTAGCAGTTTTTATCATTTTATTTACTTGTTTTCTAGCTTTGGAATATTCGTCATATAAATTATCTGTTTTATACAGTTTCCAACTTTTAAAAGCTTTATCCCTTTCACAGATTTTATCCTTAATCTGTTGATTGAACCAGGGTTTATTTTTGTAATTGTATTTTGTTGTTTTTAAAGGTACAGATTTGTGGATGGCGCTACATGCCACACAGCTCGCGATTCTATGGCCATTTTGAGGGAAAACTTCGGAGAACAATTCATCTCAAGAAATGGACCGGTAAGTTGGCCACCAAGATCATGCGATTTGACACCTTTAGACTATTTTTTGTGGGGCTACGTCAAGTCTAAAGTCTACAGAAATAAGCCAGCAACTATTCCAGCTTTGGAAGACAACATTTCCGAAGAAATTCGGGCTATTCCGGCCGAAATGCTCGAAAAAGTTGCCCAAAATTGGACTTTCCGAATGGACCACGTAAGACGCAGCCGCGGTCAACATTTAAATGAAATTATCTTCAAAAAGTAAATGTCATGGACCAATCTAACGTTTCAAATAAAGAACCGATGAGATTTTGCAAATTTTATGCGTTTTTTTTTTAAAAAAAGTTATCAAGCTCTTAAAAAATCACCCGTTACAATGTTACCATTATCAATATACCCACGAAAATCTTCAGACACATCAATGAGTGCAGTTATGCAGCTATGTATAGGACGAAAGCCTGATGGTCTGTCTGAGAGTAGGCCCTTGTTCTTGACATGTTTTCCAATTTGCTGATGCAATAATCTTTCAAGCACTTTAGACAAGTATGGTAGGTTAGCAATGGGACGATATTCTATATTTGATTTAGGAATAGGTAAAATTTTAGCATTTTTTCAACTTTGAGGAAATACAGTTTTTGTGATAATAGTGTTAACCCTCCGATGAGTGAGAAGGTCCCTTTGCCTTTTCAAGCTGAAATTACTCCTACTTCGGCCACAATAACCCCCTCCCCCCCCCCGCAAAAAAATCAAGCCGATCGGATCATTACTTTAGGAGTTATTGAGGTTTTAGTGAGAATAGTACGCGGACGTGTGAATAGGTCCGTATGGACCTTGTACTGAATTTCACTAATAAATGCATGTTTTTGGGCATCATTATAATTTTTTTATTATTTCAACACATAATTTACTTGTTGTGAACACAAAGACCTAAACTCAAAGACATTAGGGATGATGATAAAAACAAAAAATTCTAAGAAAAATTCGAAGACATGAACTTTATTGCTTTCAAGGAAAGGCACAATATTCTAATTTTATACTACTAGCAATAAACCAGTTCTTAGAATTTTTTGTTCTTAGTATTTTGTTCTTAGAAATTTTTGTTCTTAGTATTTTGTTCTTGGAATTTTTTGTTCTTAGTATTTTTTGTTCTTAGTATTTTTGTTCTTAGAATTTTTTCTTAGAATTTTTTGTTTTTATCATCATCCCTAATGTCTTTGAGTTTAGGTAGACGTACGAAAGAGTATAAAATAAGTTGTAGTTTCGTACACCAAATCAGTCAAAGTTTAGACAGCGAAGAGTAAAATCGTGTGTGATAGAAACAAAAATATAAATATGGCAGATGCAAGTAATTTGGACGTTGCTGAAATTGTTGTACGCCGTAGTACACGTTACCAGCAAATGACTGCGGATGAAAGGCGTGCAGCTGATAGTAGATTTGCTGATTTTATGGACGAAGACATGGATGAAGAAATTGATATTGCTGCAATTGATAATTATGAAGTTGAGGATGCTGAAGATCGCACATACGAACCTGCTGAAGAGTCAGATGCCGAAACTGAAGGATACGTCGAGCTAAATGAAGATACTGATGACGACGATGATGAAGAGGAAGAAAATGATGGACAGGAGACGAATGAAAGTTACTATATGGGTAAAGATGGCACCCAATGGAGTAAAAAAGCACCACCAACATCACGCACTCGTAATCATAACGTGGTCGACTTCACAAGAAAGAAACCAGGACCAACAGGAAATATACACGACCCCTATACAATAATGCGTTCAATCATGACAGAGGAAATAATACAGTTAGTGCTACGTGAAACAAATCGTAAAGGCAGGGAGGTTACAGCTGCATGGAATTTGGGGAATCCCACGAAGAAAAAGGAGTGGAAGCCAGTGACAGTGAAAGAATTTGACGCCTTTGTAGCTATTCTTTTGTATGCTGGACTCACAGGATCAAACCATGAACCAGCTATGAAATTATGGGGCGCGACGCGTTGCCCAATATACAAAGCTGCGTTGTCGTACGATCGCTTCATGTGTATAAAGCAATTTATTCGATTCGACAATGGAAATACTCGACAACAGCGACTCATCAACAGCAAAACTGCGGCTATTGACGATATTTGGCAAATGTTGCAACATAACTTGGCAGCAGCTTACACTCCTCATGAAGCACTAACAGTTGATGAGCAGTTGTTCCCTTACAGAGGCCGGACCCGCTTCACACAATACATTCCGTAAAATCCAGCTAAGTATGGTTTGAAAGTATGGTGGTTATGCGACTCACAGAGTTATTATCCTGTGAAGGGAATGATATATTCTGGAAAACTGCCAAACCAACAACGGGAGATAAACCAAGGGCAGAACGTAGTGCTGGATCTTGTGGAAAAATATTTAGATGCTGGCCGTACTATATACGTGGATAATTTCTTTACCACTCTTGACTTGGCGCGTATTTTGTTGAGGAGGAAGACCGCATATGTTGGTACAGTGCGCTACAACAAAACATTCATTCCACAGGAGTTCAAGAAGAACCCGAAGCGCACCATCAATAGTACATTATTTAAGTTCAACGAAGGGGATATAGCGTTATGCTCATACGTGCCGAAAAAAAATAAAGTGGTGAACGTGGTCTCCACAATGCACTACACCTGCCTCGTTGACGAGCAAACCGAGAAGCGGAAGCCCTATGCCATATTAGATTACAACGCCACCAAATGCGGCGTTGATACCATGGATCAAATGCTAGGCACTTACAGCTGCAAAAGAGCAACACAACGATGGCCGTTGGCTATGTTCTATAATATGCTGGATGTCGCTGCATTGACTGCTTTTACGATTTACAACGAAATGAAGCCTATAAAAAGGAGTGACAGACGGCGGTCGTTCTTGTTACTGCTAACGAAACAATTGGCCATACCAAATATTGAAGAACGTGCCCTGAACAACCATATAACCTCATATCCAAGGATACGCAATGCGATGGAAGCATTCGATGTCAGGGTAAGAAAAACATCTTCAAATTCAAGAATAGAATATATATTTATTTCTTTTTTATTTTTCCTTTCATTTCAGTTATTACCAAGACCGATGGAAGGCAATGCACCGTCGTTTGCAGCTAGGTCAAGTAGACCGTCATGTCGCCTTTGCCGTTCTGAGTACGGGCGGCAGCGAAAAACGCGGGCATACTGCTTCGGCTGCGGCAACGCTGTTTGCGGAGAACATAGCACACTTTTACGTCGCTGCAACACTTGCGCACAGGGCGGGGGACAAGAAGTACACGCTCAACAACAATAATTTTTAAACTTTTTTATAATAGTCTTAAGAAAATACAAGCAAAAAAAAAAAAATTAAAAAAATTTAAAAAATTATTTTTATCTGGGATGTATATTATCAGAACCAACAGCATTAGATTTCACAGCTTGACATGTAAAGAGTACTTCCAGGTGGTTAACGCATTGAAAACAAAAAGCATTTCCCGATAAAGTTCAACTAATATCAGTATTGCGGGTATAATATCCATCGTTTATGGGGATGTCAGGGATATTTGTAAAAGATTCGTTAAGCGAATCAATATTTATTTCAGAATTGACAATTTCCTTAGATTTTCCATGTCTTTTTAGAGTGTGTAGCAGAAATAAATAGGCTAGAGTGGTATGCAGATTTAGCAGTTTTTATCATTTTATTTACTGATTTTCTAGCTTTGGAATATTCGTCATATAAATTTTCTGTTTTAAGCAGTTTCCAATTTTTAAATGCTTTATCCCTTTCACAGATTTTATTCTTAAGCTGTTGATTGAACCAAGAATTAATAAATGAAGCCTCGAGTAGTGTATGCTGTTTTTATTTATTTATTTATTTAGTCTACTGATTTACATCTTACAGACTATAAGAATATAATAATGTTTGTACAATAATTAATACTAGCAGATTCCAGCG
The DNA here is from genome assembly GCA_963682025.1 of Cordilura impudica. Taxonomy (NCBI): domain Eukaryota; kingdom Metazoa; phylum Arthropoda; class Insecta; order Diptera; family Scathophagidae; genus Cordilura; species Cordilura impudica. The sequence continues at coordinate 172,852,005 of OY821521.1, read as the reverse complement.
CTCAAAATTCGAGTGCAATTTCTAGGCAGCTTTATTTTTCAACATAGCCATTTCACAAACCAAAACTTTTATGGTTTATTATTATTGTGAACGAAGATAACAAACTCGTTAACAAACACATTAACAAATTTAGTAAAACACACATAGCATATGTATAATTTTATGTATGTGGTAGTAGCAACTTTAAATGCAATTTACTCAAAATAAAGGAAAAAATGTAAAAATCTGTAAATCTGCAAAACGGCTAAAAAGAAATACCTTTCAAATAATATACGTTTGGTCAAAATCGGGATAAAACGGTAGAACAAAACATCGATCACAAGAAATCGCCTAGCCTATTAATATTATAGATTTAAAACAAGTCTGTTTAAATCACACCACTCTTTTAGTGATATCAAATCTTTTTGAAGCATAACTGAATGTGATATACTTGTAATATCAGCAAATAATTTCGAATCATCGGCAAATAATAATGGTTTACAAAATTGCAAACAGTCAGGTAGGTCATTTATGAAAATTAAAAATAATAATGGACCTAAATGCGTTCCTTGAGGAATACCAGAATATGAATTAATTACATTTTCCGAAAAGCATCAACTAATTTTAACTATTAATTTCCTATTCGTAAGAAAACTTTTAAGAAACTGCAACATATTTCCATTAATACCAAATTGTTGAAGTTTTCCTAACAAAATAGCATGATTAACTGAATCAAAAGCCTTCGAAAAATCAGTATATACCACATCAACTTATTTTCTATTCTCCATAGAAACTATAATCTGATTAGTGAATACTACTAAATTTATACACGTGGATCGACCGGGTGAAAACCCATGTTGAAAAATGGAAATTTTTGATAAAACATGATTGAATAGTTTATTGTACAGAATCTTATCAAATACTTTGTCCAGAACACACTGTTTAACAATGGGCCTATAATTCAAAACATTGGATTTATCACCAGATTTGAATATAGGAGTCATGCAACAATATTTCCACTGATCTGGAAATTTGTCATTTTTTAAGCATGCATTAAAAAGTAATGTTATAGGGCCCTTTCGTTTTATATTCAATTGCAGATCGAAGTATTTTATGATTAGTGGTGGTCAAGTTTTCATTGACGTAGAAGGTGCGATCGCCTTTTACGTTTCTATGATTCTTACAAAACTTTTTTCTAATATTTAAAATTTCTATAGAAAATCGTATATATTTACTTTTAAAAAATGTTGTTAATTTTCTTTAGGATTACACTGTATAATTGTGTTATATATAAACATGAATATACGACTAAAAATGGTTACACTTCCTATACACACAACTGAAGAGAACAAGTATTATGTTTTGTTTTTGTTTACAACAACAACAACAACAAACTTCTTCTTGAGTCTGAACTTCTAAACATACTTTATACCACACAATATAACTACTCGCTGCATTCCCCACTTTTTATAAACTTTTCTTGAGCGAACAGTAAATTGCACTTAATGCATTTCCATAACAATCGTAAATGTTGTCATGAATTTTACAATTTACTGCAGGCTACAGCAATTCATTTATTTTTGAAGAAGAACTAACCAGCAAAAGTTCTTATTTGCAAAAACAACAGCAAAAAAAAAGTGCAATGCACATAAGAAAATAACGAATCCTAAAACTAACAAAACACATCAGGGATTCTAGAACTGATAGACTTACTCACACTTTGCATAAAGAGTAAATGACATGTGGAATTTGAGTATGCTCCAAATGTGAGTAGTACGAGTATTTGAATATTTATACGAGCTTATTTCTGTTGGAGTATGAGAGACATAATTGTGGTATAATATGTTTAGTTTATATTAAATAAGTTTGGTTTCATTTTAAATTATGTAAAAGGAGTAAAACTGTAAAATTTACTTGGTTTGATATGTAAAAATACCTTAGGAAGTTAAGTTTTATTTTTAAAGAAATTGTTTTAATTGTTTTCTTTAGCGAAATAACAGTAAGGTGGTAGTGTGAATCCCCCTTGACATGAGCAGGTGTTGCTCATAATATACTTCGGTTGCTAAGTAAAATAAATTTATGTAATAACTATAAAGTTATTGAATGTTTATTTTATATATTTTACGCAATTATTTTTAATAAATTTAGCGGGATAAGTTTTAATAAAAATTATCTCACATTTCAAATAACTTTTTACACATTATATTTAAAATTTTTTCAATTTAGTTTATTATTTATTATAAACACTATAATAACAAGTAAGAAAATTATAATCGGTCTAGACCGACTATACGATACCCTATACCATGCGTTAAGAGACCTCATCTCGTAGGTCCAACTAATAGATATAGAAAATAAGCGTAAACCAAACTTTGAGTGGCATTGTTATAAATTTTTTTGCTTTCGGATATAAAAAACTTATTATCGGATGATATATTTATATGGGGTCAAAATATGAACCAATCCTGAGTATATTTTTTGTAAAGTCACTTATTTTTTGCAAAAAAATATACAAACTAAATTTGAGAAAAATCTGTGCAATATCTTTATTTTTTGATAGATTTAAGTGAATATCGGGAATCAGCCTCATATGGGGGCTATGACTAAGAAATATCCTATAGGGTTTATTTTTGGACTACCGATATATGGATTTAATAAATATAAACAAACCCAATTCTACCGAGATCTATATGATAACTTGGATATTATGGCAATTTAAGTCGAACTCATATGGGTCATTTGTATGGGTACTAGGTCTGAACATGATCCGATTTTCACCAATTTCAATAGCGTTCATTCTATGGCAAATAGAAGGTAATGTATGAAATTTCATCATTATATATTTATATTTACGACCTGTAGTTTGATTACAAGGTTTACATAGACACACAGACGGACGGACGGACATCGCTAAATCGACTTAGAAAGTTATTCTGAGTCGATCGGTATAATAAAAGATGGGTATAGGTCAAATATTTTTGCTAGTTACAAACATCAGCACATAGTGGTATAGGGTATAAAAACAGAAAATATTCTTTAGTTACACTTCAAAAACTAAGTGCTTATAATTAATATTGCTTAAAGAAAATAATTCGAACATCTTACTTTAACTATTTTGAAACTTATTATATAATCCTTTACTTTCAGTTAGTCTTCTTGGAATAGAATCTTCCGAATTATGTTTCACGTGTGGTGGAATAGGGGACCATTCTTCCTGGGGGACTTTAAGTCAGTGTTGCCGCCAACGAAATGGTAAATTACACATAGATCATGCTTTTTTTTTTTTTTGAAAAACAACGGTTTTTGTTTTGAATTTAATAATTTAAGCTTTTTTTTAATTTTTCTAAAATAAATAACGATTTAGTGTTTTTTTTTTTTTAAATAACGATTCATCGTTTTTTATTTTATAAAAAAAATGGTTAAACACAAAACAAAAAATTCATATATAAAGTAATTTATAACTAACATAAGCAATAACAATAAACAAAGCACGTTAACATTGAGATCAATTTTTTTTTAAATTTTTTTTTTTTAATTTTTTTTAAAGCTTCCATTTTTTTTAAATTTTTAAAGCTTTAGGGCAGTATGCAAACAAATTAAAGTATACTTCAAGTAGACTTTAAAAACAAATTTTATATGAAAAACATAGAATAAAGTCTACTTGAAGTATACTTTAATTTTTTTGCATACGGCCCTTATTTTTTTTCATTTTTTTAAAGCTTCCATTTTTTGTTTAACATTTTTTGAGTAGGTTCAAAATTTGGTCCACCATTTCTATGTATTCCTTCTTTAGTAAATAAAATCGATGATATGGTATCAGATGACAGTTTATTTCTTAAATCTGTCTTACAATTGTTTAAATTGCTAAATATTCTTTCTGCAGCAGCGTTTAAAAAGGGTAAAATAAAAATGAAATTAATAACTATTTTCAAAGTTGGAAATAATCTTTCTCCCAAGGAATTTTTTTATTCAAAAACCTTTTTCCAATAGTCTTCTGGCTCCAAATTACTATGAAGCTCAAATTTTTTAAAATCAAAGAGTGCATGTCGTCGCCACTCATTATCAAGTTGTTGCAAATCAATATTTAATGATGGAAATCTTTTTTTGAACAAACACAATGACTTAGGTTGAAAAGATTGGGCAATTTTTGGATCAACAATATCCCCAATTGTATAAATATCATCACTATAATCAAATCTTGTTTTTATTTGACGAATTATCTCGATATAAAACTCCCGACAATCTTGAATTATAATTTTTTTTTTTCAGAATTAGAGATTGTCGTCAAAGATTCATGAGCAGCAACACCAATGTATATATCATATTCGTTGATATATATATTTTTATCTGAATGGTTGATTTCCCATACACATTGGGATTTTAAAACATCCACTTTTATGTAATTTGAATAAAAGGTTTGCATTATTTTCATTATTTCGGATTTCATTTTATACAATACTGGCTTTTCTGATTGAAAAAGAGTATTAAATGAAGTTAAAATATCTAAGACGTACGATAAAAATTCGAAATAGATTCTAGTTTTTTTTATCATCAAATGCCTGCAGCATTGATTCAGTAGTCTTGGAGGGATCTTCAAAAACTTCTAGCCTTAAAAAACTTCTTAAAGCTTCATATTGCTCTAAAACACGATTAACACATGAATGTAATGAGCGCCATCTTGTAATGGCAGGGGATAATATTTTATGAACACCAGTTTGAAAATATTCTTGAAACTCCTTAAGTTTTTTCTGTCGAACATAACTTTTGTTAAAGTAAGATCCAAGATTGCGAAGTAAATCTTCTAAATATGTTGGAAGTTTTAGACAAGCCTTCGACGCTACCAAATGTATAAGGTGGCATGAACATTTTATCAACACGATATCTGGCTTTTCATCTTTTAACAACTTACTTCCTGAATTGTACTGTCCAAACATTACATTAGGTGTATCTGATGCAAATCCAACTAGATTTTCAAAAGGAATCCTTTTTCTATAATTGTGCTTTTGAAAAGCTCAAAAATTTCTTTTTCAGTTGATGATCCACTCTCTTTGAAATCAAAAAAGGAGTAATGTACCCGGGATGTTTCGTCGTCATAACAAATTGTGGTAAAAGCTATCTGCTTCGTTATGCTAACATCTGTTGTTTCATCTATTATTATGGAAAATACGGTTTTCTGCAATTTATTATAAAGCTCCTCAGAAAAACTTGGGCCTAAAACATTTTTCACCAAAGCTGTGGCCTTTGTTCTATGAAGGTTTACATATTTAAGTATATCGGAGTCTGGCAAACATGACTTTAATACCGGAATAAGATCGTCTACTAATCTAAATGCCAAATGGTTAGTAGTTAATGTTCCAACCATTTTTAGTTCAGCTCTCTTAATGCTTCCATTCTTTGATGTAGAATTTTGTAAAGCTTTAGTAATGTTGATTGTGGATTTAATAGCAGAAGCCGCAGCTTGGTGGGAATTTGTTTGCATGTGTCTTGAAATAACTGGCTTATGGCACTTCAGTTTTTTATTACATAGCTTACAGAATGCAGCATTTTTCCCATTGTCATTTATTTTGATGAGCCATCCTTTGAAATTAGTCAAATGTAGCCATTCACTTTGGAATCTGAATACGTTCTTTTCAGTCATATCTACAAAACAAAAAAAAATATTTGTACGATGAATGTAAAGATTTTTTTATATAACTTACCAATTATTGAAAATCCAACTCACTTTTACCTAAATTTTTAAGTTTTTCCAAGAATATTAGTATTATAAGTCCGTTATTCTTCTTTGTGATGCAAGTTTGCCAAATTTTTAGTCACAATGAACATTCTTATATGATAGAAAAAGACGTACACACTTTTTTCATGCAAGTGTTGGAAACAGTTAAAAAATAATAAAAAAGTAGTGCTCAAAAACGTAAAAACTTTAAATTACACTGAATTGCACATGCAGCCAATTACACATGGGCTACACATGAAAAAAAAATTACACAGGATATGTGTAGTTACACATGAGTTGGCAACACTGCTTTAAGTAAACAATTTTTGTTCTTATTTCTCTCTCTCTCTCTCTATTTATCTCTCTCTTTCTCTCTCTTTCTCTCTCTTTCCCTCACTTTCTCTCTCTTTCTCGCTCCTTCTCTTTCTTTCTCTCTCTTTCTCTCTTTTTATCTCTCTTTCTCTATCTTCCTCTCTCTCTCTCTTTCTCTCTCTCCTACTCTCTCTCCTTCTATTTCTCTCATTCTCTCTATCCTCCCCTCTATCCTTCTATCTCCTTCTCTCTCTCTCTTTCTTTCTCTCTCTCCTTCTCTCTCTCCTTCTCTCTCTCTCCTTCTCTCTCTCCTTCTCTCTCTTTCCTTCTCTCTCTCTCCTTCTCTCCTAACTCTTGTATCCAAATGATTCCAAAGATTTTATTTTGGATTAATGCCCGGGGACTGGGAACATTGAGGGGTATTGTAATGAAACACAATTTAGTGTTTGCTGCCGTGAGCTTCGGATCGTTGTCCAGAGTGAAAATGTAATTGCTTGGTAATCCGATTTTTTGCACGCTGGACTGGAAATTAGTTTTCATAATATTATCATGTTTTTTCCGGTCTAATATTCCAATAATGATATTTAAGTTTACGATACTAGCAACACTCAGGACTTATCCAACACCGTATTTAAAAGTTGTATTTCTTTCTTTAAACTCTTCGTCACCTTTTCTTCACACTCGGCATCTTCTGATTCTACAACTCTTCCGACTCATTTTGAGCTACTTTAACATATGCTCATCTTATCCACTTTGTTTCGGGATATAGCACTATTAAACGTAGCATCATGGAACACATACCGGACGGTATTTACACAAAGGTTTTCCGTTAATGTTGTTGCTCTACATAATTTATTAATAACTAGGGCAAATAACAAGGCAAATTCTAGGAAATTTTATTCTCTCAAATTTTTTAGTTCCATTTTTTTTAATATATATATATAAAAATGTATGAATATTTATATAAAATTCAATAAATTTCTTGTTTGTTAGATTTATCGTCATTTTTTCAGACATATTGCAATTACTACTGTAATTAATATGCAATTTTTAATTTTGTTTAAATTGTGCGTGGTAAAGAAGAAGAAAGCATATATTTCAAAAATTCATAACTGCACTGTATTCTTAATCGGACCGGTTTCTGGCATTTCAGCCTTCATCAGCGATTTATTGAACATTGTGATAATTGTTATGTTTTAATTGAATAGATTGTTTCTATATGAAAATTTTTTCTACTTAGTGCGGCCGTCAGGTTTTGAACCGTGAACCTTTACATACACTCGTACTTGCACTTTTTGGTCAGCGCTTTAACACACTCACCTAAAGTCAGGCCTACGAGCAGTGTGGTTAGTTTTCAGTTTTCGTACCATACAGCTTTACTTTGTATTAATTTCAGAAGATACAACTCTGTCCAAACAAACAATCGTTATTTTTGCATTTTGAATATTTTTTGCATTTATACTTCTAATTTCCACTATTCTCAGTTTTCGTAAGAGTTGTCATATGTGATGTACGGTTTTTGTACATACCTACATATGCACTTTACATATATTTTGAGATGACGCTTTGAAGCGAAGAAATTTTTTGTTTGTTAGATTTATCGTCATTTTTTCAGACATATTGCAATTACTACTGTAATTAATATGCAATTTTTAATTTTGTTTAAATTGTGCGTGGTAAAGAAGAAGAAAGCATATATTTCAAAAATTCATAAAAATTCATAAATTTCATTATAAACATTTGATGAACACACAGAAGATATGGAAATGAGATTGTTAATAGTGTAAACACATACCATCATATTTTGCTTAGTATGAGTGAGATGCAATCTCTCTCTTACTCAATGTACTTAGAGAATCTAATAGTTAAAATAAGAAAAAGTACGTAAATGAAAAAAAAATATTATGTAACCTATTTTAAGGTTCATGTTGTATAACGCAATCAATATCAATACAATATGGACAACATTTTATGCGAACAAGATCCACAATCTGTTAGGATATTTCTAGCTTTATTTTTAATAAATTTTAACGAGGAAAATGAAGCCCAGTTGTAAGCGGTAGATTCAAGCATTTCTCATATTTAAAAGTTCTTCTTTGATATCAACACTTTGCTTTTCAATATTACATAACAAAGGATTATTATGTAATTCAATTATATTTTCTATTTGATCAAAAATAATAAAACGCACACTGTACTTTACTAGTAAAGTGTTCAATATATTAACATATTCATTTAATTTTCTCAAATTATATGGAAATATATTAAAAACTTCAGAAGTTCTTGTTAAATGAATAAAATTTTTTTCCTTAAGATGCGAAAACTAATTCAATAATAGTTTAATTTTTGTATTAAACAAGAATTCACATTCAAAATTTACATTTATTCTCCGGTGCATCTCAAACAAAAAGCGTCGAATCAACGTCTTCGTTCGAATGCTCATGCGAGACTGATTGATTATGTAATTTTGTTTAATATGTGAGCGCATGTAGGTGTGAGAGCAAAAACGCCGCGTAGTGGTTTTACCGACTACTGCTTTAAAAGTTAAAGGAACTAGAGGAGCCGAATATTATAAGTATCTTCTTCTATATATTAATAAGTGAAGGTAAATCTTTGTATCCTCTTTTAAGCAAAATGCGCACACGGTGGAGTGTGAAATTTGGCATATTTATAGTTCATATCGAGGAGAAGTGCATAAAGATAAAATTTAGGTATAATATGTATAAATGATATATTAAATTAAATAAAATTAAATATTTATAATAAATAATTTTATAAGAGCCCAAACGTATGCTAATCAATTTTTGGCACCCGGTTTCAATGCAACTCCACACCGTGCTTGCGCTCTCCCTGCGATTTGGGTCTAAACCACAGCCACCACGATGCTCCTCTAGGGGGCCACACCACTGCCAGGCTGGAACTAGGTTCCAGGGGCTCCTGGCCTCCGCTCAGACTTCGTAGCCGAAGCTACTACCAGTTGAACTCCAAACAGTTCGGGACTGGTGGCCCTAGATAACAAACATATAGACATAAAACAGACAAGAACACAACAATGAACAGCCGCACTCTGATTGATCATGTGCTTCCTCAGCAGCAGTAAACAAAACGAACAACAATAAACATAGCCCCCTCACGGAAGCTCAACAGAGAACAGAAGTCATACGGGTTTTTTACGTGTGTGCCTGTCTTGTCGACTTAACCACATGGTGGTCTTAGCACTTAGAGAGATACTATGCGTCTTGCCTTCGCCCCGCCATAAGACGGTTACAAGCTGGAGTAATGTGTACAGCATCACTCCACACTTTGTTATTGTGTCGGGCCTATCTAAAACCCTTTTGCTTTAGAGGTATCAACACCTGGGTGAATGCACCTGCACATCGATCTGAGATCTGCCCGCGTTATGGGCACCACAGCCACTGCGAAACTCCCCGAGGGGCCGTTCCCAATGAGACCGTATTAAAGATTCCTCACAGACCTCTGCATTGACCTTGCTTACCATAACACAGTTTTCTGAACCATTTTCACGCACTCTTGTATCGTCAAAAGACTTCAACTCATGCTACATCCGACATTCTTGCATCCGATTCATCTTGCGACTCATCTTCCACTCATGCCACCCAAACAACGCATATACCAGCATTCCCATACAACGCATATACCAGCTCTTTCACTCCACAACCACACCTACTAGTCACACACAGCGATCTCCTCTGCACGTCAGATTCGAAAGCCTCTAGTGGCACGTTCGTAATGTGGTCCAACAATGCCTTCGGTTCAACTTGGATCTCACATATATTAAAGGGGTGTGACAACCTTTTCATCTGGTTGGATGTTTCACGATCCACCAGTCGGCCATCAGATTCCTGTGTTATAGTTCGCTTAGTCTCCGCGAGAAGTCAAACAGTCCTCTTCTTAGGGCTATTCGATCTCCCCGCAGTACCAAATTTAGCGCCTTTTGGTGAGGCTTCGCTACCAACTGGCCAAATTTAGTAACTACCAGTTACCCCCTGTACGGGATTGCACTGGCAGACATTTCTCTTCCTTAACCTTTAGCCGCTAGGAATAACCACCAGAATTAACTGGCTTTGCCTCGCGTTGCCCAGGACCACCACTTGGAGGTAGGTTATAGGCCATTGTATTACGTCTCTGGCAAGCCAGTTCCTGATGAGTACAACTTTTGCTCCCGCTCAACAGAGAACAGTGAAAAAATTTAAAAAAAAAATAAAAAAAAAAATAAAAAAAAAAATAAAAAAAAATAAATTATTTTTTTTACACATTTTTTAAAAAACGTCCGATCTTTTTCGAGTAGTTGTTTCCACACGCCAACATTTTGTCGAAATGCTTTGAAATTTTAAAAACATATAATCTACATATATTCAGATTAAAATACTACGAGCTTTTTCCAAGTGAGCTTGAAAATTTTTTTTGTACATACATTATGTACAAACATTATGTACATTTGGGCGGAAAGTGGATGATCTTTTTCGAGTAGTAGTTAGCCCACTCCATAGTTTTTATCAGAATGTTTTAATATTTGAGGAGGATAATCTATCAGTATAACTGGCTTAAAAATATATAAAATCATACCATGTATTTTGGGAAATTTTTTTTTTTAATTTTTTTTTTTTTTTAATTAATCAACACTCAGGGGATGCCCCCTACAGATGCAGTGCATTGTGTTGATAGCAGCAAAATAGGTTAAAGGAGGAAAGGGGGAGTAGTGTGTTATTTTTTTTTTTTTTTTTTTTTTTGCAGCGACAGACCAAAGCCTCTGGTGGGAATCGAACCCACAACCCGTCGCATGATAGGCCAGCACGCTACTTACTCACCTACCGGGGGCGCTTAGTCAAACATCTATGAAATTAATATTTTTATACATTTGTATGGAAAGGCGGCGAGCCTTTTCGAGTAGTAGTTTGCCCACTCCAGTGGGGCAGTCCGATTCAAGTGAAATTTAAGGATAATATTCTTGGTACTTGTACAATTCCAAAAAGTATACATTTGTTGCACTAAATACTTGTATTTATCTGTTTATATGCTTTCAAAAACGGTAATAATGTACCGAAAAGACTATGAAGAAGGAATCGAAAAATTATTAGAAGACAAAGCAACCTATAAAACTATTCGCGTTGATCCTACATTAAAGTTACAAAGAACAAATAATAAATTAGTTATGGATTTATATTAGGCCGAATATATTTCGAAATATGAGAAATCAAAGCTAACATCAAATGCTGCTACATCACCAAGACTATACGGACTCCCGAAGATACACAAAACCAATGTTCCACCACGACCTATATCTTCCTCTGTAGAAGTTCCTTGCTACAACCTTTCAAAATACATAGGAAATATATTGAAGAGCATTATATTGGAAAAACATAACATAAAAAACTCTTTAAAACTAAAAGATAAAGTAGATACATTAAATTTGGACGAGGACGAGACTCTGATATTTTTAGACGTCGTATCGCTATTCACCAATATACTCTTCTATTTAGCGATAAACAATATTATGGCACAGTGGAACACCATCCAAAATCATACGAAGATTCCTAGAACTCAATTTTTGAAAATATTAAAATTCTGTTTAAACGACAACAATTACTTCATATATGGAGATACAATGTACAATCAGACATACGGAATGCCAATAGGAAATCCCTTATCGCCAACCATAGTAGATATTGTTCTTGATACATTGTTAGAACATGGAAGACCTACGGAATAAAAATATTTGTATAAAATTAATAGCAAAATACGTAGATAACCTATTCGCAGTGATAAAACAAAAAGACGAGAAGCAAATATTAAAGACATTCAACAGTTATCACAAGAAACTACAATTTAAAATAGAACGAGAAGACAGTTAAAACTCAATTCCATATCTTGATATGAAATTACATAGAGATGATGGCAAAATTATCACAGACTAGTACACAAAATCAATTTCATCTGGACGCCTTATCTATTTTCTATCAACGCAACCTCTAAAACAAAAAATAAATACAGCAACCAACTTAATTACTAAAGTTAAAAAACTAAGCCATAACAAATTTATAAAAAACAACATAATTAAAGCCAAAGATATCCTTACAACTTTCCCAAATATATTATAAATAATTTAATACATAATACGGGAATACATAAGAACAGGGAAAACTACATAGAAAAAACATCTGGTAACACCAAATTCTACAGCCTCGCATTTGTACCAAAACTAACAGACGGTAATAAACTAAAGGAGATAATAAATGATGAACAAGTAATATTAGCGCACAAACCAAACAAAACAATAAGCTCTCTTTTCACAAAAACAAAAACTAAAGTAGACAAAAAGGAGCAAAGCAATGTTGTGTATCAAATTAAATGTGTAGACAAGACAAAAGAAAACTGCGATAAAGTGTATATAGGAACAACAAAACGAAGCTTAGGCACAAGACTAGCTGAACACGAAAATGACATAAAGAAAAATAAATTAACAACAGCATTAGCACAACTGGACACTCAGCTGATCTCGAAAGCGTAAAAATATTAGACAAAGAGAGAAGAGAAAATAAAAGATATACTCTCGAAAGTCTAAGAATTCAACAAAAGCTTTATTGTGCAATAAATACAAAGGAGAATAAAGATAAAACGAATGCAAATTATAATTAAGTATTGTGATAACTAGCATTAACAAATTTATACTGTGATATTCTAGTTTGTCAAATTATTTTTACATTTATTTATACAATTTTGTGTTTTTATGTCGTAAAAACTAAATGTTAAATGTGAAATTGACAAAAGATTATATGTAAGTTTATTTATTATTAATGTTGAGGTTTGTTATTATAGTACTAATGAGTATTCCTTTGCATAATAATATTGTTGCCAGATTAAATAAAGATCCCTGAAGACGTTGGAAAATCCCAACGAAACGTCGCACATTGGGTTGAAATCGCAAAAAATGGAGATTAATTGAATAATGAAAATGAAGTTTTTTAAAAAATACTTATTACTCGATTAAAGAGTACTAAATTCTACATCACTACCGAAAATTTCAATGTCATATGTTTTTTACTTTTCTTGCTACGTAGCCTTAAAGTTAAGAAATTTTTAAGTTTTTTTCTAATAGTTGTGAAAATTGAAATTTGTCATACTTTAAAGCTAAATATTTTTATTTTTAACAGTCAAAAGTGATACTTTTATTATGGAATCTTCAACGTCAGGTATTTTAACGTAATTTAAAAAAAAAATTAACAAAAAATATGTAGAAATATTTTTAACTTTTTTTTTTTTAATATGCTTAAATTTGGGCTATTTTTAAAATATATGTGGAGTTTTAAATGGGAATAGGGTAAAATTGGGTAAAAGTGTAAATTGTGTATTAAACTGTAGTATGTAAGCTTTCATATTTATAAAAAAAATGTTGCGCGTTTTTGCGCCAATTAAATATATTTAATAAATTAAAAAAATAGCCACTCATAAAAAAGCGGTTCTTGTTGTCTTTAATTTGTTTTGTTCTCGTTTTCGTTGTTATGATTGTTATTGTTGTTATTGTTATACTACAATTTTTTTGTTTGTGTTGCCATAAGATAAATATGAAATAGTGCTAGGGCATTTAAAAAAAGTTGCTAAACAGCTCTTAAAAATTAATTAAAGGCCCTGCAGAAAAAAAACTAGTAAAATTACTAAATACGCAAAAAATAAAATTATTAAATTTAGAAACAATAAAAAAAAGTTTTAAAAAGAGCTAAACAAAAAAATAGCAAATTTTAAAAATGTTGGTTGCCCAAGGTGTAAAAATGGCAAGCCTGGTTACTAGTTATTCGTTATTTTTGTGTTTGTGAAAACGTCAAATATACTGAAAGTGCTGTAAAGTTTGTTATTGGGTAATTGGTACAAACAAATACTTTAAGCTTCTGATTTATAATATGCTACTGTCTAAAACAGTAGTTTTCTCTCGTCAGAGTCTTTACGATATTTTTCGGAATGCAGACTCTTTGCTATTTAAAGAAAAAATTAATATTTTGAAAGAAGAAATAATAAAACGTACAAACCCTGTTGATATGAAAGATTTTCAAACTAAATTTAATAGTTACGTTTTTGATTTTAAGAGTCGATGGTCTAAATCAAATAGACATGATGGCCGTTTTTGTAGAGATAATAAAAACTGGTTAGATTCTTCCATCTCATTTGTAGTGCACACAAATAAAAGAGGCCGCAAAGAAATGGAGTTTGATGAATGTTCATCAAAAACAAAAACAAAGAAATGCAAGGATATAAGAGATAAGTCATCGCTGTCTGTGTTAAGCTATGCTACTCAAATGAGTTTACGAGCTTCTGGCCATATAGAAGCATCAAAAATATTGAAAGATGTTACTTCTTCCCCATCTAGAGCTGCAAAATATAAGGCAAGTTTGACATCACAAGAACGTGCAAAACAACTAAGTGCAGAATCTGCGCTTATAGTTCTGGCAGAAGCAAAGCTTACTCGTAGCCAGTATAATGTGATTAGAAAAGCTGCTCCGGAGAAGTTTCCTTCTTACACAATCGTCCAACAAGCGAAAAAAGATTGTTACCCAATGGAAGACGCAAACGCAATACGAGTAACCGAAACAACAGCTCAAATAAGTCTGCAAGCTCTTCTTAATCACACTGTTGAGCGTTTAGTTTTACTGCAAAAAGATGTTATTGCCACCTTATCTGATTACGAATTGTCAAAAATTATCTTATACACAAAGTGGGGATTTGATGGAAGCTCCGGACACAGCTCATACAAACAAGCTTTCCATGGTCATGGTGCAAGTGACGCAGCGGTTTTCATAACGTGCATTGTTCCACTTAGAATGGTGTGTCAAAAAAAAGTTATCTGGCAAAATCCTCGCCCATCATCAACAAGATTTTGTAGGCCATTAAAAATTGAATTTGTTAAAGAATGTTTGAGTGTCTCCACACAAGAAAAAAAAAGGGTGGATGAAGAGATAAATGAGCTTGAAAATTCTCTAGTATTCACAGAAGACAGATCTGTAAGCGTAGCTCATAAGCTTATGTTAGTAATGGTAGATGGAAAAGTTTGCAATGCACTCACAGACACAAAATCAACCCAGAGGTGTTATTTATGTGGGTCATCCAGTAAAGATTTTAATAATGTGGAAAGAATGATCGCCAAGGAGGTAAAAACAGATACGTTGGATTTTGGTCTATCTATATTACATGGTTGGATTCATTTTTATGAATGTCTTTTACACGTGTCGTATAAATTACCAATAAAAAAATGGCAAGCTAGAACTGATTCCGATAAAACAATAGTTGCTGAAAACAAGAGACGAATTCAAACGGAATTTAGAAATAAAACTGGTCTTATTATAGACCAACCAAAACCCGGCTTCGGCAATTCGAATGATGGCAACACGGCTAGAAGATTTTTTGAAAACGCTAGTATATCAGCAGATATAACGAAAATTGATTTTTAACTAATTGAAAAGATGCACACAATTTTAATTGTTGTTTCTTCTGGTCATAATATCGATGTTGAAAAATTCAGGCAATTTTCATATAATACAGCTCGACTTTTTGTAGAGAAATATCCGTGGTTTAACATGCCTCCTACTCTGCATAAGTTTTTAATACATGGTCCAGAAATCATTTCACACGCTTTATTACCGACTGGCCAACTGTCAGAAGAAGCACAAGAAGCTCGAAATAAGGATTTTAAAAACTACAGAGAAAACTTTTCGCGTAAATGTAGCCGGGAGGAATCGAATCGGGATATACTAAATAGGTTTCTATTAACCTCAGATCCAATTATTTCTGGAAAAATGAAGTTAAATAAAAATAAAATAAAACACCTCGCAAAATCAGCAGTGGAGCTATTAATTTCGCCGTCAATTTTGCCGACAGAAACAGAAATCGCTTATTATATAGATGACGATGATGAGGGTGACGGTGTCGATGGATGGGAATCTGAAGAGTTTGGACATATATTCTAAAAAAACAGGTTAGAAACACTTTACAAAATAAAATGTATATATTTTTGCTACTTTTTCGATAAAAGGCTATAAATATAATTTTCATTTTTCGAATAATATAGGAAAACAGTATAAAAACCAAGAATAACATCAACAAAATGATTTAATGACTAGACAAGTGTGGGACAAAATGGGTTAAAGTTCCTAAATTGTCATTTCAACTGGTGGTGTAAGGTACAACACTCATAGCAAATTTCATCAAAATCGGATGTCGTAAGGCTCTCCAGTTGCTTGATTTGAGAAATATTAATGCAAATTCTTTAATATAATATTAGTTAAATTAAATAAATAAAAAAAGTTCTCTTCAAAAGTATACAACATTTTTGTTTTTTTTTTTATAACTTATGTATAACTAATCCAAAAAAAATACTACCTAATCAATTAGACCCTTCGTTGAATTAATCTCCATTTTGGGGAAATCGAACCCACTGTGCGTCGGATGGAAAAAAAAATCTTTTATTTGATTTTTGAAACAGGATCTTAAAAGCCCGTTAGATTAATTTCTAAAAAAAACTCATAGTAACATACATTAAAAAGGTCGAAAATAAACTAATTGATGAAAAATGTTAATTTTTACTACTCGAGCTGCTTGAGTAGTTAACGAGCTACTCGAGCTCAATGAGTAACTCGAAGCTCGATTAATGGAGAGATCTGATTTTTACTACACGAGCTACTCGTTGAGCTCGAGTAATGGGGAGCTCTGGTATGAAGTTAGGACGCAGGCGTAAAACCAGAGCGTATTGCTTTACTTGCAACAAAGCAGTTTGTGCTGAGCATTCAGCTTGCTGCATCATTGCAATACCTGCTCAATTAAATAGCAAGAATTTTAAATAAAACCAAAATTGCCAAAAACAAAAATTCCCGTGCCTTTTTATTGCTTTATATAAAATAAAACAAGTAAGAAAATTATAGTCGGTCTAGACCGACTATACGATACCCTATACCATGCGTTTAGAAACCCTATCTCTTAGGCCCAACTAACTGAATTGAAAATAAGCAAAAACCAAATTTGAGTGGGATTTTTATTAATTTTTTGGCTGCAGATATGAAAAAGATCATATCGGATGCTATATCTATAAAGGGACTAGGTCCAAAAATGGACCGATCCTGATCATGTTTGGTAAAGTCTCTTGTATTTTGCAAAAATATGTACAAACAAAATTTGAGAAGAATCAGTGCAATATTTTTGTTTTTTAATAGATTTAACTGAAGATCGGGAAGCAGCTCTATATGGGGTCAAAGGGATCATTTTTGGACTACTCATTAGTGGATGTAATGAGCGCATACAAACCCAATTTGAGTACGATCTATATGACAATTTGGATCTTATGGCAATTTATGTCGATTTCATATGGGTAATTTGTATGGGGGCTAAGTCTGAACATGGACCGATTCTCACCAATTTCAATAGCGTTCATCCTATGACCGATAAAATCTTATATACCAAATTTCATCAAAATATATTCATATTTGCGACCTGCAGTTTGATTACAAGCTTTACATGGACACACAGACGGACGGACGGACGGACGGACGGACGGACATTGTTAAATCAACTCAGAAAGTGATTCTGATTCGATCGGTATAATTAAAGATGGGTCTAGGTCAAATATTTTTGGTTGTTACAAACAGCAGCACAAAGTCATTATACCCAAACCACATAGTGGTATAGGGTATAATTAACAATCAAAATACACCCCATCAAGCAAAATACCATACAATTTGTTACAGGTCCCTTTGGACCTTTTCACTATTTTAAGGCCAAAGGGACACTCACTAATCGAAGGGTTAAAAACGTTGAAACACATTTTAAAATTTCACTTTCCTAGCACTTTTGGTTTCGAACTTTGTTCCATAAACAAACCAAATATTTCAGCTGATCAATAAAACGAAATTTTTTTACTCTTTTTCGTATTACACGAATAATAAATTAATTAAAATTTTCAAATTTGTATTGAAATGTAAATACAAAAAAGTACCTACATGTAGAAGTAAATAAATTTATCAAAAATGTATATATATATATGTATATATATACAAACATACATGAATATGTATATTAGGGTGGCCCTTAATAAAAAAAAGTGTTCAAACTCTCGGTCGAACCCCCTAGAAATATGCGAATAGCAAAAAAACTGAGATATACAAAGTTTTGGGCCAATCAAAAAACATTTAGAGGTGGCTCAACGCGATTGAAAATTTCAAGTGTGTTTATATGGGGAAAATATGACTTTCTTTCAGATTTTACGAAAATTTCGTTCCATAGTTTAATTTTTCCGACAAATTGTTATATAGTTCGGGATCAGTATTAAATTATCTTTCCAAAAAGCTATACAACTTCAAAATCGAATTAAAACTCGCCAAGAAATAGCAAATGCCCCAGACTACTTTTGTGCCAGAAAAAACTAGATCATGAAATTTGACGCCATTTTTTTTTTTTTCAACTTTAAGAAATTAATTAAAGCCAACATTTTGTTTTAGTCTCTATACCCGTAAGTACTCAGATATGAAGTATTGTTTTATTACCACCTTGTTAACCTATTAAGCATTGAGGCCGAAACTGAAAAATTTTTTGATAAAATTTTGAAAACTCCTTTTTCAAATTTTGAAAAATTTTCTCAAAGTAAATTTTAAAAAATTGATCTAGCTCCTTAAGGTCGTGTTAAATGCATGTTATAGATTATCTGTCTTAATTTTTAGGTAAATCCCTGTGTCAGAATTTTTTTGACAAAAATTTTATTTTTGCGGATTTCGAGAAAAATGGGATTTTTGTAATATATGTATTCTGTAAATGTACTATTTCTAAATATTTTGTATCAAAATTTCATCACTTGTCTACTTTTAAATGTTATATTTAATCTTAATAGCCTGGGGTTTCGGAAAAAAATATTATGACCCCATTAACCCTTTTGGATTTGGGGTCACATATGACCCCAAACTAATAAAAGACAATTTATTCAAAAAATTCGAATATTTTGTAAGTGCTGTTGAATTTTTAGATGCGATGCTTAAAATATAATAACCAAATGTGTAGAACTTCATTTCCTAAAATTTGGGATAAATCCGAGAACGTTAGCCCATTATTTGCCAAGGCCAGCTTTAGATTTTAAGATATTTTTAAATAAAAATTACCGAAAACGAG
The DNA here is from genome assembly GCA_963682025.1 of Cordilura impudica. NCBI lineage: Eukaryota > Metazoa > Arthropoda > Insecta > Diptera > Scathophagidae > Cordilura > Cordilura impudica. Next base: position 172,832,846 of record OY821521.1, on the reverse strand, counting down.
TTTTTCTATTAAACTCGATGAAACCACTATTTCGAATTTAAGAAAAAATAATTCGGTTATTTTTTATTTATTTAAGGCATCAGTGCTCCTGGGATCAAAATAATTCATTGTGATATATCTTTGGTGCAATTATCTGCTTTATTGCTCGCGAATATAAATTGAAACAACTTTTAACCAATTTTGCTAAAAAAAATTATTTTATGTAGAAAAACTATCTATATTTTTCTAAATAAAATAAGAAGACAAATGACTCAAAGCTAATAAAATACATTTTATTCAAATGAATGTGAAATATAAAATTAATATAATAATGTAAAATGAAAGAAAAGCAATACTTATTGCAAGCCGTAAGTGATTACAGAAAACAATTTGAATCGCACACTAAATCATCGTTAAATACAACAAAATAAATATAATTAATTTTATATTTTATATTCTTTTGAATATTCTATTTTCTTATTTTGTTTAAGACAATTTTGTAAAACTTGAAAAAGGAGTTTTCAAAATTTTATCAAAAAAAATTTCCATTTTCGGTCTCAATGCTTAATAGGTTAACAAGGTGGTAATAAAACAATACTTCATATCTAAGTACTTACAGGTATAGAGACAAAAACAAAATGTTGGCTTTAATTAATTTCTTAAAATTGAAAAAAATGCCGTCAAATTTCATGATCTAGTTTTTTTTTTTTTGGCACAAAAGTGGTCTGGGGCATTTGCTATTTCTTGCCGAGTTTTTATTCGATTCTTAAGCTTTTTGGAAATATAATTTAATACTGATCCCGAATTATATAACAATTTGTCTGAAAAATTAATCTATAGAACGAAATTTTCGTAAAATCTGAAAAAAATTTATATTTTCCCCAAATAAACACACTTGAAATTTTCAATCGCGTTGAGCCACCTCTAAATGTTTTTTGATTGGCCCAAAACTTTGTATTTCTCATTTTTTTTACTATTCGCATATTTCTAGGAGGTGCGACCGAGAATTTGAACACTTTTTTTCTCCATATAAAGAAAGGCCACCCTAATGTATATCTGTATATATGCGTATACCAAAAACAAATCAACATTATCTAATCAAATCCCTTATTTTTTATTATTTTTATTTTGGGGGGTTTGCTGAAAGAAAAAAAAAATCTATTATTTACAAAAAGTAAACAACTGTAAACAAAACGGTTTTTTATGTCTTTTCTTCTTATTAAGTAAACACACACACACACACACGCTCACTCAACTCATCCATCTAGTCACACATACGAAAACTAACATAAACAATTTGTTAGATCTTTCGACACCACTCGAATCAATTTTCTTTCTTTATTTCCCTTAACGAGTCAAACGTGCGCGTTTTGTTATTGTTTGTTCATCATTATTAACAAGTTCACAACATCATAATCATCATTGTCATGAAATGTGTGATTAGTTTATTTTCAAACCACGTACGATTTATACCAGAGTGATGGGGTTTTCTCTATTAAATATTTACAATCATTGTAAATTTCCTTTCTAAATGGTATAAAATAAATATCAAAGGATATTAATTTGAAAAAAAATATTTTATTTAAAGAAAAATCAGAACAGTGGAATACTTTCAGCTAGATTTCAGATATTTTTTCTTTCATAGGAAAACTTCCTATAATTGTAACCAACTTGAAATTAAAACCAACTTTATGGCCTAGTGTGACCATCCTTACTAAGATATCATTTTCCTATCAGTTTTTATTTGTCACGGTTTTTATTTATGTTGTTCAATTCTATATGCACCACAAGCACTTCCAGTTTCAAAAGTAAAAATCAATAGGCTGCCGCCATTGCTAGAACTTTGCCGGCTTTTTTTTTAATTGTTATCTATGAAATTGATAAGATTGAAAAAAGACCTACACTGCAACTAAACTGATCACCTTTCATCATAAAATGTTTTATCAAAACATTAAAGACCCTCCATCATATATAAAACATTTTATCTATTTTCATCTCCATTAAAAAAAAACACTTAATGAAAGAAAACTGCAATGCTTACAAAAACCTTTAAAATTTATTAAAATATTAATTTTTATAAAAAATATTCTAAATAGATTTTTTTTTTAACCAAGGATTTTAAGGAACCCAAGGGTTTTTGCTCTCAGTTTATTTATGAGATAACTTCTCAGTCCTAGCAAAAAATGTTATTCATCCAAACTTTATTCATATCTCTGTTTTCTATATAATTCATTTTTTTATTTTTTTAATTTTCAAAATTACATTTTGTTTCAACAAAAACAACATCATCTATGAAAAAACATTCTTACCGCCTCGAGCCCCTGGAGTATCGTAGACAATCAACGCCACCAAACAAATACAATAGACAGGAGTTACACACAACGTTGAACAAACCAACAAACATTTTGACAACAAACAAAAAAAATAAATAAACGACTTTGCCAAATACAAAGAAAGAACAAATAAGAAAATTATAGTCGGGCTAGACCGACTATACGATACCCTTTATAATGAACTTCGAACAAGAGCCTTGGTGATATAAGCAGAAACTGTTATAGGTAAGATTGTTAGATTCTTAATAAATAGTAACACTCATCACTGACTCGCTGAATGTGTAACGCTGTATGTATATTTTTAATTTATGCATACAAAATAAAACAATTTTTATAAATATGAGAAAAAACGTAAAAACTAAATACGTAAAAGCGTAAGGACATGAAATCGCAAATACAAAATATAGAAAATCGTAAAAGAGCAATAATAATAAGAAACATGAAATTACAAAAACGCAAAATCACAAAACCCCAAAATAACAAAAACGTAAAACCGCAAAATAGCCAAAACACACAAAATCTAAAAACCGAAAAAAAGTTCAATTGCAGAAACACAAAATATTAAAGCCGCAAAAACGTAGAAACCAAAAACAAAAGATCACATAAACGTAAAAACGCAGGAACGCAAAAACGCAAAAACGTAATAACGCAGAAACATGAAATTACAAAAACGTAAAATCACACAAACGTAAAAACGCGAAATAGCTAAAAAATACAAAATCTAAAAACTGAAAAAAAAGTTCAATTGTAAAAACGCAAAATATTAAAATCGCAAAAACGTAAGAACGCAAAAACCAGAGATCTCATGAACGTATAAACGTAAGAACGCAAAAACGCTAAAGCTAAAAATGCAAAAATGCAAAAACGCAAAAACGTAATAACGCAGAGACATGGAATTACAAAAAAGTAAAATCAGAAAAACGTAAAAACGGAAAACACACAAAATCTAAAAACCGAAAAAAAGTTCAATTGCAAAAACGCAAAATATTAAAATCGCAAAAACGTAAGAACGCAAAAACAAGAGATCTCATAAACGTAAAAACGTAAGAACGCAAAAACGCTAAATCTAAAAACGCAAAAACGTAATAACGCAGAGACATGGAATTACAAAAAAGTAAAATCAGAAAAACGTAAAAACGGAAATAGCCAAAACACACAAAATCTTAAAGCCGAAAAAAAGTTCAATTGCAAAAACGCAAAATATTAAAGTCGCAAAAACATAAGAACGCAAGAAATAAAAGATCGCATAAACATAAAAACGTAAGAATGCAAAAACGCTAAATCTAAAAACGCAAAAACGCAAAAACGTAATAACGCAGAGACATGGAATTACAAAAAAGTAAAATCAGAAAAACGTAAAACGCAAAACGCAAAACCGAAAAACCAGAAAAAAGTTAAAACGCAAAATATGTTTCTACTTAAAAACAAGTAAGAGTGTTAAATTCGGCTTCGCCAAATTTTTTATACCCTCTACCCAATATTAGGTACGGCTACTACTTTGAAACTGTTGCCGATACTGAAACCGAATACAAATTAAATTTAAAGTTAATTGGTTTTCTTGTTGGCCAATTTCTATTATAAAAAATAATGATGCTGAAAAAGAATTAATTACTATTTGAAAAATTTCATTATTTTTTTACTAGAGTAAAAACCCCCTAAGTACTTCATACATAGAACACCAATCATATTCATTATTTAACGCAGCCGGCATCATAATAATACCCAAAGCTTGATAACTATAAGCCCATTTTGAGACCTTAGAAGTCATACGATAATTCAAAAAAAGAAAATTGGAATGATTCTTGGCTACAAATTGTTAATATTAAAAAAGGAAATTTTGAAATAATTTTATTTAACTAGCAGATTCCAGCCTTCGAAATTCGAGTGCAAATTCTAGGAAATTTTATTTTTTCATAAAATAAAGACCCTTAAAGTATGCTAATCAATTATAGTCAATTCACAAATCAACACAAAAAAACAAACTCATTTTTATGTATGTGTTAGCAGCAACTTTAAATGCAATTTACTAAAAATAAAGGAAAAAACTTAAAAATCTGTATATCTGCAAAACGGCTAAAAAGACTTACCTTTCAAATAACATACGTTTGGTCAAAATCGAGATAAAACAGTAGAACAAAACATCGGTCACAAGAAATAGCCTAGCCTATTAATATTATAGATACAAAAAAAAATAAATAAAAACAGGTAAAAAAACTAAATAATGAAACTAAATTTTTAATTTTAAATTTTCAATTTTAAATTTTAAAATTTTAATTTTAAGTTTAATTTAATTTTTAATTTTAAAATTTGTATTAATAAAAATTTAAAATTTTAAATTTTAAATTTTAAATTTTAAATTTTAAATTTTAAATTTTAAATTTTAAATTTTAAATTTTAAATTTTAAATTTTAAATTTAAATTTAAATTTAATTTTTAATTTTAAATTTGTATTAAATAAAATTATTTAAAATTTAAAATTTAAAATTTTAAATATTAAATATTAAATTTTTAATTTTTAATTTTTAATTTTTAATTTTTAGTTTTTACTTTTTAATTTATAAATTTAAATTTTTGATTTTTATTGTTTAATTTAAAATTTCTCATTTTTATTTTGTCATTTTTCATTTTCCATTTTAAATTTTTAACTTTTCATTTTTAATTTTTAACTTTAAATGCAATTTACTAAAAATAAAGGAAAAAATTTAAAAATCTGTAAATCTTCAAAACGGCTAAAAAGAAATACCTTTCAAATAATATACGTTTGGTCAAAATCGAGATAAAACAGTAGAACAAAACATCGGTCACAAGAAATCGCCTAGCCTATTAATACTATAGATACAAAAAAAAAAAAAAAAAAAAACAGGTAAAAACCTAAAGAATGAAACTAAGTTTTTAATTTTAAATTTTAAATTTTCAATTTAAAATTTTAATTTTAAGTTTAATTTAAATTTAATTTTTAATTTTAAAATTTGTATTAAATAAAATTTTAAATTTCAAATTTTAAATTTTAAATTTTAAATTTTAAATTTTAAATTTTAAATTTTAAATTTTAAATTTTAAATTTTAAATTTTAAATTTTAAGTTTTTAATTTTAAATTTTAAATTTTAATTTTAAATTTTAAATTTTAATGTTGTAAAAAGGAGTTTCCTTGCGGGATAATGATGGTCAAATTTTTAAATTTTAAGTTTTAAATTTAAAATAAATAAATTTAAATTTAAATTTAACAAATTTTAAATTTTAAATTTTAAATTTTAAATTTTAAATTTTAAATTTTAAATTTTAAATTTTAAATTTTAAATTTTAATGTTGTAAAAAGGAGTTTCCTTACGGGATAATGAAAGTCAAATTTTTAAATTTTAAGTTTTAAATTTTAAATTTTAAATTTTTATTATTTTAAATTTTAAGTTTTAAATTTAAATTTAAATTTAAATTTAAATTTAATTTTTAATTTTAAAATTTGTATTAAATAAAATTATTTAAAATTTAAAATTTTTCATTTTTAGTATTTCATTTTTCATTTTCCATTTTAAATTTTTAACTTTTCATTTTTAATTTTTCAGTTTTCATTTTTGATTTTTCATTTTTCATTTTCCACTTTTCATTTTTCGTATTTCATTTTCCATTTTTCATTTTTCTTTTTTAATTTTTCTTTTTTCATTTTTCATTTTCAATTTTTAATTTTTAATTTTTAATTTTTAATTTTTAATTTTTAATTTTTAATTTTTAATTTTTAATTTTTAATTTTTAATTTTTAATTTTTAATTTTTAATTTTTAATTTTTAATTTTTAATTTTTAATTTTTAATTTTTAATTTTTAATTTTTAATTTTTAATTTTTAATTTTTAATTTTTAATTTTTAATTTTTAATTTTTAATTTTTAATTTTTAATTTTTAATTTTTAATTTTTAATTTTTAATTTTTAATTTTTAATTTTTAATTTTTAATTTTTAATTTTTAATTTTTAATTTTTAATTTTTAATTTTTAATTTTTAATTTTTAATTTTTAATTTTTAATTTTTAATTTTTAATTTTTAATTTTTAATTTTTAATTTTTAATTTTTAATTTTTAATTTTTATATTTAATTTTTATTTTTAATTTTTATTTTTAATTTTTATTAATTTTTAATTTTTGCGTAGGCCAATGTGACGGACGGTCATCGCTAAATCAATTTCCCTTGCTATAATGATCAAGAAAATATATGGTTTTGGGGTCACCTGAATGTATTTCGATACGTTACAAATGGAATGACAAATGAGGTGGTGTGGTATAAAAAACAAAAACCATTGACATATTTGTTTCAAAAATGTATCTATATATATTCTCGCTACTCCGACTGCACAGCACTGGCAAAAGCTTATAATTTGTTTACTGCAAGAATTCCTCAGAATTTTAGCATTTTTCTTTACAAAAAATTTAGATTTTTTCTATAGTAAAAATTCCTCAGAATATAGGAATTTTTCTATTGAAAAAAGTCCTTAGAAAAATTCCCCGCAAAAGCTGAGAAATTTTCTATATTAATAAACCCATTGAATCTGAGCACTTTTCTATTAGAAAACTGCATCTGAGAATTTTTCTTTAAGTAAAATGACTTAGAATCTGCTTCTATTTCTATTCAAAATAAGCCTCACTTTTTTCACTATAAATTTCTCAGAATATAAGAATTTTTCTTTATGATAACTGGCTCAAAATCTAATTCTTTTTCTATAGGAAAATTGTTTCAGATTCTGTGCCATTTGCTAATAATTTTTCTATTGTAAAAATTCCTATAATCTGAAAAATTATCTTCTGTAAAAATTTTCCAGAATCTGAGAATTTTCTAATAATTTTTCTATAGTAAAAACCCTAAGAATCTGATAATTACTTTATAGAGAACAATTTCTTAGAATCTAAATATTTTTCTATAGGAAAAATACCTTAGAATCTGACAATTGTTCTATAGAAAAAGCTAATAATTTTTCTATAGTAAAAATTGTTCAAAATTTTATAATGTTTCCTTAACATAAAATTTTAATTTTTCTATAGTGAAAATTCTTCTGCAAACTTTAGTATTCTCAATAATCTGCAAAATTTTTTTGTTAAAAAAATTCCTCTGAATCTAATTGTTCACAGAATTTGATAATTTTTTAGAGTGAAAATTCTTCAGATTTTGAGAATTTTTCTTTTGTATGAATTTCTCGTAGTCTGAGAATCTGAGAAATTTTATTTAAGAAAATTTACCAGAATCCGATGGAGTTTGTACAACAAAACTAGCACAATATCTGAATGATTTTTAAGAAGAAAAAAATGCCTCAGAATTTCAGAATTTTTCTATAGCAAAATCTGAGAAATTGAAAAAAACTGCTTCAGCATCTGAGAATTTTTCTTTAAGTAAAATGACTTAGAATCTGTTTCTGTTTCTATTGAAAAGATGCTGTGAATTTTTTTTATTAAAAATTCCTCAGAATCTATATTTTTCATTTTGTAAAAATTCTTCAGGATCTGAGAATTTTTCTGTTCTAAAAACTCCACAGCATTTGAGAATTTTTCTATTGTAAAACTTTCTGCAAAATGTGAATTTTTTTTTTTAATATGAGTATTTTTCTTTTGTAATAACTCCTCAGAATCTGAGAATTTTTTATAGTAAAATGCCTCTTTACTACAAATTGCTCAGAATATGAGATTTGAAAAAGAATTTTCCTCAAACTGAGAATTTTTCTACAATAAAAATATATCGAAATTTAATAAGTTTTCTTTAGATAAAAATATTTCAGAATCTGTTATATTTTCTTTAGTAAAAATTTCTCAGAATCGAAGAATTTTTCTTGACTAAAAATTGCTTAGAATATGAGAATTTTTTTTTTTCAGAAAATGACTTAGAATCTAGTTCTGTTTTATTGAAAAGATGCTTCAGGGTAAAATATTTTTAGAATCTAAGAATTTTCTTTCTGTAAAAACTCCTCCGAATTAAAAATTTGTAAAAACATTAAATCTCAAAAAACGAAAATCATTAAAACAAAATCGCAATGGAAAAATCACAAAAACGCAAAAGCGATATAACAAAATACGTTAAACACTGAATCACAAAAAAGTAAAATCGAAAATTCACATAAATCGCAGAAATCTAAGAACGTGAAATCGCGAAATCACATAATCTTTAGATCGAAAAAACGGTAAAACATAAAATCGCTAAACGGAAAAGTGCAAAAAAATCGAAAAGACTTAAAAACGTAAGAACGTAAGGACCTAAGAACGTGAAATCGCATAATTGTAAATTCAGGAAAACGCAAAAGTGCAAAGTCAAAAAAATGCAACAACGCAAAAACGTAACAATGCAAAATCACCAAGACGTTAAAAAGTTAAGTCGCAAAACTCAAAATTGTTAAAACAATCGTAAAAACATAAAATCGATAAAAATGCAAAAAAGTGAAATCGCAAAAAGACGAAATCGCAAAATCACAAAATTACAAAAACCCAAAATCGCAAAAACATAAAAACATTAAATCGAAAAAAAACGCGAAAACGCAAAAAAGTGAAATCGCAAAAAGACGAAATCGCGAAATCACAAAATTACAAAAACGAAAATTCGGAAAAACATGAAACCGTAAAATCGCAAAATCACCAATACGTTAAAAGAAAAAATCGCAAAAACGTAAAATCAAAGGGACGCAAAAAAGTAAGAATGTAAGGACGTAAGAACGTAAGGACGTAAGAACGTAAGGACGTAGAAATTCATAAAACCAGAAAAACGCAAAAGTGCAAAATCACAAAAACGAAAAATCGAAAAAATGCAAAATCGCTAAAAACAAAAAGCAGAAATCGCAAAATCACGAAACCGTAAAATCTCAAAAGCGGAAAACAATTTTGTTTAATGTATGGAAATTCCATTAAACACTCATAGCTTCTTAAAGATAGTAACACATAAGGGCCCTGATTTCAGAACAATTTTCGTCGAGTTCTTAGGAGACATTTGTATGGGGCCGCAGTCCAAACTTGAACAGATTTTCACCAAAATCAAAATCATGGCCGAAAAAACGTTATGACTTATAGTTTGCACACAAATTTACAAACGGACGGACGGACGGACATCGTGCCTCAGGCAGTAATTCTCAATCGCTCGTTATAATTTTAGGTGGGCCTAGTTCAAGTATTTTTGTTAGTTACAAACAGCAGCCCAAACTAATTTTAACCTGAACACAGACTGGTATAGGGTATATAACAACCAACATAAAGAGTAAAAGAAAATAAAAAAACAAGTCAATGTGAAAGTTAAAATTTGAAGTCTATCACAAATATAAGGGTTGTTGTTGTTGCTTTTATTATTTGTTACACAGACTGGTTAAACATTACCAGCAACCACTTTGCCAACCAACAGTATGAAATCCATGCCAAAAAAACACACCCGCCATTCTCTCTAGATACACGACACGACGTTCCTACTTTAAAGCAGAGCTAAAAAGACAAAAATCTATTTTGAATGAATTCCTTGGAAATTAAAATGATTTAATTAGTTTAATAACTGAATTCCTATGTCACTTTGAATCAGTGTCTTATATTTTAGGATAAAAGGTACATTTTAAGAAAAGGTATGTTTTAAGTCTTTAAAAAAAACTTTTTTTAAGGAAAGGTACTTTTTTAATCAAAAGAAATTTTTTATTAAAAAGGAATTTTTAAATTTTTCAGGAATAAGTACTTTTTAGTATGTGGAAGGAACTTTTTCAAAATATTTTTTGATAAAAATTAACCTTTTAAAAAAATTACTTGTTAAGAAAATATAAATGTATATAAAAATTACTTTTTTAAGAAAAGAAAATGTTCCATTCAAGAAAATAAACAAATAATTATTAAGGAAAGGTGCTTTTTTAATCAAAAGGAATTTTTTATTAAAAAGGAATTTTTTAGAAAGAACTTTTTTATGAAAATGTTCCTTTTCAGGAATAAGAACTTTTTAGTATATGGAAGGTACTTTTCAAAAATGTTTTTTGATAAAAATTAACTTTTTTAAAACATTAATTGTAAAGAAATGGAAGGCACTTTTTAAGAAAATGTAAATGTATATAAAAATTACTTTTTTAAGAAAAGATAATATATAAAAAAAGGACTTTTTTAAGAAAATGTTCTATTCAAGAAAATAAAATATTAGTTTTTAATAAAAAGTACTTTTTTAAGAAACAGTACTTTGTAAGAAAAGGTGATTTTTTGCGAAAGGTACCTTTTTAGAAAATGTAAATTTTTAAGAAAATATACTTTTTAATAATCTAACCCATAAAAACAAAGTTTCTATTAAAACTCTTTCTTTCCTTATGCATATGAGTTTTGAATCTCTCCGTGACTGTGCGTGACTTTGCGTGACTATTTTAAAATTAATCTTTGGTCACAACAAGTCTATGGACAAAGTTTCAGATCGTTCGGATAAGGGGAAATGGGGTTTAAATCACTCCGTGACTGTGCGTGACTATGCGTGAGTGTGTGTGACTTTCTTAAAATTAATCTTTGGCTACAACAAGTTTATGGACAAAGTTTCAGATTGATCGGATGAGGGGAAGTGAGGTTTTAATCTCTCCGTGACTGTCCGTGACTGTGCGTGACTATGCGTGACTGTGCGTGACTAAGTCAAAGTTAATCTTTTTCCCAGTAAGTCTATCAACCATGCTTTAGGTTGATCGGATAAGGGGTAATGTGTTTTAAGTCACTCCGTGATTGTGCGTGACTGTGCGTGACTGTACGTGACTATATCGAAGTTAATCTTTCTTTACAGCAAGTAAATCGACCAAGTTTCAGATTGATTGGATGAGGGAAAATCCGTTTTAAATCTCTCGTTGATTGTAAGTGACTATGCGTGACTGTGCGTGACTAAGTCAAAGTTAATTTTTTTCACAGTAAGTGAATGGACCAAGTTTCAGATCGATCGAATGAGCGGAAATGACTATTTTAAAATTAATCTTTGGTCACAACAAGTCTATGGACCAAGTTTCAGATTGATTGGATGAGGGCAAAATGGGGTTTAAATCACTCCGTGACTGTGCGTGACTATGCGTGACTGTGCGTGACTATATCAAAGATAATTTTTTTTTCACAGCAAGCCTGTCGACCAAGTTTCAGTTCGATCGGATAAGGGGAAATGGGTTTTAAATCACTCCGTGACTGTGCGTGACTATGCGTGACTGTGCGTGACTATGTCAAAGTTAATCTTTTTTCACAGCAAGTCTATCGACCAAGTTTCAGATTGATTGGATGAGGGAAATCCGTTTTAAATCTCTCCGTGGCTGTGCGTCACCATGAGTGACTGTGCGTGACTAAGTCAAAGTTAATCTTTTTTTTCACATCAAGTGTATGGACCAAGTTTCGGATCGATCGAATGAGAGGAAATGACATTTAGATCACTCCGTGACTGTGCGTGACTGTGCGTGACTAGCCCAAAATTAATCTGTCGTCACAACACAAGACTATGGGCCAAGTTTCAGATCAATTGGATAGGGGGGAACAGACAGAGAGTATGAGTTAAATGAAAGAGTTTAATAAATAAGAATAAAAATTTTTCCGTTATACAAAAAAAAATTAAATATTCTAAAAATGGGTAAAATTTTATTGACATCGTTATTATGATAAAATAAAACATGCAAAAAAATTGTCAAAATTCTCCATTCTCAGAAGTAATTAAATATATTTTTTGAAAAATGTAGTAGTCCCATAAAGCGGAAACAATATTACGAAATGAAAAACTGTAAACACAAATATGATTAAGGCCACAGTTAGTCAGACATTTGTAGATTTTTTTTAAGATTTTTAAATTATTTACATATATGCACCCTTATCTTACATAATGGATATCAAGCAAATGTCTTTTTTTCTATAAAAATCTTCTAATCTCTGAAGGAACTTGCAATGACATCATATTATGACAATCAAAATTGGCATTAAATGTTAAATATAAAATGTAATCAAAACTTTCAGACTTCTTTATTCAATACAACTTTTTCATAAGTGATTAATCAAACCGTATAATTCGCTGTTATTATGCTTAAATCGAATCAACATTCTATGAAGTATTTCTATTTTAAGGGTAGTAGGTCGCTTACAAAATACATCTATACAGACAGAGTAACTTGTCATTCATTTGCTTACACTCACACACACACTAATACATTGTATGTAAACTTAATGTTCGTTAAACAACGAGTACTCGATGTTTTTTGTATGTCTACTACGCACAACACAACAACTAAATAATACTCGTCGTAGTACCCACTTAACATCCTGTGTCGTCTGTCAATGTTGTTGGTAAAATGATGATTAAAATAAAATGTTTTCGAATTTTTTGACATGATGTCATTGTTGTTGTTGATGTTAATGTTGATGTTGGTTTTGTTTAAGGCTTTTCTATACATACATACATACATAAACAATACTTTTTTTCCTTCAGTTCCTCTAATACCCATTAAAAGTTCAACAATTTTATAATGATGTCTAATTTACACGAATAAAGTTGAAGGGTTTTACGTTTTCTTTTTTTTTTTTTTTGTTTTTTGGAGTGTTGAAAGTTATACATACAATTTGATTTCTATATTGCCAACAAAAAAAAATGTACTTATAAGGGAAATTAGTTCTACATGCAGTTTAAAGAGTAATTAAATTATTTATATGATTTAGGAATATAAAAAAATTTTAAATTATTAGAAAAATGTTTTTGAGACTTGTTTTAAATTCGGGTTTTTCGAGCTGCTACTGCAAATGTTGCAGGACAATTTGGAATAAAGGTATGGTGGCTGTGCAATTCGAAATCATTTTATCACCTCAAAACAATGAGTTACTCTAGAAAGTTGCCTGGTCAAGAGCATGTGCTAAATCAAGGGCAGAATGTTGTGTATCAATTAGTGGAAAAATATGTGAATACAGACACAATTTATGCTGACAATTTTTTTTACACATTTTTGACCTTTAAAAAAAATTTTAAGTCATGTTTAAAAAATAGGGAAACAATTTTTACAAATACGGAAAATTAATTATTATGGAAGCCAATGCTCAAAGTTATAAGAGCCAATGTTGTATTTAGTTGTGTTTATGTTTTGTGTTCGAAAAGTAGAATAAAAGGAATATTTTAAATTAAAACTGTATTACAAAAACAAGTAGGAGTGTTAAATTCGGCTGGGCCGAATCCTTGATACCCTCTACCTGCATCTTAAGTTCAATATTACAACCAATATTGGGTACGGCTACCACTTTAAAACTGTTGTCGGTACTGAAATTTTAATTTCGAATACCAATTAAATCTAAAGTTAATTGCTTTTCTTGTTGGCAAGTTTCTATTGTAAATTTTTGATCGTGTCTTCATTGAACAATTGAATTATTTTACTACTTGAACAATTGCATTATTTTTCTTTTACTAAAGTAGAAAACCCCTAATGAAATTCATTATATAACGCAGCCAGCGTTATAACACCCAAAGTTTGGACCCTATAAGGAAATTTTGAGATAATTCATGATAATTAAAAAAAAAATCAAAAGATTCTTGGCTAAAAACTTCCAGATATTAATATTAAAAAAAGATAATTTTTAAATATTTTTATCTGTATTAGTAATTTTTAATTTTTAATATTTAATTTTTAATATTTAATTTTTAATTTTTAATTTTTAATTTTTAATTTTTAATTTTTAATTTTTAATTTTTAATTTTTAATTTTTAATTTTTAATTTTTAATTTTTAATTTTTAATTTTTAATTTTTAATTTTTAATTTTTAATTTTTAATTTTTAATTTTTAATTTTTAATTTTTAATTTTTAATTTTTAATTTTTAATTTTTAATTTTTAATTTTTAATTTTTAATTTTTAATTTTTAATTTTTAATTTTTAATTTTTAATTTTTAATTTTTAATTTTTAATTTTTAATTTTTAATTTTTAATTTTTAATTTTTAATTTTTAATTTTTAATTTTTAATTTTTAATTTTTTAATTTTTAATTTTTAATTTTTAATTTTTAATTTTTAATTTTTAATTTTTAATTCTTAATTCTTAATTTTTAATTCTTAATTCTTAATTTTTAATTTTTAATTTTTAATTTTTAATTTTTAATTTTTAATTTTTAATTTTTAATTTTTAATTTTTAATTTTTAATTTTTAATTTTTAATTTTTAATTTTTAATTTTTAATTTTTAATTTTTAACTTTTAATTTTTAATTTTTAATTTTTAATTTTTAATTTTTAATTTTTAATTTTTAATTTTTAATTTTTAATTTTTAATTTTTAGTTTTTAATTTTTAGATTTTAATTTTTAATTTTAAATTTTTAATTTTTAATTTTTAATTTTTAGTTTTTAATTTTTAATTTTTAATTTTTAATTTTTTATTTTTAATTTTTAATTTTTAATTTTTAATTTTTAATTTTTAATTTTTAATTTTTAATTTTTAATTTTTAATTCTTAATTTTTAATTTTTAATTTTTAATTTTTAATTTTTAATTTTTAATTTTTAATTTTTAATTTTTAATTTTTAATTTTTAATTTTTAATTTTTAATTTTTAATTTTTAATTTTTAATTTTTAATTTTTAATTTTTAATTTTTAATTTTTAATTTTTAATTTTTAATTTTTAATTTTTAATTTTTAATTTTTAATTTTTAATTTTTAAGTTTTTATTTTTAATTTTTAATTTTTAATTTTTAATTTTTAATTTTTAATTTTTAATTTTTAATTTTTAATTTTTAATTTTTAATTTTTAATTTTTAATTTTTAATTTTTAATTTTTCATTTTTAATTTTTAGTTTTTAGTTTTTATTTGTAATTTTTAGTTTTTAATTTTTATTAAATTTTAATTTTAAATATTTAATTTTTAATTTTAACGATAAAAAAATATGTGGTAATACTTGCTTAGGCCAATGTGAAACGTGCAGTATTAATATACACACAACTGCAATGACTTCAAGAATATGAAGAATTACGACATATCGCACCTGTACCTCTAAAGTGAGTCAACTCAAAATTAACACATTTTCAGTAGAGGCAAAAAACGTTTTTTTTTAATATCTTAATATATAAAAACGTTGGTGCGTATGTTGGTACTCTAATAACTGTTGAACCACTAATGCTAGCGCCTTCGTATTCATACCATATGTTCCTTTGGTTCTCCGATTTGCATAACTTTTTTTTGTACCTGATAGGGGCGCTGGGGTCGAGATTTTCCCAAAAAATTTATTTACGGTCCAATTTAGCTCAAATTCGCAACATATATTATGTACATAAAACTAAAGTTGCTAACAAAGGTTTTCACCTGTAGGTGGCGCTGGTGTTAAAATATTCAAGAAAACGTATATTTTTTTTCAGTCATATTCATAATATTATTAAATGCAATGTATTTAAGGCACAGAATCTTCTGAATAGCTTTTCGGGTGACACTGTAGTCTGATATTTGATTTTTGATCTATGGGCGGAGGGGCATGGCGAAAACAAATTTTAGTATTGTACCTAGATATTTGCTAAAATTTTCGAGGGAGTTCGTGCTTTACTTTTGCCCGACACTCGGTATTAAAATTTAGATGCAATATAAAATCCAGATGTTTTCTTCGGGCCAGCAACGCGGACCGGACTCAGCTAGTTTACTATAAAATTTAAAAACAGTTGGTTCATTGTAACGAATAATAAGTATACAACAGTTGTTGTTTTTGCGATTTTTCCAGTGATCACCAAAAATAGCAAGTTTTTTGGGTGCAACTCAAAATATATCTTTTTAGTGGATCCTAAAGAAGCTACTCTTATAACACAAAGAGGGTTACAACTGTATTTTTTTTTTGCGAAAGAATAGAAAAACCGATGTAAGATTTTTACAGTGGATAGATATGACCACTGTGTATCGTTTTCCTGCAAAAACTGAAAATCGAAAAATTTTGAGTTGACTCACTTTAGAGGTACAGGTGCGATATACAACATATCTTAAGAAAAACAAGAAACACACTGAAAAATTTTATTTTTTCAAGAGTTTTTTTCAAAGTTTCATTCATAACTCGTGACCCGTTTAACCGATTTTGAAGATTTTAAACAGCAACTCTTTTGGGATGTTAATAAACGATTTTATATAAAAACGAACGGTCTAGCTTAGATATTGACGGCGTGATCGTGATTTCCGCAGACAGACGGACAGACGGTCATCGCTAAATCAACTTCCCTTGTTATAATGATAAAGAAAATATATGGTTTTGGGGTATCCGGAATTTATTTCGATGCATTACAAACGGAATGACAAACCTGCATATACCCTCTGCCACTGAGGTGTGGAAGGTATAAAAAAAACTTATAAAATTTTTATTAGATACCTGTCCAGTTTCGCTGCGACTCACCAAGACTTATTGATATGCTAGTTTTCAAGATCAATTTTTCGGCGCTCCTACTGTGGTGTAAGAGAATAATTAGGATTTCCAAATTAAATTCAGCAATTTGAATATAATTTGGCAATTTTTTATTTTGGCGATTTGTCATTTGGCCGATTTTTGATTTCGAAAATTTTGATTTTTGGAGATTTTCCCTAACGTAATTTTCGGTTTTGGCGATTTTTGATTTTTGAATATGATGATTCCGCTCATATTTTCCACGACCACTGGCATTGGTAGTTAATGTACTTGTCATATTTTTTTGTATAGAAGGTGCCACGCCCACTAATCCAATCCCGCCCATTTTTTTTTTACTACTTTTATTAAACGACAGTTATATGATATCTTATCCCTCCCATTTCTGTTCGACTAACCACAGGAATAACATAAGGGCTCCATTAAATTTCATTATAAACATTTGATGAACACACAGAAGAAATATAAATAGAATTTTTAATAAATAATTTTACAAGAGCCTAAATGTATGCTAATCAATTTGGGGCAATTCACAATTCAACACGGGGCGATTAAAAGGAACTCTTTTTTGAAACCATCACACAGGCGCACTGTGGCTGAAATTTTGACGCCATTTTGTAGCTAATATATATCCAGATTAAGGTAGCCAAAAAATTTGGTTAAACTAAACTGTTTGTTAATCTCAGGAAAATGTGATTTTTTGTTTGTTTTTTATCAAAAGTAAATGGTTACTACTCGCAAGTTATCATCGATAATGACCTGCGGTCCTTTTCACAAAGTTGGTAGGATTGTAGTGTTTAGAAGTTGTAAGTTGTCACAGCCGTACCGATTAATATTAGGGACGTTATGAAATATTTATTAAACTTATATATTTTTGTCAAATTGCAATTTTAGTGGAATATAACTTCTAGGGGAAAAAAGGGAACAAGAAACGTATACCACCCGGAGAAAGGTGAAAATGTCCTCTTTAACCGTATATATACCAAGGTTCAGAAAATACACACATGAAACCCACAATGTTCTGTTCAAAAGCAGCCAACACATATCTTTATTTTCATATCAATTATGTGCGTTTCTAAATTTTCTACGGTGCCCAACACATCCATGACTGTGTTCGTTTTAATATTTCGTTATTTACACGAACATTTTTGTATCACATACTTTTTGTTTCAATCACATATAAAGCACACATTTTTGAGTGTTGCTTTATTTGAAGTTCATGTTCTGGTACGTGTACTGAAAAAAAACACAGAACATGTACAATAAACAGGTTCGAGTTCAGTTATATTTTAAGTCGTGTTGTGGCTCAGTTATATTTTAAACACGACTTAAAATATATGTGTGTGTTGGTCTAAGTATTGTTTGTTTACATATATGTACGAGTTTTTTATTCAGTGTGTGTTTTTTTCTGAACTCTGATATATACTTTTGCCCCCGTGACGACCAGTGGGTAGAACACTTTTTCCATTTTAATGAAATTGCTCAAAAAACTTTCAAATTACGGTAATTTAAACAGCCCTATAAGTATATAATGGTGTGCATTAAATTTGTGATTTAGGTATTTTATAGCTTAGAATAATCATTATTTGTTCTATTACCAGTAATGATATCTACTTACAAAATATGGTATCATTTGTACCATTGCGATTGAAAAAGATTTTCGAAGATTCAGAGCCTTCGACTAGTACAACGCAAACAAAGGATATTTGGAAAAATGAGACACCATCTTCTACGAAAAACTGCAAATTACAATACTACAGCCATTACAATTATAGTTAGATGGGCAGCAAATTGAAGTAAGCTACCATTAATGCTGACACCACGAAGGCTGCATCCAACTGCATTATATGCAACGCAACATCAAGCCAATTAACCAACAAACCAAATCCCAATAAAATCGTTAGATAATACCGATGCATATGAATTTGGATCTCCAGCAATATTTAATCGATCTGATTGGCACATGCGTATAATATTGCTGTCTATTTTAAGAAAAATATCAGACAAATCATTTTTAAAAAATTACACTTTTTACAATTGCACTCTTTAAATGAATTTTTCTTTCAATATTCGCTTCCAGTTTTTAAATTTTAAAACTCTCAGAAAATATGGAATTTTTCAGCAAGTAAGCACTTCCAACTATTTGGGCCACATCGTTTTACAATATTTAATGTCCGTGTAAAAACAACCTTTCATACCATTTTTCAAATAGTACATTTCGATTTCTAAAAATGCTCAAAAATATTTATTACAACTGTCATCTTCCCCATGTTTATTTTATGAAATTTTATAATGAGCAAAACGTTGACTTTACATTTTTAGTCCATATTTAATACGTAGTAAGGATTAAAGATTAAAGATTTTAAAAACATGCAAGCACTTGAGACTCTTTCGACTTCAGTGTTCACATTCTATTTGTATATTTGGCAAAATTAAGGCCAACTTAAGTATATTACATATATAAAAAATGTAGTTCATATACTTATATAAAATTTGTTTAACACGACTGCTTACATCTAAAGTATTGCAAAAAAATGATGAAAATCTGATTATTTTTTATTTTTGTTAAAATCTTTAAATTGTTGATTTATTTTTAAGAAATAAGGAGGTACTTTTTTAGGAAAATGTACTTATTTATTATTATTTTTCTTTCATGTTGACGATTTTTTGTAGTTATTTCGGGATAATGTTAAAAAAATGTTTGGCAATACCAGCCTAAAGTAATATAACACGTGGAGTATAACGATAGACACACATACATTAAGCAAATGCTACAAACACAACAACCACAACAGGAACAATTACAGCCATGACACACAGATAATAAAATTTAGAAAAACAACAATAACAAGAACAATAGAAATATCAAACTTATTCAAGAGTGTTATTAAGATAAGATAAGGAAGGCTATACGCACTGCGACCAATTTGATCTTTTGTGCAGCCCATGGCTGTCCTAAAGATTAAGGCTTCTTATGAAGCCAATTATCCTATTTACCATTAGTTTCCATATATGCCGGGGGGATACAATGTATCCTCCAAGTGCAAGGATTCTCTTACCACTTAGTCTTGGAGATTCACAGAGAATATGTTCTGCTGTTACCACCTCCTGCTCGCAGAACCTACATGTGTCTATAGCAGATTGTCCTTTCATTCGTAGATGATTTATAAGATTGCAGTGTCTTGTAAAGAATCCCGTCAAGGTCCTTAAGTCCTTTTTATCAAGGGTAAGTAGTCTTTCCGATTGAACACTGGATAGAGTTATGAATCTCTTGGCCTGCCGTTGACCTGGACTTTAGTCCCAGTGTTCGGCAATTTGTGATTTTCTCCACTCCCTCATTTTTTCTTTTAAGTGTCCCAGTGGAACACCACAGAAAGGTTCCGGACCGATGAAAGGACGACGGGCCCCTCGATTGGCTAGGCAATCGGCCCTTTCGTTCCCTACATGTCCTTCATGTCCCGGAATCCAGCATAGAGTTAATTTGTTGCATCTACCTAATTCGTTTAGCTCTTCGATGCACTCCCACACCAGTTTGGACGTGACTTTGTAGGCCATTATTGCCTTTAGTGCAGCCTGACTGTCGGATAGTAATATAAATAAGTGCCCTTTTTGTCTTTCTTCTGAGACATTCAGTCACGCATGTAAAAATAGCGAAGACCTCCGCTTGGAAAATGGATGGGTATTTACCCATGGGTAAGGTACGTTGAAAATTGGGACCAAATATGCCCGCGCCCGTGTCCCTATTTGTTTGTTTTGAGCCATCTGTGACCCACACATGAGAACCTTGCTCCGGTTCCCAGGTCCCACTGGTCCATGTGCTCCGTTCCAATGTCATGGTTTCAAATTCCCTGATGAATATATTTTTTGGTAACATTCTGTCCATGACTGTCGCCACCGGGTCGTGGATGAAGAGACTCGCGACTCTCATGTGACCCTTTAGGTCACCGTCCTTCATGCTACCAAAATCCTAAAGTCGTACGGCACTCATGCACGCATCTTCAATGATCGAAATATGCAATGGTGTAATGTTAAGCATGATGCCGATAGCATCGGTTGGACACGTTCTGTTCGCCCCTGTGATACCAATACAGGCAATGCGGTACACCTTGTTCAGGATTGCTTTTGCTTTGGTTTGCTCAACCTTCGGCCACCATGCAAGGGCAGAGTAGGTAATCATTGGTTTCACAATAGTTTCAAACGACCAGTAGATCATGTGGGGCTTTAAACCCCATGTTCTACCAAATAGTCTTTGACAGGCGTATAAAGCCCTGGTGGCCTTTTCGGTAATTTGATCTAAGTGGCTGTTCCATGTGAGGGATTTATCCAGGGTGACCCCAAGATATTTGACCTCGTCCGAGAACCCTATTGTCAAGCCGTTCAGACTTGGTTCCATAAGGTTGAGTCTCCTCCGTTTAGTGAAGGGTATCAGTATGGTTTTTGATGGGTTCATAGATAGCCCTTTTCTCTGACACCAATTGAGGGTATAATTCAAAGCCTGTTGCATACGCTCCGATATTGTGCTCTCGTCAAATCCGGAGACAGAGATAACAAGATCGTCTGCGTAGCCTAAGGCCCTGAATCCTAATTCATTAAGCCCCCAGCAGCTCATCTATGACCAAGGTCCAAAGCAGTGGCGATAGAACGCCTCCCTGAGGACAACCCCTAGTGGCACTTATGATGTTATTATATTTTCATTTAAATCGCGGGACCTATTCAACCGATTTTGATGATTTTAAAAAGCGTACTGCCCAAAATCTCAGTGAACAATTTTCAGTAAAAATGAGCCAGCCAGATTTTTTAAAATTATTTCAAACAGAATGAAAATATACCTTCTGCATACTGGTGTGAACGGTACAAAAATGTCAATGTTGTTCGATCTCTCATGGAATGACCGATATATGTATATTAAAAATTTTTTTTAGATAATTTTTGTTTGGAAGTATGTTCTAAATTGTGAAATTCACGTATTCGTAAAACAAATTTTTGTTATACCCATATTGCCTACGCATTATGCACAGGGTTTCCATCATCGAACATAAGAGGTGTCTTCGGGAAACATCAGCTAAAAAGCGAACTAGCCGTTATATCGAAAAAAAAAAAACTGAAATATATCCTCACTAAAAGAGAACATTTTCTTAAAAAAGAACCTCGTCTAGAAAAGTGCAATATTCTTAGTTTTTATAAAAAAAAGGTATTTATTCTTAAAAAATTCACATTTTCTTAAAATAGTACCTTCTCTTAAACAAAGTACCCTTTCATAAAAAAGTACATTTTCATAAAAAAGTAAATTTTTATAAAAAAAAAAGTGCCACTTCTTAAAAATTGGCTTTATCTAAAAAGGTAACCTCTCCTAAAAAATAGATTTTCCTAAATAAAAGTTGAATTTCCTTAAAAAGTACATTTACTTGAAATAATACTTACAATACAATTAAAGTACTTTTTTTAAGTACGCTTTCTTATAAAATTACATTTTCTTAAAAAGTTGCTTTTCTTAAAAAGGCACCATTCCTTAAAAAAATTTCCTTTCTTAAAAGAACTAACTTTTCTTAGTTAAGTACATTTTCCTAAAAAGTACCCTATCTTAAAAAAGGTATGCTTTCTTAAAAAAGTACGTTTTTATAAAAAAAATTTTTATTGAAAAGGTCATTTCCTTCAAAAAGTACACTCAATTCTGTTTTTATGCGATTTTAAAGTTATACTGTTTTTTATACAACTTTTTATACGAAATTTTTATACGATTTAGAAATTATGCGACTTTTTCCTTCTATTTATGTGCTTCTCATGATTCTTTTCTCGTCTACTTCTTCCTCACCTGCAATCTAATTCGCCAACAAATTTTTTTGTTGTTCTGATTCTTTTCAAGGTTTATTCGTTTTCATTATGTTTATATTATACAAAACAGTCATTACGTAGCTACGTCACCGATTTTAAAAATTTTAACGCCATTTTGTAACTAATATATTCAAGTTAATGTAGCCAAAAATTAGGTTAAAATATTGCTAATTGTGGGCGTGGCATGCTGTCAAATTCCACTGTTTTCGTAATTTCAGAAAAAGGTGATTTTTTTTGTTTTTTTTTATCAAAAATAAATGGTTACTACTCGCAAGTTATCGTCGATAATGACCTGCGGTCTTCTTTACAAAGTTTATAAGTGGTCTCAACCCTACCGTTTAATATTAGGGGTGTTCTGAAATATTTATTAAACTACTATATTTGTGTCAAATTTCTACTTTAGGGGAATAGTACTTCTAGAGAACAAAAGGGAACAAGAAACGTATACCACCCGGAGAAAGGCTAAAGTATCCTCTTTACCCTATGTATACCTTTGCACCCGTGACGATCCACGGGTAGATCACTTTTTTCGTTTTAGTGAAATTACTCAAAAAAAATTTTTAATTACGGTAATTTAAACAGACCTATAAGTATACAATGGTGTGTTAAAATTGTGCTTTAGGTATGTTATGGCTTATAATAGTCATTATTTGTTCTATTACCAGTAATGATATCTACTTACAAAATACATCACCCTTTTGGTATATTTTTAAGTAAGAATGTCACAGAGGATTTAATTCATTTGTAACCTGGGTTTTTTTTTATTATCATACCTTTTTTATAAAGAAAACACACACAGGAAATTCATTTGTATAGTGGGTTTTTATACCCTATACCACTATGTGGTTTGGGTATAATGACTTTGTGCTGCTGTTTGTAACAACCAAAAATATTTGACCTACACCCATCTTTAATTATACCGATCGAATCAGAATCACTATCTGATTCGATTTAACGATGTCCGTCCGTCTGTGTGTCCATGTAAAGCTTGTAATCAAACTGCAGTTCGCAAATATGAATATATTTTGATGAAATTTGGCATTTGATCTTTTATCGGCCATGGGATGAACGCTATTGCAATTGGTGAGAATCGGTCCATGTTCAGACCTAGCCCCCATACAAGTGACCCCTATGAAATCAACTTAAATTGCCATAAGATACAAATTATCATATAAATCTTATTCAAATTGGGTTTGTATGTGTTTATTACATCCATTAATCAGTAGTCCAAAAATTATCTCTATGGGACAACTCTTAGTCATAGGCCCCATATAGAGCTGCTTCCCGATCTTCACTTAAATCTATCAAAAAACTAAAATATTGCACTGATTCTTCTCAAATTTTGTTTGTATATATTTTTGCAAAATACAAGAGACCTTACCAAACATGGTCAGGATCAATCCATTTTTGGGCCTAGTCCCCATATAGATATAGCATCCGATATGAACTTTTTCATATCTGCAGCCGAAAAAATTAATAAAAATCCCACTCAAATTTGGTTTATGCTTATTTTCTATATCCAGTTAGTTGGGTCTGAGAGATAGGGTCTCTAAACGCATGGTATAGGGTATCATATAGTCGGTCTAGACCGACTATAATTTTCTTACTTGTTTTTAATTTAATTTTATTTATTTTTATACCCTATACCACTATGTGGTTTGGGTATAATGACTTTGTGCTGCTGTTTGTAACAACCAAAAATATTTGACCTAGACCCATCTTTAATTATACCGATCGAATCAGAATCACTTTCTGAGTTGATTTAACAATGTCCGTCCGTCCGTCCGTCCGTCCGTCCGTCCGTCTGTGTGTCCATGTAAAGCTTGTAATCAAACTGCAGGTCGCAAATATGAATATATTTTGATGAAATTTGGTATATAAGCTTTTATCGGCCATGGGATGAACGCTATTGAAATTGGTGAGAATCGGTCCATGTTCAGACCTAGCCCCCATACAAATTACCCATATGAAATCGACATAAATTGCCATAAGATCCAAATTGTCATATAGATCTTACTCAAATTGGGTTTGTATGCGTTCATTACATCCACTAATGAGTAGTCGAAAAATGATCCCTTTGACCCCATATAGAGCTGCTTCCCGATCTTCACTTAAATCTATTAAAAAACAAAAATATTGCACTGATTCTTCTCAAATTTTGTTTGTACATATTTTTGCAAAATACAAGAGACTTTACCAAACATGATCAGGATCGGTCCATTTTTGGACCTAGTCCCTTTATAGATATAGCATCCGATATGAACTTTTACATATCTGCAGCCAAAAAAATTAATAAAAATCCCACTCAAATTTGGTTTATGCTTATTTTCTATATCGAAGTAGTTGGACCGAAAGATAGGGTCTCTAAACCATGGTATAGGGTATCATATAGTCGGTCTAGACCGACTATAATTTTCTTACTTGTTTATATATTATTTTAGGTAGTAATGAACTTATGCCATTTTCCTCCCTTTTTATTTTAACCAGAAACATAATATTATGGCTTATGAGAAGGCTTATAAGAAAGTGATATTTGAATACCAACTCAATTGCTGTAATATATTTCAGCAATAACAGTCGCAAATAAAAATATTCAGAAAAATATGGGGAGCTTCAGTTATAAAGAACTGGCCGAAGAGTATTTTTGGAACAAAAACCAGGAAGATGTTCCTAGTTACAAGTGCAATTATCTAATTTCGTCAAATCACTAAAAAACGCTACAAATAAGTTAGCTACAATAAACAAAATTTTATATAAAACTGGGATTGATTATAGATCAGCCAAAACAAGAGTCAGGCAATACAAATGATGGCAATACCGCAAGAAGATTCTTGTCATATCCAGATACAGCATCTGAATAATAGGATTGGATTTAAACCTTATTTTCAGATTTAAAATAATCCTAGAAGTACTTGCGTACAATGCAGAAATTGACTCAAACAAATCAAATATGTCTACAAAAGTTAAAAAATTCTTTATCATGCAGAAGATGTCATTAAATATCATTTGGTGCCACTTGGAGATCTATCAGAGGAGGCTCAGGAAAAAAGGAATAAGGATTACAGATTTTATAGAGAGCACAATACTAGAAAAATTTCACGAAATTCTCCACAAATGAAGATTTATTTAATATATTATTGGCAACGTCAGATCCGTTCATCTCCAGTATTTTTTTTTTTTTTTAAACCAAGTTCCGCGAAGCCGAGTGGCTTGTCTGCAGATTCTAACTGGCTTGTTTTTTTTGTTTTTTTGCAGCAACAGACCAAAGCCTCTGGTGGGAATCGAACCCACGACCCCCGCATGATAGGCGAGTACTCTACCTACTCACCTACCGGGGCGCTTATTCGAAATCAATGGAAAGTAGAACATCGGCGATTAGATGAAGAAGTCAAAACTACTAAAGAACGGAAATAACACAGAACAAAATATGGAATATTTGCAGTTTAAGTACGAAAAACATAGTATTTGTAAAAAAAAAAAAAAACAATAATAAACAGAACCTCCCATTCCTACTAATGTTATTGCAGTTTTTTTTAAAGGTCTTTTTGTCCACATTTGTATGAAAGAAAGATTCAAAAAATAAAAACCCTTATTTTCATATCAAAATCAGAATCATTGCGCTAATGTTCAGTAGATTTATTTTGCAAAAATTAACAAATTTGACAGCAAAAAATGATAAATTTTTCTGTAGTAATAGCAGCACTATTAGATAATGTTACTAACGTTTTTTTAGGTGGAAATATTCTTTGAGTGTAAACAAATTTGCCTATACCATGCGTTTAGAGACCCTATCGCTCAGGCCCAACTAACTGGATATAGAAAATAAGCATAAATCAAATTTGAGTGGGATTTTTATTAATTTTTTTGGCTGCAGCTATGAAAAAGTTCATATCGGATGATATATCTATATGAGGACTAGCCCCAAAAATGGAGCGATCCTGACCATGTTTGGTAAAGTCTCTTGTATTTTGCAAAAATATATACAAACAAAATTTGAGAAGAATCAGTGCAATATTTTTGTTTTTTGATAGATTTAGGTGAAGATCGGGAAGCAGCTCTATATGTGGCCTATGACTAAGAGTTGTCCCATAGGGATCATTTTTGGACTACTGATTAATGGATGTAATGAACATATAGAAACCAAATTTGACTAAGATGTATATGATAATTTGGATCTTATGGCAATTTATGTTGTTTCATAAGGGTCATTTGTATGGGGGCTGGGTTTGAACATGGACCGATTCTCACCAATTTCAATAGCGTTCATCCTATTGCCGACAAAAGCTTATATACCAAATTTCATCAAAATATATTCATATTTCCGACCTGAAGTTTGATTACAAGCTTTACACACACAGTCGGACGGACGGACGGACATCGTTAAATCGAATCAGATAGTGATTCTGATTCGATCGGTATAATAAAAGATGGGTCTAGGTCAAATATTTTTGGTAGTTACAAAGAGCAGCACAAATTCATTATACCCAAACCACGTGGTATAGGGTATAATTAAAAGTTCAACTTTGAGCTAGAATTCCTTAAAAAGTACTCAATAAAACTGAGTCAAGTTCAACTACATATCTATCCATTAAAAATATTACTTAAATACTTTGATCGGTTCAAAAGTTACAGAATTTTGGCCAATGAAAAACGATTTTCAGCCATTGTGCGTCTTACCGAGACTTATAGACATGTATGTTTTCATAATCAATTTTTCCTACGAAATTTGTATTGTGCAATTGAAATATTTTATTTTATTTAATATTTTTTTATTTCAATGCATGCTAATATTCAATATTTTTAGTTTTTTCAGTTGGAGCAAAATTTATAAAATTTTTCAGCGTTCATACTGTGGAACAAGAGAAAAATAAGGATTTTCCAAATTAAATTCGGTAGCATTTAATTTGACAATTTTGTATTTTAGCGATTTGTGATTTTGTCGATTTTTGAAGATTTTTGTTTTTGGAGATTTTTTTAATGCGATTCTCGGTTTTGGCCATTTTTGATTTTTGAATTTGACGATTCACGAATACCCATATTGGAAGTTAATGTGCTTGGCATATTTTTTGTATAGGAGGTGCCACGCCCACTAATCCATTCCCGCCCATTTTGTCTGACTACTCTCTTTAATATCTGATGTACTCGTACAAAGTGTCAAGCCTTTTCCTTTTATATTACAAGATATTATATATTTACTTAGTATAAGCGGTGCCACACCCACTGCTCCGATCACGCCCATTTTTGTTCGACTAATCACAGGAATTTTTTATAGCCTCACGCAAAGTCCCAAGGCTATTACAGTACTCCAAATATACTCCAATGGGTGACACGCACATTGTTTTTGTATAAACTTTCGATTTTTTATATGTTTGAAGTGAATTAATTTAGTAGAAACATTTTATGAAATTTTATAATTAGCACAACGTAAATTTTTAGTCCATATATAATATCTATTAAAAAAGTTGCGGAATATTGTATTAAAGATTTCTAAAAAAATGCATAGCACTTCGACTTTAGCGTTTGCCTAATCTAGCACAAAAAGCGACAAGTTGGCATATCTATATTGAACGAAAAATTCACTTAAAAAGTGAAAATACAGCAAAGTGAAATTTATTTATCTATACTAATATAATAAAGAGGTAATGTGTGTTTTAATCGCGGCTTTTGTTTTAGTTCAAATTAAGGCTTGTTGGAGTCTGAACTAATTTTAAGGCTAAATTTAAGTTCTTGCTATTATTTAATTATCAGGTTTTTCATTTATTAATTCTTCACTCTTAAACTGAGGCCATATTTTTGACATTTTTAAAGTCTAAACTAAATTTAAAATCACAACTGGGTTTAATCGAGTATTTCATTTTAGCTCTAAATAAAGCTTGTTCTAGCCCAAACAAAATTTAAGGCCGGCAGTACCAACCAAGGTTTTAATCGTGGCTATTGTCTATGTCCAAGCTAAGAATCATCTTGGCTAAATTTCAGTTTGTATTGTTTAAAACGCAAACTTCAACTGCCTAAAAGTCTTAATTAAAAATCTAAAAGCCTTAATTAAGATTTAATTATGACTTTTAAAATTAATTTAAGCCCTTATTCTCTTTTATTGATCCAGTTGCTCAGCTGTGAAAGCCAACATATTAAAATGTATATAAAATGTTTTTCTTGCTATGCCTGAATAATATAATCTGTTATTGTTTCAGTAACAAAAAAGAAATAAAATAAAAACAAAAAAAGAACCATAAAATAGAATCCATAAAAAACAAACAATCTAACGAATGAACAACTTTTTTGTAGTCCTCTTTTTGTATTGTTTCTAACAAATATTGTATAAAATATACGAGAATATACGAGTAAGTTCAATCATTAAGTTAGTTGTCATATATTCTAAATAAATTGTTGGTTTTTGCTGGCGTGTTTAGTAGAAGGACCAAAAACCCAACAAACATTAAACACTTAACTGAAATCGGAGAAAGAGAAAATGAACGAATTTTATGTTGGTTTTTACGATTGTAATATATGAGTGCCCTACAGGCAACTAGGAAAAAAGACTAGATTAGACAAATAGAATCTTTAAAGATTTAAGAATT
Organism: Cordilura impudica; assembly: GCA_963682025.1. Classification (NCBI taxonomy): domain Eukaryota; kingdom Metazoa; phylum Arthropoda; class Insecta; order Diptera; family Scathophagidae; genus Cordilura; species Cordilura impudica. The sequence continues at coordinate 172,803,815 of OY821521.1, read as the reverse complement.
TAAAATTTAAAATTTTCTAAAAGAAAATTTTCTAAAAATTTTTTATAAATTTTAAAAGCCTTTTCAATGGTGAGTGGTAGAGCAGAAGAAAGCATATATTTCTAAAAATTCATAACCACACTGTATTCTTAATCGGACCGGTCTCTGGCATTTCAGCCTTCATCTGTGAGATTATTGAACGTGTGATAATTGTTATACCGTATACCACTATGTGGTTTGGGTATAATGACTTTGTGCTGCTGTTTGTAACAACCAAAAATATTTGACCTACACCCATCTTTAATTATACCGATCGAATCAGAATCACTATCTGATTCGATTTAACGATGTCCGTCCGTCCGTCCGTCCGTCCGTCCGTCCGTCCGTCTGTGTGTCCATGTAAAGTTTGTAATCAAACTGCAGGTCGCAAATATGAATATATTTTGATGAAATTTTGTATTTAATCTTACACCGGCCATGGGATGAACGCTATTGAAATTGGTGAGAATCGGTCGATGTTCAGACCTAGCCCCCATACAAATGACCCCTATGAAATCAACATATATTGCCATAAGATCAAAATTATCATACAAATCTTAGTCAAATTGGGTTTGTATGTATATATTACATCCATTAATCAGTAGTCCAAAAATTATCCCTATTGGACAACTCTAAGTCATAGGCCCCATATAGAGCTGCTTCCCGATCTTCACTTAAATCTATCAAAAAACAAAAATGTTACACTGATTCTTCTCAAATTTTGTTTGTATATATTTTTGCTAAATACAAGAGACTTTACCAAACATGGTCAGGATCGGTCCAATTTTGGGCCTAGTCCCCATATAGATATAGCATCAGATATGAACTTTTTCATATCTGCAGCCAAAAAAATAAATAAAAATCCCACTCAAATTTGATTTATGCTTATTTTCTATATCCAGTTAGTTGGGCCTGAGAGATAGGGTCTCTAAACGCATGGTATAGGGTATCGTATAGTCGGTCTGGACCGACTATAATTTTCTTACTTGTTTTTATGTTATAATTGAATAGATTGTTTCTATATGAAATTTTTCTACTTAGAGCGGCCGTGAGATTTGAGCCTGTGTCTATCTCACATAAACTCGTACTTGCACTTTTTGATTTTTTTCTTTATTAATTTATCCTAAAATACTGGAAAACATTTGTTGTAGGGCTATTAATAAGTCAGTCAGCCCTGCCAGCACATAATTTTCTAACTTGTTTTATGTTTTTGTTTTTAATCGTAAAAAACATAAAAAAAAAACTTTTGCTTAGCAACAACAACATTATAGAAACATCTCGTCTCACAACATCAAGCAGCAGCACAAGCAGCATTAGCAGCAATAACAACCACTGTTACACACAAAAACAATGCTCTCGTAAAAAACACATAAAATTTTACGAGCAGAGTGTTAAAAAGAAGAAAAAAAATAAACTGAATAAGAAAAACATTTAATGTACGACTCCCTCGACAATATCATTATATTTTTGTTGACTGTGTGGGTAAGCTTGGTTTTGCATGAGTGTGTGTGTGTGTGTGTAAGGACGGTTGCTTGGTTGGTTGGGTGTTTGTTCATATAGGTTGGTAGCATACTTTTGTGTTCTTGTTCTGGTTGCTGTTGTTCTTGTTGTTGTTGTTGTTATATAGTATTTATGCAGACACATTTAAACAATTGGAGGACTTTTGTACAAGGGGATTCTAAGGATAATTATTACTTTTTTTTTGCTGCTGCTGCTGTTGTTATTTGTTTATTCAATAGAAAAAAAACAAGAAGTTGTGTTGAGTTCTATTTTGGTTTGGTTATGAAAAAAAAATAATATCAGCATGGAAGAGTTTATTTCGCTTTATTCCACTGATATTTTCTCACTCTACAAAAAAAAACATAATTGCTTCCAACAGAAGATTTTTCTTGAATATGGTTTTAAAAAATTTTCTTTAATATTTAGGGAAAAAAATATGAAAAATTACAATATCAATTTGTTGCAATACAAAGGAAAAATTTAGAAAATCCAAATAAATTTTGGAAATTTCAAATTTCAAAAAAAAATTTTGAAATACTACATGGAGTGAAAAGTACGTGGCCTCACATAGAGATGGCGTGATTTAGTGGGTTTATTCGGTCGGTGCCAACTGTTAGAAAAATTGCATCAAAATTTCCTAAAGTTTCATTAAGTAGAAAAAAGTTACCATTATAAAAATGATGCTGCTTTTAAAGTTGGAGAAAAAATGTATTGCAAGGAGTTTCGTGTTTTGATTAAACATTGTTTTTTGGTGAGCAAACATACTGCCCAAGCCAAAGAATGGATTGATAAACAATATGGCGAATCTTGGCCGTCATATTCAATGGTTAAAAGTTAGTATTTAGAATTTAAACATGGTCGTACGAGCAAAAATGATGCAGATCATCCTGCTAATCCAAATGAGGCAGTAACCGAAGAAAACTTAAGATAAGTGCATTAGGTTGTATTCTATTGAGTGTGTTTTAATTTCATTAAAACTGATTGAGTACTTTTTATGAAATTCTAGGTCAAAGTTAACTTTAATTTTTTTAACTTTTAGCGTGAAATATGGATTTATATTTTTTTTTTATTAAAAAATGTCATATTTAGATTTTAATAATAATTACAAGCATTTTTGGAATAATGGGATTTTTTTAATATTTACACTCAAAAAAATTATAACACTAAAAAAAACGTAAAATCAACTGGAAATTTTGCTATTACTACTAAAAAATTAAAAATTTTTCTGATGTCAAATTTGCAAATTTGTTTACACTCAAACAATATTTCCACTTAAAAAAACGTTAGTAACATTATCTAATAGTCCTGCTATTACGACAGAAAAATTTATCATTTTTTGCTGTCAAATTTGTTAATTTTTGCAAAATAAATCTGCTGAACATTAGCGCAATGATTTTGATTTTGATATGAAAATAAGGGTTTTATTTTTTGAATCTTTCTTATTTATTAAAAAATTTCATACATATGTGGGTAAAAAAACTTTTTAAAAACAAGTAAGAAAATTATAGTCGGTCTAGACCGACTATACGATACCATATACCATGCGTTTAGAGACCCTATCTCTTAGGTCCAACTAATTGGATACAGAAAATAAAAATAAACCAAATTTGAGTGGCATTTTTATTAATTTTTTTGGCTGCAGATATCAAAAAGTTCATATCGAATGCTTTATTTATATGGGGACTAGGTCTAAAAATGGACCGGTCCTGACCATAATTGGTAAATTCACTTATATTTTCAAAAAATATAAACAAACCAAATTTGAGAAAAATCTGTGCAATATTTTTTGATAGATTTAAGTGAAGATCGGGAAGCAGCTGCATATGGGGCCTATGACTAAGGGATTATTTTTGGACTACTCATTAATGGATGTAATAAACACATACAAACCCAATTTGACAGAGATCTATATGATAATTTGGATCTTATGGCAATTTATATCATGTATTTTCTTAGGGGTCAGTTGTATGGGGACTAGGTCAGAACATAGCGTCCATCATATGGCCGATAAAGGCTTATATACCAATTTTCATCAAAATATATTCATATTTGCGACCTGTAGTTTGATTACAAGGTTTACATGGACACGCAGACAGATGGACGGACGGACGAACATTGTTAAATCGACTAAAAAAGTGATTCTGAGTCGATCGGTATACTTTTATTGTATACTTATAGGGCTGTTTAAATTACCGTAATTTTAAATTTTTTTGAGTAATTTCATTAAAATGAAAAAATTGTTCTACCCACGGATCATCACGGGTGCAAAGGTATACATAGGGTTAAAGAGGACACTTTCACATTTCTGCGGGTGGTATATGTTCCTTATTCCCTTTTGTTCCCTAGAAGTTCTATTCCACTAAAGTTGAAATTTGACACAAATTTAGTAGATTAATAAATATTTCAGAACACCCCTAATATTTAACGGTAGGATTGTGACCACCTACAACAACTAAAAACTGCAATCCTACCAACTTTATAAAGAAGACCGCAGGTCTTTGTCGACGATAACTTGCGAGTAGTAACCACTTATTTTTGATAAAAAAAAAACAAAAAAATCACCTTTTTCTGAAATTAAAAAAACAGTTGAGTTTGACAAGATGCCACGCCCACAATTAGCAATAGTTTAAACTAATCTTTTAGTTACCTTAATCTGGATATATATTAGCTAAAAAATGGCGTTCAAATTTTAAAAATCGGTGACAAAAAAATTGGACTTTTAGCCAATGAAATTAAAATTTTAGCCACAGTGCGGCGCATTATCTGCTTTGGCTTCAGAAAAATTTAAGTCTTTACATAACGAATTGTTTCACCACCCCCCGTATTCTCCAGATCTGGCCCCCAGCGATTATTATTTGTTCTCAAACTTGTAATGATGGCACAAACGAAAGAGATTTTCCACAAATAAAGAAGTCATATCAGAGACGAAAGCCTATTTTGAAGGGTTTGAGAAATCGTATTTTTTCAAGTGTATCAAGGTAATAGAGGATCTTGGGAAGAAATGCATTTCACTTAACGGAGATAACGTTGAAGAATAAATTTGATTTTAAATCCAAAAAACTGAGTTTTATTGTTAGGACACGGAGTTTCACTCCACGTAGTATATTGAAATAAAAATTTTTATAAAAACTAAAAAAAAAAATTGTGAAGAGGATAATTGATATTAATTATTATATCTATAATATTAACAGGCTACGCGATTTCTTGTGACCGATGTTTTGTTTTACCATTTTATCCCGATTTTGACCAAACGTATATTATTTTAAAGGTATTTCTTTTTAGCCGTTTTGCAGATTTACAGATTTTTAAATGTTTGCCCCATATTTTGAGTAAATTGCATTTAAAGTTGCTACTAACACATACATAAAATTATCCATATGCTATGTATGTTTTATTAAATTTGTTAATGTGTTTGTTAATGAGTTTGTTATCTTCATTTACAAAAATAATAAACCAAAAAAGTATTGGTTTGCGAATTGGCTAAATTGAAAAATAAATTTGCACTCGAATTTCGAGCGCTGGAATCTGCTAGTAATTATAATTATGTTGGAAATTAAAAGTTGAAATTGATAAAAAAAAAAGTGCCAAAAAATAGTTATATGTATATACCATGCATTTAGAAACCCTATCTCTTAGGTCCAACTAATTAGATATAGAAAATAAACATAAATCAAATTTGAATGGCATTGTTATTAATTTTTTTGCTTCGGATATGAAAAAGTGCATATCCGATGCTACATTTATACGGGGACTAGATCGAAAAATAGACCGATCCCGACTATATTTGGTAAACTCACTTATTTTTCGCAAAAACAAACCAAATTTGAGAAAAATCTATGCAATATTTTTGTATTTTGAAAGATTTAAGTGAAGATCGGGAATCAGCTTCATATGGGGGCTATGACTAAGAATTGTCCTATAGGGCTTATATTTGAACTACTGATAATAAACATACACAAAGCCAATTTCACCGAGATCTACATATATGATAATTTGCATGTTATGACAATTTAAGTCGATCTCATAGGGGTCATTTGTATAAGGACTAGGTCTGAACATGAACCGATGTTCACCAATAAAAGCTTATATATCAAATTTCATCAAAATATTAATGCGACCTATAGTTTCATTACAAAGTTTACAATGGATAGACGGACAGATGAGTCTAGGTCAAATATTTTTGGTAGTTACAAACATCAGCACAAAGTCATTATACTATGACCAAATAGTGTTATAGGGTACAATTATTGCGTCCTAAAGATGATTTTCCTTGAATGTGGTTTTAAAAAATTTGCATTAATAGTAGAAAAATGAGAAAATTACAATTTCAATTTGTTACAATATTAAAGAAAAATTTTGAAAATCCGAATAAATTTTGGAAATTTCAAATTGCAAAAATGATTTCAAACACATTGAAATAAAAATTTTTATACAAAAAAATAATATTGAGAAAAGGTTAATCTATAATATTAATAGGCAAGGGATTTCTAATGACCCCATCTATGCTTTTAGTTATCAACCGATTTCGATAAAGAAATAACATTTGAAAATGTATTTTTTTTTTGCAGATTTTCACCATCTGGTACATTTTTTTGGAGTAATAATCATTTAAAGTTGCTACTAATACATACATAAAACACATCTTTAAGCTTCAAATATAAAAACTACACAATGCTGTGTGTGTGTTTATGAATTGGCTAAAATTGATTAGCATACCTTTAGGCTCTTATAAAATTATTTATAAACGAACCCATTTATATATCTTCTGTGTGTTCAACAAATATTTATAATGAAATTTAATGAATTTTATTTAAAAATTCACAATTGAATGAATTTTATATAAATATTCATAAATTTTTTATACATATATATAAATTATAAAAATATTTAAAGAAAAAATTTTATTGAACAATAAATATAAAATAGAAAAAACAGATATTAATACAATATATGATACTAGTAGAGCCCAGCACTCGCAATTCGAGTGCAAATTCTAGGAAATGTTATTTTTTCATACAATTTTTTTTCAATGTTTTTAAAAATTTATGAATATCTAAATGAACCTACAGGTATGCCAATCAATTTTAGCAATTCATAATTTAACTTAGGGCGTATGATATAAAATTTAAATCATTCTCATTAACAAGGTGTAACGAATTATTATAAATATTTTATTCTAATTAATTTAATATATTTTTAAGACAGATTAAACATAAATTTTATCATTCTCAGCTTCTCCTTCATATGAACTATAACTATGCCAATTTTCACACTCCTACGTGGCCGCATATTGCTTAAAAAGGGAACTAAAAATTTACCTTTACGTATTAATATATAGATTATATTATTACTAGTTGATTGTGTGGCGCCTAGGCGCCCGTTTAAAAATTATGAATAAAATAAACAGTTTAAATTTAAATAAACGAAAAATTTATAATAAATTAAATTTCTTTTAATATTTAATTTAATTATATTTTAATTTAATTTTAATACAAAACAAAAACTTCGATTTTCAAATGAAGTTTTGTAAAAGGTCCTTTTATGTATATTTTCGAAAAAGTTTGCCAGTAGCCAACCTTCGCTTTGTACTTTCTGCTTCTATACATAAGGAGTTTTTAATATTATATGATTTAAAAAAAAATATTTTATTTTGATAGAAACTCGGTAATTGTAGTCTTATTAAGGCAAACTATTAATATGTATATTTTTAATAATTTAATTTATGAATTATGACTTTTTAAAATGCATCAAAATAAATAAACTTATTTAACTAAAAAAAGGTTTTAAACCTTTCGGACAAAACAAAAAAATACTACGGTTATAACGAACTTAGTCTAAGTAATTTGGCCGGTCTCGCCGAGTTCGTTATAACCGAACTCCATTTTACTTTAAAAAAAAAATAGAATAGCATAGAAAAAAACACTTTAGAGCAAAGTTCCTAAAAGTTTCTTAAGGGGAGGTAAGTTTTTAAAAGTTAAAAAAGTCGTATTTTCATAATTCTTTTTTGAAGATATGAATAACCTTGGATTATTATATATACGTTATAGTATAACATTTGAAGAATTTTTGAAAAAATTTTCAATTAAAAATTTTAATAAATAAGTCCAGAGGCGTTGTTGTTTTGCGGTGAACATCATAACTCGTTACCGGATGATGTGAAATTTAAAAATCGAAATGCGTTTCAAAGGTGACATGTTTCCTGAGGTAGTGACGAAGAGTTTTTACAATTTTTTTTTTTTTTGCAGCAATTTTGAAGTGAAAAACGTTTTTTCTATACAATTTCGGGAATTTGTTGTTAAAAAATGGGGAAGAAAATGGAATTAAAAAAATTTTACGTGGTTACCTGATCATTTATGTGTAGATATAGAGTCTAAAATTTCAAAAGAATCGGTCAAGTAGATTTTGAGTTATGATGTTCACGGACATCGAACATTTATTTGCGAGAAAATCGGTTTAAAGTTTTTTAAAAACTGATTTATACACTATATACCGTGTGAGGCCGGTCGCTGGAAACGCTGTATCTTCTTAAGTTTTGCTCTGATTTACTTAAAATTAAACCTACCACCCCTTAAGGAAGTGCAAACACCAATACACCTACACAAAAGAGAAAAAAAATATATATTATTTCATCATACATGTAAACTGAAAAAAGAGAACTACATTTTTTGCAGTTATCTATAAATAAAAAAAATAAAAAATAAGGGCGTATTAGTTTTACTTAAAAAAAAACTTATTATTCCAAATCGCCTTTAATTCTTCCATGATAATTTCAATAAATTATTCAAATTAGAATCTTAAATATACCTATTTACGTAATTTATGTTTGTCTAAATTTTTTGAAAGCAAATTATGCAAAAATTAATATGAGTGAAAAAAAATAATTTTCCCACCTCTCTTCTGAAATTACAATGTAATATAATTATGCAAAGTTAGAATAAATAATTTAAATTTTAAACCTAATATTCCACTATTTTTTCAAGTGCTTTTCAATACAGAGCTTTAAACGAAACCATATGTTGGACAACAACAAAGTCCACATTGAAGATCTCTCAAATATTTATTAAAAAAGCATACTCATTGGTAAGTGCTGGCCATCAGAGAACCTGAGCGAAAACACTCATAACAATACAAAACAATTTTGAGATGAAAAACAAAACAGGCAAATGGAAAAGTTTAGTTTGATAAAAGAAGTATGTATGCATATCGGACGACGTTAAATGAGAAAAATAAAAATGTTTAAAATTTCATTAATTACTTTTTTGCAGAATTTTTTTATTGACCAACAAAGGGAATTTAAAGAAGAATTTGAATAGATTTTAGTTTTTTTTTGATGCATTTTTTTCGTTCAACTTATTCCATATGTAACACGAAATCTGGATATGTAGTGCTATTGTCGTTAGCAGTGCTCCCAGTTTTGGCAACTTATTGTAATTTCGACGATTTTTCAATTTGTTAAAATGATTTGTTAAATTTGTTAAAATGATGATTGAAGATTTAAAATTTTCAGTAGTATAATAATTACGATTTCAAAGGTTAACAATTAATGGGTTGTTTAGCGAAAATTGATAGTTTTTGTATAGTGTAAATGTAAATTACAAAATATGTATAGATTTAATTCTGGGTCAAGTCGTTTCAAAACGGAAATACCTTGAATAGCATCTCCATTTAAGATTTAAATTTTAATTACGGCTATACTTTAAGCCTATATTATATGTTTCAGCTATAGATACATATCAATAAAATTATTTAGTTGATTGCTGTGTTAAATTTTTTTCGTTGAAATTTCATCACCAAAACATTTTTATATATAGAAATATCCAATGCTGTAATAATATTCGTAATATGAATGATATAAATAAATTTTATTGTTTCGAGTTCTATAAGCGGTAAAATTTTCTTGATAATTTCTTGTTTTAAAAATGACGATTTTGGCGATTTAGTTTCCAAAATTGTCGATTTTCAGAAGATTTTATTAGCAGCACTGGTCGGTAACAAAGAAGAGAGAAAATTGTGTGTGAGTTTGAATAAAATGAGAAAGATTAAATTTTGTTTGCGAAAGCTTTGTATGGAGTGCTATGTGTGTGTATTATTTCAGCGTTACAGAATCAGTCAGTCAGTCAATGAGTCAGGGATCAGCGTAAATATATTTAAGATTATATTACACTATCAGATTCTATTTCTCGAAATTCGAGTGCAATTTCTAGGCAACTATATTTCTCAACTTATCCAATTCACAAACCAACGCTTTTTTGGTTTATTATTATTGTGAGTGAAGATAACAAACTCATTAACAAACACATTAACAAATTTACTAAACACACACTTAGCATATGTATAATTTTTTGTGTGTGTTAGTAGAAACTTTAAATGCAATTTACTCAAAATAAAAGAAAAAATTTAAAAACCTGTAAATCTGGTGAACAGCTTGGCCAAAATCGGGAAAAATGGCAGAACAAAACATCGCCTACCCTATTAATATTATAGATTGGGAAAAGAAGAAAATTTATATGTTTATATTGAAAATTAAAAGTTGAAGTGATAAAAAGTGACAAGAAGTACCTACAGAAGTCATCATAAAAAATGGTTATTCAAAAGAAGTGATTTATAGTGACATCCTAAGCACTAATCATATCGAATTGCTTCCAAACTATGAGATGCCAATGGTAATTTTGTTGCTGAACATCCTGCTTTTCACCCCAAACAAATAAATAGAACAAAAGACTAAATCACCGTTTTACATGTTCTTCACAAAACTATGAGGACGGCTCAATAAGTAAATCACTTTTTGAACAGTCCTTCTAGTCAATTAAAAATAAAAACCCGGCATCAATTAAATAAAAAAAAACCCGTTTTTGGCCAAGAAAAAAGTGAATTTTCATCAAGACAATGCAGGGGTGCACACTAGGGTGGCCCTTCATTATATGGAGGGAAAAAAGTGTTCGAATTTAAAGTCTCACCCCCTAGAAATATGCGAATAGCAAAAATAAAAAATGAGAAATACAAAGCTTTGGGGCAATGAAAAAAAAATTAAGAGGTGCCTCAACTCGACTGAAAATTTCAAGTGTGTTTCTATGGGGAAAATATGACTTTTTTTCAGATTTTACGAAAATTTCGTTCTATAGTTTAATTTTTTCGGCAAGTTATTATATGAATCGATATCAGTACTAAATTATTATTCCAAAAAGCTATATAACTTCAAAATCGAATAAAACCTCGAAAAGAAATAACAAATGCCCCAGACCACTTTTGTGCCAAAAAACTCTACGTCATGAAAAGTGATTAAAGCCATAATTTTTTTTTTGGTTTCTATACCTATAAGTACTCAGATATGAAATATTGTTTTATTACCCCGTTGTTAACCTATTGCGAAATGGTACCAAAGATGGAAAATTTTTTTGATACATTTTTGAAAATTCCTTTTTTAAGTTTTAAAAAATTTTCTTAAACAAAATTTCAAAAAATGAATCTGGCACTTAAAGGTTTTGTTAAATATATGTTAGAGATTAATTGTATCAAAATTTGTATCACAAAATTTATCAGTTTCCTACTTTTAAATGTTATATTTTATCTTAGTAGCCTAGGTTTCTGAAAAAAATAATATGACTCAATTAACCCTTTTTGAATTTGGGTCACATATGACCCCAAGCTAATGAAAGACAATGTATTCAAAAAAATCAAATATTTTGTAAGTGCTATTGAATTTTTAGAAGTGACGCTTAAAATATAATAACCAAATGTGCAAGTCTTCCATGCAAAAAATTTGGTTAAAATGCTCCAAAATTCAGCAGTATTTGCGAAATATTTGAATTTTTTGACTAAATCGTCCTACACTAGCTTGGGGTCATTTGTGACGCCAAGTCCAAATGGGCTAATGACGTTATATTTTAAAATCATGATAATCATTAAATCATAAAAATCGGTAAAATTTCGCACAATTTTATTTCCCAACCCATAGTAAGGGTTTCATCTAGTTTACTAGAACAATAAATTTATTTAAATATCCCAAAATTCAAAGTTTGGCCTCGGCAAGGGGTTAACGTTGTTCGATTTATTCCAAATTTTTAGCATGGAAGACTTGCACATTTGGTTATTATATTTTAAGCGTCGCATCTAAAAAATTCAACAGCACTTACGAAATATTTGATTTTTTTGAATAAATTGTCTTTCATTAGCTTGGGGTCATATGTGACCCCAATTCCAAAAAGGTTAATGAGTTCATATTATTTTTTCCGAAACCCTAGGCTACTAAGATAAAATATAGCATTTAAAAGTAGAAAAGTGATGAATTTTTGATACAAAGTATTTAGAAAGAGTACATTTACATAATATTTTAAAAAAATCCCATTTTTCTAGAAATCCGCAAAAATAAAGTCCTTGTCAAAAAAATTCTGGCCTAGGTATTTACTTTAAAATTCACACAGTTAATCTGTAATATGTATTTAACAAAACCTTAAAGTGCCAGATCCATTTTTTTAAATTTTGTTTAAGAAAATTTTTTAAAACTTGAAAAAGGAGTTCTCAAAATTTTATCAAAAAAAATTCCCATTTTTGGTCTCAATGCGCAATAGGTTAACAAGGTGGTAATAAAACAATACTTCATATCTGAATACTTATAAGTATATAGATCAAAAAAAAATTATGGCTTTAGTCAACTTCTCAAAGTTGAAAAAATGCCATCAAATTTCATGACCTAGTTTTTTTGGCACAAAAGTGGTCTGGGGTCTATTTCTTGGCGAGTTTTTTTCGATTTTAAAGTTTTATAGATTTTTGAAAAAATAATTTAATACTGATCTCGAATTATGTAACAATTTGTCGGAAAAATTAAACTATAAAACGAAATTTTCGTAAAATCTGAAAAAAATCATATTTTCCCCCCATATAAACACACTTGAAATTTTCAATCGCGTTAAGCCACCTCTAAATGTTTTTTGATTGGTCCAAAACTTTGTATTTCTCAGTTTTTTTTGCTATTCGCATATTTCTAGGGGATGCGACCGAGAGTTTGAACACTTTTTTTATTAAGAGCCACCTTAGTGCGCACGTATGTAGTCGAAATGATAAAATTCCATGAATTGGTTCACGAATAGCTACCTCATCCGCCATATTCTCCGAATTTAGCCACAGTGACTCCGAGTGCGTTCACAGTTATATAATTCAATACTTTCACTTGAAAGGTCTCAGTCCAACCAATATTAAAGCCGAACTAGCTTCTACTCTGGGGGAGTATGCTCCTTCGTTTACGACTATAAAATATTGGATGGCAAAGTTTAACGAGGCCGTACGAGCTGCAAAGACGAACACCGTAGTGATCGACCAATTGAGGTGACCATGCCAGAAAAGCTAAAGAAAATCCACAAAATGTCATTGGATGATCGTCGGCTGAAGGTCCGTGTTATCAGAATCACTTTCTAAGTCGATTTTGTGGTGTCTGTCCGTCCGTGCGTTAATCTTTCGTCCGTGTGTGTCCACGTAAGCCTTGTAATAAACAAGTAAGAAAATTATAGTCGGTCTAGACCGACTATACGATACCCTATACCATGCGCTTAGAGACCCTATCTCTTAGGCCCAACTAACTGGACATAGAAAATAAGCAAAAACCAAATTTGAGTGGGATTTTTATTAATTTTTTTGGCCGTCCGTCCGTCCGTCTGTGTGCCCATGTAAACCTTGTAATCAAACTACAGGTCGCAAATATGAATATATTTTTATGAAATTTGGTATGTGAGCTTTTATCGGCCATAGGATGAACGCTATTGAAACTGGTGAAATTCGGTTCATGTTCAGACCTAGTCCCCATACAAATTACCCCTATGAAATCGTCATAAATTGCCAAAAGCTCCAAATTATCATATAGATCTCAGTCAAATTGGGTTTGTATGCGTTTATTATATCCATTAATCAGCAGTCCAAAAATAATTCCTATAGGACAATTCTTAGTCATAGGCCCCATATAGAGTTGCTTCCTGATCTTTACTTAAATCTATCAAAAACAAAAATATTGCACAGATTTTTCTCACATTTGGTTTGTATATATTTTTTCAAAATATAAGTGACTTTACCAAAAATGGTCAGGATCGGTCCATTTTTCGAACTAGTCCCCATATAAATATAGCACCCGATATGAACTTTTTCATATCTGCAGCCAAAACAATTTATAACAATGCCACTCAAATTTGGTTTAAGCTTATTTTCTATATGCAGTTATTGCCACAGCAAAGTTGGATCCAATAACCTCTAGACCGACCACCATTTTCTTACTTATTTTTTCTGTGTATGTTTAATGAGGTCTCCTATCATATTTCTAGGAAATTCGATCTGCATCACTATTTTTGTTAATTTCTCTATGTTAGCGTAGTGGAATTCGAAGTCGCTTATAAATATTAAGATCGCGATGGATCAAATTTTTTAGCAACGTTCAGTTTAATACGCCTAGGATTTTTTAAACCAATTTAGTGTGAGCTGGTTCTCTTTTCCAAATAAGGTGGATTAATATCATGTTCTACCACTATTTTGTAAATTGTACTGTCGATTAGGTCAGTGAAATTCTAAAATAATTCGAAAATAGATCCCCTCTTTCTGACCGTTACCTATAGATATGGTCTAAATCATTTCTAATTCTCTTTTGTGTAACTGGTGTCATTAAAAAACAATTATTTTCATAAAAAGGTCAATTAAAAAAAGTATTTAAAGAGTGCTCAAAAAATTTATAGACTGGGGAGTAACTGCAACTATCCAAAAATGGTCGCAAAATATTATTTTAATTTAATTGCACTTGTGTTAAAAAAATTAATTACTTGTTTAAAAAAAAAAAATATACATTCAACAGAATCTTAAATTTGTGTACTTAAAATAATTACAATAAGGGTATTCACTTTCAGTTATAACCTTTTGTAAAATCGAAAACTATAAAATGACTTTAAAAAACCTAAAATAAAAAAATATATACTTTTAACCCAATTACATTGGAGAATACCCTTATTATTAAGCAGCCAGAGTATATCAGTATTTGAAAACAACAACAACAACGACATTCAAATGTATACCCAAGCATACACTTATTTAACATACACAAGAACGAACAAATTGTATACAAATTGAAGTGGATTTCCAGCATGCATTTTACATTCACTAGTATAAATCCTTAAGGATAATAGATGCCTCAACATATTTATACAGGTACATATCAACACACACACACAAATAACAAATATACATACAATATGTATTTACGTACTATGTACATTCATAATCGTGTTTTAAATTTATACTAACAGATTCCAGCCCTCGAAATTCGAGCGCAAATTCTAGGAAATTTAATTTTTTCATTAAATAAAGATCCTAAATAAAGATCCTAATCAACACAAAAAACAAACTCATTTATATTACAAACACATTAACAAATTTAATAAGCACACACATAGCATTGTATAATTTTTTGTATGTGTTAGCAGCAACTTTAAATGCAATTTACTCAATATAAAGGAAAAAATTTAAAAATCTGTAAATCTGCAAAATGGCTAAAAAGAAATACCTTTCAAATAATATACGTTTGGTCAAAATCGGGTTAAAATGGTAGAACAAAACATCGGTCACAAGAAATCGCCTAGCGTATTAATATTATAGATACATTAAAATATAAAATATTTAATTAATATAAGAGCACAACACTTTCTAAATAAATAATATGAATTGTTTTCATTGGTTTTAATTTTTAACTAGCAGAATCCAGCCCTCGAAATTCGAGCGCAAATTCTAGGAAATTTTATTTTTTCACTAAATAAAGACCCTAAAAGTATGCTAATCAATTATAGCCAATTCACAAATCAACACAGAAAACAAACTCATTTTTATTACAAACACATTAACAAATTTAATAAGCACACACATAGCATTGTATAGTTTTATGTATGTGTTAGTAGCAACTTTAAATGCAATTTACTCAAAATAAAGGAAAAAATTTAAAAATCTGTGAATCTGCAAATTGGCTAAAAAGAAATACCTTTCAAATAATATACGTTTGGTCAAAATCGGGTTAAAACGGTAGAACAAAACATCAGTCACAAGAAATCGCCTAGCTTATTAATATTATAGATATATGTATATGAATATTAGGGGTATAACTTTTTTACATTTCTCGCGAATTTCAAAAGGTACCTATCATAGCTGTATAGACCATGGTAAAATATGATAAACTGCGTCATTTTTCGCTGACGTTAAAAAAGTTCCCGCCACCAACGCGATGAAGTTTGTAGTTTATACATTTTTATTATTTAGAATTATATATTAAACTTAGACCAAAATAACTTAATTTTTATACGCCAGGAGCGCAAAAATGTAACAGTATTAGTGTTTATTGTTAAAGTCGATAATTGAAGTAGTTTTTAAGATGCAGGGATCTAAAGATAAAGACTGCAAATCATACATAATAAATTTCAAAAAAAAAAAAAATTTTTCAAAATTTTAAATTATTATTTCTTTAATAAAAATCAAATTGAAGGAGGCCCTGTAATTAATGATAGTTATTAATTCATATAATTAATATTTTAATTAAAAGTTTTTGACTTCGGTTGCGTTATTTTTCGCTCTTCATAAAATGTCTAATAAAAATAGCTTTTTAAGTACTCAAAAAAATATCATAACGTGGACTAAGTCATTAAAAACACTTGAAAGTAAAAACAATAAGTTTGCGATAATAAAAACCGTTGACAAATCTTTGTCCGAGTTAAAAAGAATGCCTAAAGAAAAAGTAATTATTGGTCGATTTAATGCCTTACTTAAAGAAGAAAAGTGCAATACAAAGAGATGCGATATTATATCGAAAGAATTAATTAGTTTGTGTAACAAGAATCGTGTGCCAGCATTTGCATTAAGATCTATAAAAATAAAAGTAAAAAAATTGATACAAAACTATCAAAAATTTTTAAAACAGTCAAAAAGCCGCGATTTTAATAAAATGTTTACTATAACGTCCAAAATAGACGATCACGAATTTAGTGATAACAATGCCGACATGAAAAAAACCAGTACCGAAATAGATTATGAGCTTAATAGCAGTAGTGACTCTAATTTTGAATTTGGTATAGAATATGACTCAGTTAGTGATGATGACAATTACACACCTCCAGGAAGAGAAAAAATGTGAAGAAATCTTTAAATCCAGCTGTTAACCTAGTAACTCAAGTACATGTAAGCACAAAAAAGCTGCCAAAATTTGTAAGCATCTAGCAGAATCTGGAGTTAATATATCAACACCATCCCAAGCCCGGTATATATAAAGCTGTGATAAAATCCGCTGAACGACAAGAAATTTTTTATTTAGAAACTTTGCAAAATGAATTTTGGTGTATTCACTTTGATGAGAAAAAAATAGATGATAAGGAAATTCAGGTGATAGTTTTTAAAAAATGAATGCAAAGAAATAAAATTAGTCGTACTTGTTTTGGACAATGGTAAAGCCTTAACCTTATTTAATGGTATTAAAGAAGTTTTGAATAAATTCAATTTATGGAATTCAATAAAAATGATCGTCTGCGATACGACCAGCGTAAACACTGGGAAAAAAATGGAGTTGTAAGTCTTTTCTGGAATCATTGTATATCAATGGGTTTAGTTCCACCACAATATATTGACTGTCAGCATCATATTCTTGATCTTGTATTAAGACATTTAATGGACGAATGCTTGGAAGAAAAGCCTTCCTCGCCTAATATTTGTTATGATTTTGTTCACGAATTGATAAATAACTACGAAGATCTTAAGAAAAGTTACAAACAAAATGAAGAACGAATCAAAGAAACAAAGTTGAAAAATTTCCATTCATTAACTTTAAAGCAATACCACCAACACACAATGCTCGATAGAACTCGAGAGCCATTTTAGCAATATTGACCTTTATACTTATTCCAAAATATCGCCAAAAATTATATAACATGTTCGTATGTGGTCCGTGGTACGATGTTTGGTTTTCCGATCATTGTATTAAAGAAAATAATTTTGAGGCTCTAAAAAAAACTTTAGTAACATAAATGAGTTCCCGTGAATGTTTTTTTTAGACATTGGGTTCAGGAACCATCAGCGATACCGGGGCAGCAACGAAGCAACATATGTGCTGAAAGAGCAATCAAAACGGTACAGGTTTCATATAACAAATAGTTATGTAAAAGTGTAAATGGTTGTTCAACTTTAATTTATGTACATACTTATAATAAATGAAGAAAATTAATTTTAAAAAAAATTAAATATTTTTTTTTCTTCTTGAGGACTTTTAGAAATTTGCTTGGTGGTGGGAACTTTTTTGCGCAAATGACTTCGGAATATGATTTTTATGGTCAAAACATAATGGGCTATAACGTAGTTATGGGTACTAATAACGCAAAAAAAAAGTTATATCCCTAATGAACATATTCATTATACATATCTATAACTTTTTCCATTTTTGGTTTATTAAAAAAATTAAATTCCTTTATTTTTAAGCAAAAAATATATTAAAAACTAAATTGAAAATATTTAGAACGACATAAAAAGACATTATTAGTCGCGACTCGAACCGCTGCACAGTGGCGCCCGTAGAGCAAACGAGGTTGCAAAAATCAAAATTTTCATGTGCTCCGACGAAGTTTTGAATAAACCCATGTTATAGGAAACTTTTCAACGATTTCAAATATGCTACTCTTAATAATATCACATTTTTAGTTTAGACGATATAACCGTTCAAAGTTGACGAGACTTTCGGTTTTCAAAAAAACTCACAATTTTTAGTCAATTTGTTGCGATTTCAGATGTAATATCACGAAAAATAGGTAACTAATCGCCTTATTTTTTGTTTGTATTGATTGATGTATTTATTAAATGTATAATGATAAAAAAAAATTAACTGTTTGCTTTGTGTTTCTCGTGGTAAATCACTATTTCAAAGCCATCCGTTTTTTCACTATTTTTCAACTTTGACGGAAAATAAAAAAAATTCTATATTTTTCTATATTTGCCATATTTGCAAAACATGTTCTTTGATTATATCTTTACATAATTCAAAAGGTTTTATCTGCCCGTACGTGCCCGTTTGACTTCTAGAGATAAAAAAGGTTAAAAAGACATGGTTGCAGAAATTGTATGGCGTGCATCCCTTACATGTTTTGACTAACAGTAGTTTGATCTAATAGTTTGAAAATTCCATTTTAAGTCGGTTGTCTACCTGTGAGCCTCTGCCAAAGTCTACTCCCAATATTCTGTTACAGAAACAGAAAACTACTCATTGAAATTCTCAGGTACGCACCTCACTTAAAAATTACTTTGGAGTACAAATGGTCAAGAACAATATTGACTTATGGTCCCTCCAGGTAGGCACAAATCTTATTTAGACACGAGCATAATATCAAAATTGCATAATTCAGCCTAAATCCATATGTATGCAGGGAACAGGTAAATTTTTAGGCATGGTAGCATAAGCTTATATATTGCAAAATAAGCATAATGCCTGGATTAGTCTACGACTGAAAGTTGGCGCAGCAAGTACTGAAACCATGGCGTTAAACAATTTAAAATTATTTGAACTGTTTAGAAGGTCAACCACACCAAAGTGTTTCACGGAAGCTGCTTTAGAAGAACTTGATAGCTTATACGGAAATATTGAGAGAAGCGAAATTATAAAAAATAATTTTTATCTGAGATATGCAAATATTAAGGCAAAATGGGTTAAATCTAATCGAACCATTCAGAATCTCAACTCCAAATACGAGGACTGGCTTAATGAAGACACCATCCTGGATATATTGGCAGTAGATAAACCCACCACATCAACAAGAGGAGCAAAAGGAAGGCCAAAAAAAAGTATTGAGGAGTGTTCAATTTTCACAAGAAAGAGGAAACTTGCCGATGCCACCAATGACTTGACCACGAAGCATTTATCGGACGCGCTGTCTATTAAATATACAGAGGATAGTGAAAGAGTTAGGTCGCAGATTACAAAATCTGTTGCTGATGCAAGCCCACTGCGACTAAAAAGGATTAAGTAAAGCATTCCCACGCCCACAAACGCACACTTTAAAAAGTATGGTTCCGAAGAAGCCTTGGCCTTGTTTATGGACTTACAACTTTCCAAAGAAAAATATGAGATACTACGGGCATCCTTGATGCGACACGGGGCTGACGTTTTACCAGGATACAAGCATATTACGCAAGCCAAAATAAATTCACGACCACTGCATACGGAGTTTACGGAAGTCTCTGTGAAAGCCAATCTGCAGGATCTCATGGGCTATACAGCAAAACGGTTGTTGGAAAGTCTTCCTGAAAATGAGGTGAAAATTCTTCCTGAGAAACTGACATTGATCAGCAAATGGGCCTGCGATGGATCATCCGGACAAAGCGTTTATAAGCAAAGGATATCTTCCGATGACGCTACAATATCGGACGGAAATATGTTTATGGCATCTGTTGTTCCTTTGCGGCTAAAATCTGATGTTTCCCTACACTGGAAAAATCCACGTCCGTCATCAGTGCATTAATGCCGACCAATAATGTTTCAGTTTTCAAGGGAATCGGCAGAACTCATAAGGACCACAGTGAAGGACATTGAAGAACAAATAAGCAAGATTAAGCCTACAAAGCTGCAAATTGGAGAAGGAAAATATATTGAATGCAATTACGAGTTCCACCTGACCATGCTTGACGGAAAAGTCGTAAACGAACTGACAGGAACAACCTCAACATTGTCATGCCCGATTTGCAAAAAGAGTCAGAAGAACTTTGGTAATTTAAACGATTCTACAAACGAGGAGAATTACGAATATGGAGTGTCACCATTGCACGCAAGGATAAGGTGTATGGAGTTCTTGCTAAAACTGGCGTATACCCTACCACAAGAGGAGGAAATCTTCGATGAAAATACATCAATAAAGGATAAGAAAAAGATCAGAAAGAAGCAAATACAGGATGCTTTTTTTAAACAAGTTAGACTAAAAGTAGACTGTCCCAAGCACGGATACGGTAACTCAAACGATGGAAACACTTCCAGGAGATTTTTTTTAAAATGATGAGGCAGTAACTAGAATCACTGGAATTGACAATCAAATCGTGAAAAGATTGGGAACGATCTTGAATGTTTTAAACTGCAAAGAAAATGTCAATTCTACAAAATATGGAGAATATGCATCGAAAACTGCATCTTTTTATTTTTAGTAAGACCTATTAAAAGTAGCCTTTCTTAAAAAAGTAGCTTTTCTTAAAAAATAATTAATTTTTTTAAACTTTTCGTAAAAAAGTACCTTTTGTTCAAAAACTACCTTTTCCTACAAAAGTAACTTTTCTTAAAATAGTATCTTTTCCGTTCCCTAAAAAGTACATTTTTTAAACAGTACCTCTCCTTAAAAAGTATATTTTCCTATTAGAAGTGCCTTTTCTTATAAAAAATAACTTTTTTCTACAAAAAAAAGAACATTTTTCTTATAAAAAGTACCTCTCCTTAAAAAGTAACTTTTCTGTAAAATATTCCTTTACTCAAAAAAGTACTTTCCTTAAAAAGTAAATTTTCTTGAAAAGTACCTTTTGCTACAAAAAAATCAATTTTCTTAAAAAAGTACCTTTTCGTAAAAAGTATAAAAAAAATTTTTTACAAAAAAACCTTTTTTTCATAAAAAATACCTCTCCTTAGAAAGTAACTTTTCTGTAAAAAATACCTTTACTCAAAAAAATACCTTCCTTAAAATGTAAATTTTCTAAAAAAAAAGTACATTTTCGTAAAAAGTACCTTTTCGTCAAAAGTACCTTGTCGTATAAAGTACGTTTTCGTAAAAAGTACCTTTTCGTAAAAAGTACCATTGCTTAAAAATTTACCTTTTCTTAAAATAGTATCTTTTCCGTTCCCTAAAAATTAATTTTTTTTAAAAAGTACCTCTCCTTAAAAAGTATCTTTTCTTACTACAAGTAACTTTTGTGTAAAACATATTTTTACTCAAAACCTTCCTTAAAAAGTGATTTTTCTTGAAAAGTACCTTTTGCTAAAAAAAATAAATTATATTGAAAAAGTATCTTTTCTTAAAAAAGTAATTTTTCTTAAAACATCTTTTTCTTAAAAATTTAGCTTTTCTCAAAAAAAATTTTTCCTTAAAAAAGTACCTTTCCTTAAAAAGTACCTTTTCTTAAAAAGGTACCTTTTCTCTAAAAAATACCCTTTCCTTAATAAGTAATTTTTCTTTGAAAAATTCTTTAAAATTACCTCTCCTTAAAAAATGAATTTTCTTACAATATAGTAAATTTAAAAAAAAATGCCTTGTCTTAAAAAAGTACCTTTTCTTCTAAAAAGTACCTTTTCTTATAAAAAGTACCTTTTCTTAAAAGGTACGTTTCCCTAAAAAGTAACGTGCCCTTTCTTATAAAGCACCTTTCGTAAAAAAGTACCTCTCATTAGAAAGTGTCATTTCATATAAAAAAAAAACCTTTTCTTAATAAAGGTGCCTTTTCTTATAAAAAAAGTGCCTTTGTTATAATAAGTATCTTTTCTTAAAAAGTGTCCTTCCTGATAAAAAAAAATACCATTTCTTATAAAAATACCCTTTTCATAAAAATTATCTGTTATATAAAAAGTACATTTTCTTATACAAAGTTCCTTTTCTTCAAAAAGTACCGTTTCAGGAAAGGTAGCTTTTCTTCAAAAAGTACCATTGCATAAAAAAGTACCTTTTCTTAAAAAAAGAAATAAATAAAAAATATCTCTGCTTAAAAAATATATTTTCTTAAAAGTACCATTTCTTAAAAAATTTCCTTTTCTTAACAAGTAAGTTTTCTTAAAAATTCACCTTTTCTTAAAAAGAACTTTTATTTTAAAATAGTACCTTTTCTTAAACACCTATTTTTTTTTTTGTAAATAAGTAAGTTCTTTTTAAAAGTACATTTTCTTATAAAAAAGTACCAGTTCTTAAATAGTACCTTTTCTTAAAAAAATTACCTTTTCTTAAAAACAAACTACGTTTTCTTAAAAAAAACTACCTTTTCTAAAAAAACTACATTTTCTTAAAAAAGCATCATTTCATAAAGAAGTACTTTTTCTTAAAAAGTAATTTTTCTTGAAAAATTTTCTTTTCTTAAAAAGACATTTTTGTTTAATAGTATATTTACTCAATGAAGTACAATATCTTTTCCTGAAAAAGTACCCTTTCCTTAAAAAGTAATTTTTCTTTGAAAAGTAGACTTTCTTTAAAAAGTACATCTTCTTCAAAAGCACCTTTTCTTAAAATTACCTCTCCTTAAAAAATGAATTTTCTTATAAAAAAGTACCTATTTTAAACAAGGTACATTTTCTTTAAAATAAATACCTTTTTTAAAAAAGTACCTTTTCTTCCAAAACGTAATTTTTCTTACAAAGTACTTTTTCGTAAAAAATTTTTTGCCTAAAAAGTAACGTACCATTTCTTAAAAAGCACCTTTCGTAAAAAAGTACCTCTCCTTAAAAAGTGACATTTCTTATTTAAAAAAAAGTACCTTTTCTTAATAAACGTGCTTTTTCTTATAAAAAAGGACCTCTTCTTATAAAAAGTACCTTTTCAAAAAAAGTGCCCTTCTTTATAAAAAAAAATTCTTTACTTAAAAAAGTACCGTGTATGGAAGGATAACTTTTCTTGAAAAAGTACCGTTGCATAAAAAATTACCTTTTCTTAAAAAAAAATATTTTCTTAAAAAGTACCATTTAAAAAAACACCTTTTCTTAAAATGTAAATTTTCTAAAAATTTTACCCTTTCTTAAAATGAGTCCCTTATTCCTAAAAAAGTAACTTTCCCTAAAAAGGTACTTTTATTTTAATATAGTACCTTTTTTTAAACAAGTATTTTTTCGTAAAAAAGTAATTTCTCTTTAAAAAGTATACTTTCTTATAAAAAGTACCAGTTCTTAAAACGTACCTTTTCTTATAAAAGTCGCTTAACCTTCCCTAAAAAACTACCTTTTTTAGAAAAAAATTACTTTTTCTTAAAAAAGTATAATTTTTCAAAAAAAAAATAAATTTTCTTCGTAACGTATTTTCATAAGATCTCAACGGCCGCCTTAACCACCTTATAGCAAACTAATGAAGGAATATTCAGCTATAGAGAAATCAGGTGCACAGGTTATATCCTTATTGAAGTTTATATTTTAGAAATCCTGCTTAAACCTTAAAACCTTTACTGGTTGCCCTTTACACTTATATAAAATCAATATTATACAAAAATTACCATAATAAATGTGTAGCAGTTTACATTTTGTAACGTGCATATAAATCTTATGGTTTTTTTTTTCAGAAATATTTTTGCTTACTCTGCCAACATAATTGGAAATGTCTAACAGTCTGCATTTGAAAAATATAAATAAACAGAGAGACAAAAAATAAACCACATAACTGGATACTTACATATGATACTTAAACGTGCCGGTGGTGAAGCTTGACGTGCACCACTTGCTACATTAGTGGCAATACAAACATAATCCCCAGTATCACTATCTCTGCTAACTGATTCAATGTGTAAATCGGAACCATTTTGAAATATACGTGAAGTATTAGATAAAAAGTGGCCTGAAAAAAGAAAATTTTAGAAATTTTTAAATATGGAATTGATTTTAGTTTTCTTTTTTTTTTCAAAGAAAATCTTACCATTTAAAGACCAGTTATATATTAAACCCCTGGTGGGTGTAGCATGACAATTAAAATCAACATAATCACCCTCTGTTACAGTTTGACTTTGTGGTAATACCAAAAATCGAGATGACGACTCAGCTGTACAAATTGCTAAAGAGAAAAAAAAAGATGTTGAAGAAAATTAATGATAATAAATTCTTTTGATTTAAAATAATAGTTTATGGCAAATAATTATTTAATGGCAGTAACACGTTATGGTACGAGTTTGTTCAAAAATATAATCATGATGATCTCAATGAGATGAGATATAGATAGCGATGAGAATTAACAGAAATCCAAAATATGCCATTGATTGCAACTCCGCACATTTAGGCAAACCCTCAATACAAAAAAAAATAATAAAATAAATAAAGAGAAACAAAAACAAAAACAAAAATATTCATATAGATACGAGTATATTGAACTGTTCATGCATAAAGAATCGATTCAACCATTAACTTCTTACGGTCCTTTGCTTGGATTTGCTACAACATCATCCATACAGACTGAGCAGCAAGCACACTGGCATACAATCACTGTGACAGCCAACAAAGCAGGCAGTCAACAGACAGACAGACAGACAAACAGACAGACAAACAATCTGCCAGACATCCTAATAGAGATTCTGCCAGCCAGTATGACACACGTTTATTCATTTAATGTAGCCATAGCAAGTTCAGTTTAGTTTAGTTTTATTTTATATATATATTTTTTTTTTTACTTTGGCTTGGGCTTGGGTTTTGTGTGTATGTATAGACGACCTCTTTTAAGGAATTCACTAATTCAGCGAAATTCCTTACATCTTCTACTTTTCATCTTCTTTACAATCCCTAAAATATTAATGTTGTTTAAAAAATTGCCCACATTTAAACGATGGCTTCACTTTTTCATAACGTTTGTAACACTGTCAAATATTCAGCGAAGATTTATTTTTTTTAGTTGTCCAACAGAAACTGCTACAAAAACTTCCTTAGGACCTAAAGATAATTTGTCACAATAAACCACCTTAGCCCATTTCCTTTCCCTGTTCGATTTTTCTGTAACGGGTAAACGTATGTTCGTGTGGTGCTCCGAAGGGTTCTTACTTATGTTAGAGTGTCTTTATTTTTTTATTTGTCCAACAGAAACTGCTACAAAAACTTCCTTAGGACCTAAAGATAAATTGTCACAATAAACCACCTTAACCCATTTCCTTTCACTGTTCGATTTTTTTGTAACGGCAAAACGTATGTTCGTGTGGTGCTCCGAAGGGTTCTTACTTATGTTAGAGTGTCATAGGATCAATGGGCGTGGCACCGCCCACAGAAAGTAATTATTCAATATATTATTTCTCGAATACTATGATAGGGAGAGCTTTATAAATTTTTGTAAGGTCATCTGTTATTACTATAAGTAGTCGTGTCAAAAATCTATGGGATTTCATAAGTGGACGTGTCACCCTCCATAATTTTAAATATCATATATCTTGAGTAAGTGGACGTGTCACCCCCATACAAATTTAATTTTAAATATCACATATCTTGAGTAATATAAAAGGAATAGTAACTATACTTTGTGTGCATTCACAGCTTTTTAGAGTGAGTAGCCTTGCTGAAAATGGGTGGTATAGGATCAGTGGGCGAGGTACCTCCCATAAAAAAGAATATTAAAAATAATATATTTCGGGTACTATGGCAGGGAAATCCTTGATAATTTGGGTGACATATCTGTTATTAATGTAAGTAGCCTTGGCGTAAAAAATAGGCGAGATCGGATAAGTGGGCGTGGCACCTCCCATACAAAGTAATTATTCGATATAATATATCTCGAGTACTATGGCAGGCACAGCTTTGCAAATTTTTCAGAGGTCATTTATTGTTAATGTGAGTAGTCAGACGAAAAATAAGCGGGATCGGACTAATGGGCGTGACACCACCATACAAAGTAAATATTAAATGTCATATATCTGGAGTACTGTAATAGGGAGAGCATTGAGACCTTGCGTGAGCCCTTCAGTTATTCATGTGATTAGTCCAACAAAATATTACCATGGCACCTATACTTTTCGTGCAAGAAATAGGCGGATCGCTAAATTTGAAAATCTACTAAATGAAAAATCGTCAAGATCAAAAATAGCCAAATCAAAAAACGCCAAAACCGAAAATCGCGAAAAATAAAAGTCACTAAGAACAAAAATCTTCATCTATAATATTAATAGGCTAGGCGATTTCTTGTTACCAATATTTTGTTCTACCGTTTTATCCCGATTTTGACCAAACGTATATTATTCGAAAGGTATTTCTTTTTAGCTGTTTTGCAGATTTACAGATTTTTAAATTTTTTCCTTTATTTTGAGTAAATTGCGTTTAAAGTTGCTACTAACACATACATAAAATTATATATACTAGCAGATTCCAGCACTCGAAAATCGAGTGCAAATTCAAGGACATTTTATTTTTAAATTTTATTAAAGACCCTAAAGGTATGCTTCACAATTCAATAGCATTCAATAGCACAATACAATAGCATTGTATTATTTTATGTATGTGTTAGTAGCAACTTTAAACGATCATAACTCCAAAAAAATATTCCAGACGATGAAAATCTGTAAATCTGGGTAACAGCTAAAAAGAAATACCTTGCAAATGATAAATTTTTTGTCAAATTCAGGGTAAAACTGTGAAACTTACATCGGTCACAAGAAATCGCCTTGCCTATTAATATTATAGATGCTTTGTGTGTGTTTATTACATTTTTAATGTGTTTGTTAATGAGTTTGTTTTCTTCATTCGCAATAATAATAAACCAAAAAAGTTTTGGTTTGTGAATTGGCTAAGTTAAGAAATAAAGTTACTTAGAAATTGCACTCGCATTTCGAACCCTGGTATCTGCTAGTAATCATTAATCGCCAAGATCAAAAATCGCCAAAACTGAAAATCGCGGAAAACAAAAATCGCCAAAAACAAAAATGTTCAAAATCTATAATCGCCAACATCAAAAAAGTCAAAATAAAAATCGACAAAATCAAAAATCGCCAAAACCGAAAATCGCGAAAAACAAAAATCGCCAAAAACAAATATCTTCAAAATCAAAATTTACCAAAATCAAAAATCACCAAAATCGAAAATCACGAAAAACAAAAATCGCAAAAAAGAAAAATCACCAAAACCGAAAATAGCGAAAAAAAAATCACCAAAATCAAAAATCGTTAAAATATAAAATTACCAAATTATATTCTAAATTCAACGCCAATGGTTATATCTAACCGGATTTAATTTAGAAAATCTATATTTTACTCATGGACAGCTATATTAGCTTGCCCAGAGTAGGAATGCCGAATGAAAAAACACAAAAAAATGTATAACAGCAAGCATTGAAATATGAAATATAAAATAAATAAAATAAAATGTTTTAATTGCACAATGCAAACATCGTAGGAAAAATTGATTATGAAAACATACATGCATGTCAATAAGTCTCGGTAAGTCGTAGCGAAGCACGACAGTGCATACTACTTATAAAAACAAGTACAAATACGAGGGCGGGATCAATAAGTCCGTGACTTTTCGAACTTCCCTGATAGTTATATGAAATGCAACACTGCTCCCATCAAGTACCACCTGTTAATAGACTACTGTAAAATTATGAGCAAGTTCCGTCATTTACCTTGCGTTTAACAGCTGTTCAAAACATACAACCTCGTGGTTTTTTTTAATGGAAAAAAGTGAATTTCGAGTGCTCATTAAACATTATTTTTTGCGAAAAAAAACCGTCAATCAGACCAAGGAAAAGCTTGATAAATAATATGGGGACTCTGCACCATCGATTTGAATGGAAAAAAGCGGTTTACTGACTTTCGTTGTGGTCGCACAAATACAAATGACGCTGAACGTTCTGGACGGCCAATTGAGGTCAATACACCCGAAATTGTCGAAAAAGTTCACGATATGGTATTGGCCGATCGAAGCGTAAAAGTGCGTGAGATTGTTAATGCCATAGGCATTTGATATGGCAGTGTGTTTCGATTTTAAATGATCAGTTGGGTTTAAGAAATCTGTACGCAAGATGGGTGCCGCGTTTGCTCACCATAAACGTAATTGTATCGCAATGGGAACATTCCATGAATTGGGCTACGAATTGGTACCTCATCCGCTATATTTTCCGGATTTAGCCCCCAGTGACTATTTCCTATTTCCAAACCTAAAGAAATGGCTCGGTGGAAAGAGATTTAGCTCCAACGATGCAATTATTGATCAAAAATGCCTATTTTGTGGACCTCGAAAAATCCTATTTTTTGGAAGGGATACAAATTTGGAGAAACGTTGGACAAAGTGTATTAAGCTAAAAGGAGATTATGTTGAAAAATAATTTTTTTTTGCAAAAAAAAACTGTGTTTCATTCCAAAAGTCACGGTCTTATTGATCCGCCCTCGTAGCTTTAACATTTGCGAATCTTTTTTAAATTATAAACCAAAAAAAAGAATTTCAATTGATTCTAGTTATTGAAATTTGTTAAAGCCAGGGAATGTTCAGGCCTAGCCCCCATTTAAATAAACCCGAGCAGACCAACTAAAAGATCTAGATTATCATATATATATCGATACAATTTGGTATATGTGTGTCTATTATATCTACTAATCAGCAGTCTAAAAATAAACCCTGTAGGATCAGTTATGGGCCCAGCAAAGTTGGATCAAAGAGCGTCTTTCGAAACGCCTGGTATAAGATTTTTTTATATTACAAGAACTTCACTGCCTGTAATATTTTGATAAAAGTCAAAACTGAACAGTGGGCAAATCGTCGCATTCTATATCGAGTAAATTCAATCGAAATTCCATATTTTGGTTTATTATTTAAAGAAGACGGACAAGCGTCAGACCTCGTTTCACTTTTACTATTAACTATGGACTATAACTCGTTAACTGTCACAGAGTAAAATAACTCTTAGTATTTTATTTTGGAAAATAAAAAAATTATTTCGATCGAAAAATTTCAATAACGAATGCGACGATTCGACCCCAGATCTTCCTACCAAAAAAATATCTTTTACTTTTGTTCTCAGATCTTATAGGAAGTTCTTAGTTTGTGAAGCGACTTTTAGAACTTTCAATTTTTTTCTATCGTTTCGCATAGAAAAGCAGTAGGTTTCCAATAGAAAACAAATGTTGACCATTTTTTCCCGGAATTCAAATGACTGTTTTCCAGAATTTCAGTTGTTTCTTTACATCGAAATGGCCTTTCACAAGGAAGGTTAAAAGCTGAATGATTTTCTATGCCAAAAATAACCTAAGAAACTGAAAATTTTGCCAAATTTACAAATCCCGGAATTTAAATGACTGTTTTCCAGAATTTCAGTTGTTTGTTTACATAGAAATGACCTTTCACAAGGAAGGTTAAAAGCCGAATGATTTTTTTTGCCAAAAATAACCTAAGAAACTGAAAATTTTGCCAAATTTACAAATCCTCAGACTGTTTGTAGTTTGTCACATAAAGTGTTTGATAGGTTCTGCGAGGAAACTCAGAGGAATAAGATTTTGAGTTCGGATTTGCAAATGTTTTACTATTTATGAGAAAAACTACCAATTATCTGAAGCTTTTCCCTATGAGAAAAACAACTTCTTCTGCAAAATGAACTTCGAATCTGAGAATCTCAGAACTATTTACGAGCACACTTTGGATAATCTGCAGCTTTTTCCTATAACTACTTTTATTAGAAAAATTAGCTTAGAATCTGAGAAGAAATTCTTATTTTTTAAGATGGAAAAACTGCTCAAAATAGAAGATATTTTCATTTGCAAAAGCTCATCAAATTTTGGAGGAAAATAGTCGGATATCTTGCCAACTTTCCGGCATATGTAGTGTTCTTAAAGGCCGAGATTATTGTAAATTCAAGTAGCCACGAAAATAATTGCGGAACGGGCCATAGATAAGCCATCAGCCATTAATATTTTCGTGCACAGTTCTGGAGCCCTCAAGTAGTGTTTCTAAGGGCCGAGATTCATGCAATGCACTTAGCAACGAAAATAATAATGGAACGGAATACGGATCTACCAACCATTAATAGTTTCGTGGATAGTCCTGATGCTCTCAAAAGCGAAGAATCGATGACTGTGAAGTGGAGATGTGTAAGAGAATGTATTTCGTCTCTCAAGCGCATGCGACAATATCCCTTTAGACTGATATGGATTCCGGAGGACAGTGAGTCCATGGGAAACTAGTGGGTTGACGAATTTGTGATATTGTAATTAATACCTTTAGCTGAGCTGTCTAAGAAGACACCTGGGTATGACTACTTAACAGCTGGCCTCTAAAAAAATGTCCACTTAAAGCAGTTTCCAAACTATCAAGAACTATCAGTTATAAAACAGCAGGTGGCTGAAATCATTATCATATTGAAAAAAGGAAAAAATCCAGATGAAGTAAGCTCCTATAGACCAATTTCGTTATCTATAATATTAATAGGTAAGGCGATTTCTTGTGACCGTTGATTTGTTAAACTGTTTTCTCCCGATTTGGACCAAACTTATCTTATTTGAAAGGTATTTCTTTGCAGCTGTCCACCAGATTTGCAGATTTTTACCGTATAGAACATTTTTTTTAGTAAAATTTGTTTAAAATTGCTACTAACACATACATAAAATTATACAATGCTGTGTGTGTGTTAATTAAATTTGTTAATGTGTTTGCAATAATTGCATATCACACGCCCTGTGTTGAACTGTGAATTGCCTAAATTTAGCATACCTTTAGATAACATACAAGGTAGTTCAAATACCTTTAGTCTCTTATTTCTGTGTGTTCACCAAATATTTATAATGAAATAAATGTAATGAAAGAAATAAATTTAATGAAAAAATAAAATTTCCTAGAATTTGCACTCGAATTTCGAGGACTAGGCTCTGCTGGTTGCTATTAATGGGTAAACTGTTCGAGAAATTAATAAGTAAAACATAAAATTTATAATTCTTAATAAAGGACTGATGCCTTCTCATAAATTTGGATTTCCTGAGAAACACTCGACAATCGAACAAATACATAGAGTAACCCATTCGATAGAAGTCTCTAGAGAGATTCTTAGAATTTGCAAAAGCATTCGATGGTGTATGGTATGATGGACTTATTTACAAGCTAGACATGTTGTTGCCTAAACATAACAGTAAACTTCTGGAATCATATTTGAGAGACAGATTCTTACGAGTAAAGCATAAACATGAGTATTCTAGTATATTGGGTCCTATTTTTTAGAAATTGTGTGCTCGGTACTTTTGCTAATCATATTATCAATAGCACGGAATTGAAACCGAACAACTACAGACAGCTTCAGGTGAGGTTCAACTGTGGACAGATTGAATAGCTCTAAATCGTCACACATTAATTTTACAAACAAAACCAACAACTTACATCCACTTGCTATTGACAACATACATGTTCCATTTGTTAACTCTACCAATTATCTTGGAATGACGTTAGATGACAAACTTCATTAGAAGGCACACATCGAAAAGAAAAAAGATGAACTAGAGTTAAAATACAGAAAAATGAGTTTGCTTTAGGTAGAAACTCCAAACTCTCCATACACAACAAAATTATGCTGTACAAGTAACTGCTGCAACCAGTCTGGACATATGGAATCCTAGTCTGGGGATGTGTACAAAATTCCATCATACAACAAATACAAAAATTTCAGAATAAATTTTTAAGGAATATTGTTATTGTCCCATGGTACGTTAGAAATGCCGACACCATACATGAATATATAAGGCGGAGACTCATAGACTACGGCTACTGAGTCATTCTAATAATGAAATTCTCGAGTTTCTTAAAACTGCGAGTCTAAGAAGAAGGCTTAATCGCTACAAACCCAATGACCTGATAGGTCGATTCAATCCGGATTGAGTTTATTAATAAAACTCCTATATCTGTTACCCTTATTATTAAATATTACAATTAGAACTAAACTATTAGTTAGTCTATATATAGTCGTAGTATTAACTTAAATAAAGATGGAAAAAAATAAAAATTTTAAACACGAAATACTGTTCCGAATTCTTAGGAATATAAATCAGATGGCTTTACATTAGCAAAGCATTTGTAGATCCTTTCTATCAGAATCTATCAAACATTTTATGTGACAAACTTTTAACAGTCTGAGGCTTTTTTTCCGAATGGAAATACTGCTCAGATTATGAATGATTTTCTATACCAAAAATACCCTGGTAAACTGAAAATTTTACCAATTAAAAAAATACAGGCCAGGAGCCATTTCCATACAAACGAACATCTGAGAATCTTGCAAACAGGCATTATACTTTTAAAAAAATTATTTAAAAACAAGTAAGAAAAATAGACCCTATCTCTTAGATCCAACCAATTAGATATAGAAAGTAAGCATAAACCAAATTACAGTGGAATCTATAATATTAATAGGCTAGGCGATTTCTTGTGACCGATGTTTTGTTCTACCGTTTTAACCCCATTTTGACCAAATGTATATTATTTGAAAGGTATTTCTTTTAGCCGTTTTGCAGATTTACAGATTTTTTAATTTTTTCCCTTATTTTGAGTAAATTGCATTTAAAGTTGCTACTAACACATACATAAAATGGTGGATTCTGGTACCTAAAAGGGTGTAGAAATTTTAAATGCGTTTTTTTCTCAAAACTTAACTTTCACACACTAGGTCTCTTTTCTCGGAGAAGGTCACATATGCTATGTGTATTTTATTAAATTTGTTAATGTCTTTATTAATGAGTTTATTATCTTAATTCACAATAACAATAAACCATAAAAGTGTTGGTTTGCGAATTGGCTAAGTTGAAAAATAAAGCTGCCTAAAAATTGCACTCGAATTTCGAGCGCTGAAAACTGCTAGTGGATATTACTTTTGTTGCCTTCTGATATGAAAATGTTCACATCGGATACTATATTAATATGGGGACCAGGTCAAAAAATAGACCGATGCTGACTATATTTGGTAAAGTTACTTATTTTTGCAAAAACATGCCAAATTTGAGAAAAATCTGTGCAATATTTTTTGTTTTTTGATAGATTTAAGTGAAAATCGGGAATCACCCAGCAAAACTTTCCATTACATGTAATGAGCTTTAGAATAAGAAATCAAAAGAGTTCGGTAGGTACCTTTCTATTACGAAACCCATTATTTTTACATGGGGGTGTCATTGGAAGAAAGGCCTTACCGGCACCTTACTAGGTACTGATACAAATAACTACACTGCCAACAGATTATACAAGGCCATGTATGAGTTATCTAAGATAGTTCGATGATTTGAACAAAATACTTTGTTGATTTGACCAGTTTGCTTTACTAAAAGAACATGCATGGCCATGCATGAATTATCTAAGCCACTTGGATGAATTAACTTGTTAAAAAGTTTATTTTATACAAAAAACTAAGTTGACTTAACATAACTTAACTTTGTAAAAACAATTAAATAAACTTGGTTCTTGTATACAAGTACTTTTCAGGCTGAAAACTGCCGAAGCCTTGTGTATTGTATACTAGGTTTTTATATAATTCTGCTATTGTTTTATTCTCAGTGTAGTTACTTTATAGATAACAAGAAGGGGTTTAAGTAATTTGTTACATGTGGGGGGGGAGTAAAGTAAATTTCTGTAAAAACACAGTGGCATCGCACAATATGTTGTAAATAATGTAATGTAAAATTTAACAGCTATTGCTTCGTTTTTTGTACAATGATGACTATCTCCGCGAAATAGTTTGTTTCATTAAATTTAACTCATTATTTATAGTTTTTAATAATTTAATCATTACCATAATATTAATCATTACCAGTAACTACTTACATCAATCATTATGAGTAAGTCCTTATGGGGTTAACATTACCATGTAATGAAAAGGGTAATAACTAATCATTACCAAGGTTTTGCTGGGAATCTTCATATTGGGGCTATGACTAAAAATTGTTCTATAGGGTTTATTCTTGGACTACTGATAAATGGATGTAATTAATATACACAACCCCAATTTGACTGAGATCGATATGATAATTTGGATATTATGGGTCATTTGTATGGGGACTACGTCTGAACATGAACCGGTTTTCACCAATTTCAGTGGAGTTCATCCTATGGCCGATAGAAGCATATACACTAAATTTCATCGAAGTGTATCCATATTTGCGACCAGTAGTTTGATTACAACTTTACAGGGACACACAGACAGAAGGACGGACGGACTGATGAACTTCGCTAAATCGACTCAGAAAATGATTCAAAGTCGATCGGGGTAATAAAAGATGGATCTAGGTCAAATATTTTTGATAGTAACAAACATCAGCACAAAGTCATTATACCCTGACCACATGGTGGTCAACTGTTATGCTGTAGATACTCACAAGGTCGACTATGACGGTCCAGTATTTTATAACTTGTTTTTTGTTTGCTTCATCATTTTCGTGCTAAATTAAAGCAAACATAGTGTGTGAAGACTAAAAGCACATCAAGGAATACGAAGTAGGGAGACGAGTGTCTGTGTCTGTGTGTATACATTTAATGATAGGGTTTATTATGCTGACACGTCAAACTCGACGTCGAAAAATACAAAGAAACAAAAAATTCGCAACTCAAAATATTAAAGGCGGACAAAGCGTAATTTTAAATACTATTTATATGGAACATAGAGAAGATTGTGAAGGGGAGTATAAGAAAGACACTTTAAAGATTGGTATAGATTCTTTGTAAATAATTTGTGCGAAATTTAAGCTAAACGAATACTTTGGTATTATTTTTTGATGTGTAAACATCTATACGCTCAGGGAGGTAAAAATCTATTTCACAATACAATCACGAAAACAGCGTAAGGGAAAATCGGTGTGAGGTATATGTAAGTGTTTTGGTGCAAAGATTATGATTTAATTTATTTAGCTGATTCAACAACCAACTAAAAGCGCCATTAATGTATAGCAAACAACTGCAACCATCAAGTATAACAACCATAGCAGTTGCTTGCTATACGTAGATGGCGCTTACTGTTTGATTGTAATTGATGTGTAAATTGATGATAGTTTTTTTTATTTAATGAATTCCAGAGTTTTTCCTAGTCCACAGAAAAGGAAGGCGACAGCTTTAATCTATAACATTAATAGGCAAGGCGATTTCTTGCGACCGATTTTACGGTTTCAGTTTTCAACCGATTTTGACAAAAATAAATATACCACTTGAAAAGAATTTCTTTTTAGTTGTCCACCATATTTACAGATTTACACCATCTGGAACAAAATTTTTTTTTTAAGTTAAATTCATTTAAAGTTGCTACTAACACATATATAAAACACATATTTAAAGTTCAAATAAAAAACTATACAATGCTGTGTGTATGTTTATCAAATTTGTGTTGAATTGTGAATTGGCTAAAATTGATTAGCATACCTTTAGGGTCTTATAAAATTATTTATTAACAAACCCAGTTATACATTTTCTGTGTATTCAACAAACAATTTAATGAATTTTATTTAAATATTCATAATTTTTTTAAATATATACATAGACTAAAAAAACATTGAAAGAAAAAAATTCAATGAAAAAATAAAATTTCCCAGAATTTGCACTCGAATTTCGAGGGCTGGGCTCTGCTAGTTATTCTAAATTGAAAACTAAATTCTCATAATTTTCTTATTCCTGTGCACACATCCTAGCAATTTAGTTATCAATTCATAATCAGGACCACCATATTTTTTTGTTCTATTTAAATCAACAAACAAAACCGTCCCCTTATTAAGAAGATTTATGCGACAAACAGACATTAACATAATTATGATGTAAAAAAAAAAGAAGAAAATAACAAAAGTGATAGTTTTTGTGTGATTCTTGAGACAAAACCATTCCATTTGTACGCATCATATTAATGCTTTGGTTTTGTATTCCAAGAATTTCCTTTGTAACAATTGCCACAATTGAATTTTCATGGTCTACAGGATTCCTATAGTG
Organism: Cordilura impudica; assembly: GCA_963682025.1. Taxonomy (NCBI): domain Eukaryota; kingdom Metazoa; phylum Arthropoda; class Insecta; order Diptera; family Scathophagidae; genus Cordilura; species Cordilura impudica. Next base: position 172,767,712 of record OY821521.1, on the reverse strand, counting down.
CAAATTATCTTTTTGAAGTAGCCTGTAAGTATTTCCACATTGTTATTCGATTGTATGCTTTGAAAATGTTCTTTATACTCTATAAGTATCTATAGATTCTTTGTGTGCGAGCCTAAGCCTGTGTGCGTGTGTGTATCAATAATTGGTGTTCGGATACCTAAAAGTAGAGAAGGTTAATTTTGAGTATACAAAATGCAAATTATAAACGTTTGTCTATGAACTTAACATCAAATAGAAACTAATAATTCCTTATTTTACACAGAAAAAATATTCGCCAACCGTATTCTTCTAAAGTGGAGCAACTGTATTCAATAGAATCAAACAATTTTCTATTATAATAAAATATTTTTTGTTGAGATCATAGAATTGTAATCACAATGAACCCGACGTTTGCAATTCGGTTGACAATAGATTCGGTAACCACAATGTATCTGGTTTCTGTGTGCAGGAATCTGAAATGTTCCTCTTTAAACTTGCGCTTCTCACGAACAAATTTAGATATTCAATATCTTTTCAGGTTATAAAGATTTATTTGAAGGGTACTAATAACATTAGTAACCCATAAAAGATTCAATAAACCTTAGATAGATAGAAAATTCTCTTGTTAAGGATCTTCCACCTTTCTGCTATAACAATTATATTTCAGTGTTATTTTTCGGAGCCTATTTGATTACTCACAGATGAATTGGAAGTTTAAGTTTTTTTTTAATTCTTCTCCAACACTCAGGGGATACCCCCTATAGATGCAGTGCATTGTGTTGATCTCAAGAAAATAGGTTATCGGAAGGAGGAAAGAGGGAGAGGAGAGGAAAGACCTGTGCGGGGAGTTTCTTCCACATACTTCTAATTCGACCGATAATCGAATTTTCTCTGTAATGCGTTGTGCGGTCAACTGGGCAATAGACTACAAAGAGATGTGATCTACTAGAGAAGCGGGTACAGCGAACTGAAACTCGGGCTCTTGGAATGAGTGCGCTAGTCTCAGAAGAACATTTCCCATGGTAGTATCTATAGAACAGTGCTACACAAACCACATTCTAACGATGTTGCAACGAGTCAATAGAGTTTGATATCCTACTATCATTAGTCAGCATTAACGCCCTCCTTTGCACACGGTGCAGTAGCTCCAAGATACAGTTTGGAGTTCCTGCTCATATATGGGACTTCTATTCCATTTTCGGCTGAATATCTATTAATTAAAGAAAATAGCGATTGGACATTTTTCTCTACAATAAACCAACACCCAGGGAATGCCCCTTGCAAAGGCAGGGCATTGTGTTGATCTCATGAAATTGGGTTATGTGAAGGAGGAATATGGGAATAGTGTTTGAGGATATTTCACTTAAATTTCAAAGATTTTGTTCTACATATGGTTAATTCGACTCATAAACGAATTTTCTGTGCCATAGACCACAAGCAGCTAAAATTAATTAAAACTCGGGCACTAGAAATGAGAACACTTATCTCAGCAGAAAATTTCCCATGGTAATATCTGACATAGCTCAAACGAGTCAATTGAGTTAAATACCCTATTACCATTAATGAGCACGAACACTCAATTTTAGTCACGGTCCGGTAGCTTCAAAATATACTTCGAACTTTCGACCAAGACACTTAAATGCTTCTTTCGGCATTTAATTCATTTTGACTACCTTTTGAATACAGCATCAATCAAATGGCTGCCGCCATTGGCCCCGGAAAAATGTGGCTATTTTGCTACATTTTCCATAATTTGTTCGAGCATCTTGGGCGGTATAGCGATCATTTCGGCACGATTATTGGCCCTGAGCTCGACAGTGGTCTAGCGCTTGTTGATAACACTTTACTTTTCATATAACCCCACTGTTCAGGACTGAATGATGGTCGGATGGTTATCTTAAAACTTTGGATCTATGGCAACAGCAATTCAATAATTGGTTTGGATGTTTCAGACCTAGGTGGCGCTAATGTCATTAATAAGTACATTTTTGATGACATTCTTAAACACAGAAAGCAGTTTTTATTATTTCCTTTTTTATCTTATCATTGTAAATTTTCTTGTAGTAAGAAGTTTGTTGTTTACACGCGCTTTAATCTTTTTGTGACCTTTGAACTGTGACTTCAGTATTGTTCTTATTTTTTCGGGAATAAAATTAATAAAAATAAAATATAAACCGTGTGTTATTTTTCCTTATTTTGATTTTTAAAGATTCTGTGGTTCCAGGTTGTCTAACAAATCTTCGCGCCAAACTTTGGGGGGAAAATAGTCAATTGGATTTTTTTACCAAAAAAAGAATTCCGGAGGGGTCAGATCTGGAGATCTGGATGGCCAGACAATGTCGTCTTATTTTTGGACAACACACTTTCAACAAATTTTTATTGCAGAAAGTGCATTATTTGATAACAGTGTTTTTCACGCATTTTCGGGCAGACAGTTTCGCCTTCTCTGAAGAAAAATTGCCCAATGATAGTATTGGTCATGCAATGGCATTTCCTGGATCTTGTGTGGATTCTCTGTTCCCTAAATAAGGCAATGTTGCTTGTTAAAGCCGCCACACAATTTGAAATGGGTCTCGCCGATCATCAAAATTGCATAAAAATCAGGTTCAGTATCAACCATTCGAGCGACTGTTTGGCTGTATTGCAACCGTCGCACAGTGGTCGATTTGAAATATTTAGGCGGCCAAAAGTCTAAATCTTAAATACGTAGTAGGCACAAAATATTGACGTCTACGTATAGTAAACACTTCCGCGAATTACCCCCCACCCTTTTTTTCAACAACCATACGTCACCGCTTCCGTGCAGTTAGACGCAATTTGATCGTTGACTTGATACGTATTTCTATTTGGGTGCCCAAATTATATCAAATTTCGCAATACGCATGTTTGTTTATTTTAAGTTGTGTAGTGAAGTGACGACGCGTCGTGGCCGGTCTGCCAGCAAAAATTCTTTAATTCAATTGCACTTTATAAGGAAACGAATGCAAATCATCTCTCAAAATGCTCCGTAAAGTAGTGCCACTGGCGCCAAAATGCTGCGCGCGGTAACGATACGACTCATTTGAATTTTCGGCAACACTCTCTCTTATCGAAGCAACCAATTCATTGGAACTTCTTGGGCGTTGATGAACGGCTTGTGGACGATATCCCACTGTACCGTGCTCAACAAATTTTGATACTAAACGATGAATAGTGATGTCAGATGGTACTTCTTAGCCACGAAATTTTCGACGATATGCACGTTGAGTTAACACAACTGAATGACTATTTTCAATGTTCTGTTCTACAGATACTACCATGAGAAATGTTCTTCTGAGATTAGCGAACTTATTTCAAGTTCCCGAGTTTCGTTTCGCTCTACCCGCTTCTCTAGTAGATCACATTCGTTTGTAGTCTATTGTCCAGTTGACCGCACAACGCATTACAGAGAGAATTCGTTTATCAGTCGAACTAGCCATATGTGGAATAAACACCCGCACAGGTCTTTCCTGACAGTTATAATCTAAAAAAATTTAAGTCAAATATCCACAAACACTACTCCCTCTTTCTTCCTTCCCATAACCTATTTTCCTGAGATCAACACAATACACTGCATTTGAAGGAGGCTACCCCTGAGTGTTGGTCAATAATTAAAAAAACTGTATGGTACGAAAACTGAAACTAACCACACTGCTCGTAGGCCTGACTTTAGGTGAGTGTGTTAAAGCGCTGACCAAAAAGTGCAAGTACGAGTGTATGTGAAGGTTCATAAAACATAACAATTATCACAATGTTCAATAAATCGCTGATGAAGGCTGAAATGCCAGAAACCGGTCCGATTAAGAATACAGTGCAGTTATGAATTTTTGAAATATATGCTTTCTTCTTCTTTACCACGCACCATTTAAACAAAATTAAAATTGCATATTAATTACAGTAGTAATTGCAATATGTCTGAAAAATGACGATAAATCTAACACACAAAAAATTTCTTCGCTTCAAAGCGTCATCTCAAATATATGTAAAGTGCATATGTAGGTATGTACAAAAACCGTACATCACATATGACAACTCTTACGAAAACTGAGAATAGTGGAAATTAGAAGTATAAATGCAAAAAATATTCAAAATTCAAAAATAACGATTGTTTGTTTGGACAGAGTTGTATCTTCTGAAATTAATACAAAGCAAAGCTGTATGGTACGAAAACTGAAACTAACCACACTGCTCGTAGGCCTGACTTTAGGTGATTGTGTTAAAGCGCTGACCAAAAAGTGCAAGTACGAGTGTATGTGAAGGTTCATGGTTCAAAACCTCACGGCCGCCCTAAGTAGAAAAAATTTTCATATAGAAACAATCTATTCAATTAAAACATAACAATTATCACAATGTTCAATAAATCGCTGATGAAGGCTGAAATGCCAGAAACCGGTCCGATTAAGAATACAGTGCAGTTATGAATTTTTTAAATATATGCTTTCTTCTTCTTTACCACGCACCATTTACGGCGTTAATATTTCGGCACGTTGCCAGTGGGATCACTTCACACATTTCTTGGCAAAAAGTATAAGGAGAGCGGGTAAAATATTGCTATTTGGCCCAGAGCCTTTAATCAAATCAATTTAGAAAAATTTTAAATTTCATCAAAAAAAGACTTTTTCGTCCTAAATTTGTATTTCTTTACCAAAAGTTCTTTAGTGAAGTTGAGATATATAGCAAGTTTACCACGCCCATCGCCCACAGCCCATATACTCGAAAATTAGTTTTTCGACCCGAATTTTTATTTCTATTTTTTTTCTTGTGACTTGACTCAAGTTATGTGTATTATGAAGTAAAGATGTTTGCAGAAATATGCCATGCACATAACCCACGCCCATCGCCCACAGCCCATATACTCGAAAATGAATTTTTGGACCCAAATTTTTATTTCTTCATTAAAAGTCTTGTGTTTGCAGAAATATGCCATGCCCATAACCCAAAAAAAGTTTTTTTTTAATTTGGTTTTTGAAACAAACTGAAAAAGTTTTGTAATTCGGCTTAGAAGCTACAACTAACAATATTTTTCCATAAAAAAAATAGGTGAAACGAGATAAACGATATAATGACTGTTAAATATTTTCATGTGTATGCAAATATAGACTTTTATTCATCTATGCCCTTGAAATAGTGGAAGCTGTTCTCGGAAAGCAACGGAAGGACCAGATCGTCGTGAAATTGTCTTCGTATATTTTGTCTTAGCTCATTAAAAACACCTATGCATTTCGGCCTACAACTGGATGAAAGTACTATGACCTTGTGACCTTTGTTATATATGCCACCGAAACAGGCATTAAAGAATTTTTATTTGAAACAAACAATTTTGTGGTGTCATTGGCTTATTTAGCAGACACATTTTCCCATTTGAATGATTTGTACATTTCACTTCAAGGATGAGAAGAAAATATTTTAGATGCAAATGAAAAGATTACAGCTTTCTAGCAAAAATTAGCTCTTTGGAAGAAACGGGTATTAAAAGATAATTACACAAATTTCCCGACTCTTGAAAAGATTTTCGCAGATGAGGACTTATTACGGGTTAAAACCAATATTTTATTTAGAACATTTGGAAAATCTCAAAAACTGTTTTTAATAAATATTTTTTTTAAAGATAATTTGAAAAATGATCAATGAATTTAGCATCATGACTCTGACATGATAAAGGAGGATCTCATTGATTTGTAGACTACAGCTATGTTGAAACAAACATTTACCAATCAAATACTCGCAAATAGGTTTGGCCAACAAAGAGCTTTCAGTCTTGATATCGTTTGCAACAATATAACTCTGTGAATCTGCATTTTCAACTTTGGTTAATATAGAAACGAAAAATAGAAATCGGTTGGGTTAACAAAACAGTCATCCCATTAATGCAGTTCCATAGATATTATAAAAATATTGTCTTGCAAGTTTATGTAATAACCAGAGTTCAGAAAAAACACACACTTCATATAAATTATGTGTGTTTCTAAATTTTGTACGGTGTCGAACACAATCATGACTGTGTTTCGTTTTAATATTTCGTTATCTACACGCACGTTTTTCTATCACGTATTTTTTGTTTCGAACACACATAAGCCACACCGATTCGAGTGTAGCTTTATTTTAACTTCATCTTCTTGCACGTGTACTGCTAAAAAAAAACATAATATGTTCTTGAACGCGTACACCTAAAAATTAAAACATTATCCACTCGCGATCGGAAAAATCTGAAACCTATAATAATGACAACAATTGTTTTAACCAAATTTATTTAAAAAAATTATTAGCAATTATAAAAAAATAAAAATAAAAAGATAATAATAAAAATAAAAAAATTTAAAAAAAGCTATAGTAATAAAATAGAAAACAGAGCAATTTTATATGTTGTTTATGACTTAATTTCGTTTGTTTTCCGATCGCGAGTGGATAATATTTTAACTTTTAGATGTATGCGTTCAAGAGCATGTTCTGATTTTTAGCAGTATACGTGTAAGAAGACGAACTTATAATAAAGCTACACTCGAATCTGTGTGGTTTATGTGTGTTCGAAACAAAAAATACGTGATAGAAAAATGTTCGTGTAGATAACGAAATATTAAAACGAAACACATTCATGATTGTATTCGCCACCGTACAAAATTTAGAAACACACATAATTGATATGAAAATAAAAATATGTGTTGGCTGCTTTAGAACAGAACCAGTGTTGCCATTTTAGCGTTTTAGTTGCTAGATTTAGCAACTTTTTTTTGTCGTTTAGCATCCAAAATTTATGAAAAGATGCTAGATGCTAACTTCGCATCTTTCTTTAATAAAAAGTTGCTTTTAGCATCTTTTTTTTTTTTTTTTTGATTTTTTCATTATTTTTGAATATACAATTTTAATTTCAATGGTGTTGATATGTTTTAATTTCTCAAAGTGTAATACGAGAATTTTGTGAACTACTCTTTTTTTTACCACTCTGCTCGTTTCTTTCAACAAATATAACAAAACATTTTGAAATAGAAGAATGTAAACATCAACAACAGTTTTAAATGAATTAAAAAGTTGATTGCCAAGGATATTATTGTATTAAAAAAATGCCAAAATTTTCAGTACAAAATACATTAAACCGGGTAAAAAAACCGATAACCAATATATTAGAAGAGTTTAAATTTAGATCATCTGAAACAAAAAAAAAAATCAAATCCAATGGAGTTATATCACAGAACAATATTGGGATACAACACTGCATACAACCTCTTTATGGATTGAAGTCAACAAAAATTCTATTGGTGAAAATCCATTTAAAGAGTTATCAATATTTGTATTGTATTTATTAATTTTGTCTTTCTCAAAAGCCGAAATTGAACGTTTGTTTAGTTTAATGGCTTTAGTTAAAAGCAAACTTTGAACAGACTAAAATCCGAGTTGTTATGAAATTAAAAAATGGGTGCTGTTACACTTACACTATAGCGAGCGATGTCGTTGATAAAAGGGCGATCGTCAGAAAAATATCAGAGCCAAGAAGAACCTGAAGATGAAGACATCACAGAAATATTAGAATCCATAAACCAATTATTGTAACAGCAGATTCCAGCCCTCGAAATTCGAGTGCAAATTCTAGGAAATTTTATTTTTTCTTTTAATAAAGACCCTAAAGGTATGCTAATCAATTATAGCCAATTCGCAAATCAACACAAAAAACAAACTCATTTTTATTACAAACACATTAACATATTTAATAAACACACACATAGCATATGTATAATTTTATGTATGTGTTAGTAGCAACTTTAAATGCAATTTACTCAAAATAAAGGAAAAAAAATTAAAAATCTGTAAGTCTGGGGAACCGCTAAAATGAAATATCTTTCAAATAATATACGTTTGGTCAAAATCGGGATAAAGCGATAGACCAAAACATCGGTCACAAGAAATCGCTTAGTCTATTAATATTATAAATATAATCGTATCTTTTAAAATCTAAATTCTGTTATATTTGAAATTAAAAAAAAATCCCTCTAAAATTAAAAATATTTAATTTAAAATTAAAAAAATTCAATTTGATGTTAAAAAAAATTGCAGATGAAATCTAAAATAAATTTGATTAAAATTTAAAAAATATAAATCGAAACTTATGTTTTATATTAAGAATTTATTAATAAGTATTTAATTGTTCAATATAAAGGTAATGAAATTTGAAAACAAAAGAATTTGGCATCAAGTACGTTTTAGCATCTTTTTTTTGCAATTTAGCATCTTTACAATTTCAAATTATGGCAACACTGAACAGAACATTGTGTGTTTGATGTGTGTATTTTCTGAACCATGGTAATAACAGAAATAAAATTATATTATATTAAGTAACATGTTTTAATTTTTTCTTATTTTGTGGATATTCATATGTATAAGAGACGGAAAAAATAAATTCACTTTTAGGTGATTAAGAACCCCTCTCCTATAGGGTTTATTTTTGTAGTGATTAATGGATGTAAATTCAATTTTAATGAGGTCTATATGATAATTTGGATCATATCGCAAGTCGATATAGGGACTTTATCGATAAAAGCTTCCACATTAAATGTTATCAAAATATATTCCAATTTGCGACCTATAGTTTGATTACAAGATTTACATGGACAACCAGATGGACGGACGGACGATCGGTATAACAAGAGATGGTTCTAGGACAAATATTTTTGGTAATTCCAAATATCAGTAGAAACTCATTATACCCTGACCGCATAGTGGTATAGGATATAAAAAATTCAGAATTCAAAATATTTTAGTAAAATTTTTATTAATATTAAAAATTTTCATCTGCAAGTGTGCGGATACTTTCTGTAGCAAGTGTAGGATAACAAGTTTTGAAGATAAACACAATTCAGTTTTTTATAAATTCTTCACCTTTCGCGCAATTATATTTCAGGAACTGTGAAAGTTAGAAGTCGAAAATTAACCTAAAATAACAATCTTCCCTATTTAAAAAAATAGAAGAAAGAACCCATATGTCCAATATGGGATTTAAGTAATCATAGCTAAGAATAATTTAATTATTTAAACAATATCTTCTAAATACTTACTTTGTATACTTAAGATTACAAGTATAGAGACAGCTAAAGATATGTGAAGATCCATGTTGTGAAAAGATTACAATTTTATACAAACAATTATTTATAGTTAAACAAAAATCCTTGATGTTATTCCTTTAGTAATCCTTAGGCATATTATTTCAATCAAAGATCAAATAAATGATGATGATAATTAAATGATAATATTAAAAAAATATATTGTATTTATACGTCAGGTAAGAAGTAAATATTCCAAATGTTTTATGCGCAGATTATAATGCGGAGTATGCTAAAGTTCACGAGTATGTTTGAATATTGAAACGTATGAGGACCATAAATCAAACGGCAGACATTCATTTGTATTACAATGTTAATTTTGAATATTGACTCTGTTCTTGTTGTATGTGTTGCTGTTGCTGATGCCTATATATTTGTTGGCTTTTTTTCAGACTGTCTGCTGGTGTATAATTTTTTGTATTTTTTTTTTTTTTTTTTTTTTTTATTTCAAATATATGAGAGTTTGTGTTAAGACTTTTATTTGTAGATATTTTATGTAAACATTAATATGTTAAAAGAGTATTTGTATTTGTTTTCACTTAATATTAATTGATATTTGTATAGTTACAACAACAAAAAAATTGGAAGAAAAACTTCGTACATAATACACGAAGAAAATTGAAAATGCCTTTTTTTTATCAGTTAATGATGGACTTGTTCGAAATGCTTAAACAAACCCGAAATGCAGCAAATGCACGCACTAACTATAGTGTGTGTGTTGCTGTTGCTGTTTATGGTGTGTAAACTTCACGTATGGAACTCAGTCCCTTACACAGGCACACACACACACACTCACACACTTGCAAACACACTTTTATGTTGTTGTTTGAGGTGGTAGTGTTAACTTCAAAGGTAGAAATTTTTTAAGCAAATACCGCTTCAATGCATATCTATATGATTTATTATCTTCGAATGCACCTTTCATTAATGTTTTTAAGTAATTTTTTATGAGTTTTTATCGGAGTTTTATGATTTTACACTTTTAAATGTACATAGCCGGTACTTAAATGATGATAAAAAAATTCCTTTTACATTTTTTTTTTGTTTTACGATTTTTTTTTTATTCTTAGAATCAGATATTTTAGATTTTTAATTTACATGTCTAATCACGTTTTGTTTTATTTAGTTTATTTCTCAAAATAAACTTTACTTAAACATCTTTTTTTTTTTTTGTAAATTTGCTTTAAAGATGACTTCTTTCTTGTTTTGTTGCTGTACATACATACATGTGATTTTTTTTTTCTTTGATTTGAAGTTAATTTTCATCACCGATACACACAAAACACACTCACGTAGTTTAGATCAAAAATCATTTAAAATTTATCCGCTAGATACAACCGCATTCCAAGAACTTACAACGAGAACTAATATCTGAATAAAACTGCATAATGTTAAACACTCTCTTAGCCACTCACTAACATAAAAGAGCATAAAATAAATAAAAAAAATAGATTGAAGAAGAATAAACTACAGAAAGCCGGTTTATTGAGCAGACACATAGAGGAAGCATAGCTAAAATAACATGAATACAACATAAGTTCACAGTGGTGTCAATTTAGCGCTTGTTTTTTTTTTTGCCTAACCAAATGTCATGTTAATAACAAGTATGGTCTAGACCGACTATACGATATCCAATACCATGGTCTCTTCGGTCCAACTAATTGGATATAGAAAGCAAGCATAAACCAAATTTGAGTGGCATTATTATTAATTTTTTGGCTGCTATGTTATATGGGGACTAGGTCAAAAAATGGACCGATCCACACAATATTTGAAAAGTCAATTATATTTTGAAAAAATATATACAAACTAAATTTAAGAAAAATCTGTGCAAAATTTTTTTATAGATTTAAGTGAAGATCGGGAAGCAGCTCTCTATGGGGCTTATGACTAAGAATTATCCTATAGGGATTATTTTTGGAGTACTGATTAATGGATATAATAAACACATATAAACCCAATTTGGCTGAGATCTAAATGATAATTTGGATCTTATGGAAATTTATGTCGAGTTCATAGGGATCATTTGTATGGCCGATAAAAGCTTAGGCTGAAATGCACTTTGTGGGGCGCAGCGACCCCAAATTGCGAAAAAATCATATGGGTACTCAAACTTCCGGGAATTTTATAGGGATCAAAAATAACAAAAAAAAAATTTTTGGCCGTGGTCCCAGGTGTCCCCAGGCCCCCCCATAAAATTGGGGGCCTCACCCTTTATATAAGTGTGGGTATTCAAATGAAAGAGAAATTTGAGAGGATTAGGAACATTAAATAATGTTTCCAAAAATTTTAGAGGAAATGCCATATTTGCGGACATTTTAAGAAAACAATTTTAATTTTTTTCCAAATTTTAAAAAATTTTTTATCATCTTTTTATATCGAATGCGAAAAACAGTAAGGAAAAAAATACAGGGAATGTTTTTTGCAACAATTTTTGCGAAAAATTGCAAATTTTTAGCCTTTTACGAAAAATTTTAAAAAACTTCTGAAAATTGCCAAAATACTGAAAAATTTTTCTTCCTACAATTTTCCCTAAAAACTGATTTTTTTTTTTTGGAGAAAATTAAATAAGTTTTACAAAATGTCTGCTTTTTTTCAATTCCCTACTAAAAAACATTTTAGAAATTTCGGCCTAATCAAAATCACTCGCTGATTACGAAAATCTATACCAGAAGGGGGGAAAATGACCCTGGACGGGCCCAGGAGGCCCCAAAAAGGGACCCAAGGTTGCGAAAAAATCATGTGGGTACTCAAACTTCCGGAAATTTTATTTTATTGGGGGCCTGATCCATTTTATAAGTGTGGGTATTCAAATGAAAGGGAAATCCGAGAGCGTTAAGTATAAATCTTGTTTAGGTGCAGTGCTCCCATTTGTTTCAAATTTGAAAGACAGGGGATATTACAGTTTGAAAATGTTAATAAAAGATAAATAAAAAATTATTTCGAAAAAATCGCGCGATTCTATTAAAAATGAAAATTATTAATGGTAATAGGTATAAATGTAGTAAAATGAAAACTATTAACGGTATTAGGTATAAATCTTGTTTATAAAACACATTTTTTTATTCTTGTGACGTACACAGGAAAACTTTATTCAGCGAAGCCACCTGCCGCGTCCTACTGGAGGAGAAAACCCTTAAGCGCGGCCGCAGGCCGCCACGCAGAAAAACTTTAGTATGCGAAGCCAGATTTCCTTACTTAATAATAAAAATAAGAAAACTATTGATTTTCCCTTTTACGGAATGTTTACATCTAATTTAAACATTTTCTAAAAGGGAAAACCATTACCTCTTAATTATAAAAATAAGAAAACTGAAATTAGAGATAAAGTCATTTTCTAATATTGCTAACATCAGCTAAGGCCATGATGGCTTTATCTCCCATTCAAATGAAAAAAAATGACTTTATCTCCCTATTGAATGAGAGATAAAGCCATAATGGCCTTATTTCACATGGTATTAAAGCACCCCCTCGTATAATCTGTCAAACCTGCATCGATAAAATTTTTTTAAAAAAAAATTTTTTTTTTCATTTTCGCAAAAAATTACAGAAAAAACAACAACAGTATCCAAAAATTATTCTATTTTCTTAATGCTCTCTGATTTCCCTTTCATTTGAATACCCACACTTATAAAATGGGTCAGGCCACCAATGTTAGGAAGGGGGGGGCTGGGGACACCTGGAACCACTCCCCCAATTTTTTTTATTTTTTTTATCCCTATCAAATTCCAGGAAGTTTGAGTACCCACATGATTTTTCCCCAATTTTGGGTCCCTCTTTGAGGCAACCTGGGGCCGCTCAGGGGCTTTTCACTCCCCTCTCGTATCGATTTTCGTAATCTCCGGATTAATTCCAGGAGGGGGTAATTTTTCATTTTTTTTTTTTTGGCGGTGCGCCCCATAAAGTGCACTTTTGCCAAAGCTTATATACCAAATTTCATCAAAATATATTCATAGTTGCGACCTGTAGTTTGATTAAAAGGTTTGCATGGACATACACACGGACGGACAGACGGGCGGACGGGCATCGCTAAATCGACTCAGAAAGTGATTCTGAGTCGATCGGTATAATAAAAGATGGGTCTAGGTCAAATATTTTTAGTAGTTACAAACAGCAGCACAAAGTCATTATACCCAAACCACATAGGGTATAAAAACTCGCTAAGTCGGTGCATTTTTTTTTTTCATTTTTTACATCACTCTGTGATGTCAGGTTGCTGATGTTTTTCAATATATAATATATTGGAATTAGACTCACCTTTTCTGAAATTTAATAAGGGTGAAACATATACTGTGAGCGTCAAAATAAAGTAAACAGCTATTTTTAATCTTTAAATTGCCTTATAATAAAATTATTATTGACTTACGATAAAAAGTAATATTGCAGAGTTTAGTACTGTACCATTTAGAGATTGACTACTATAAAACATGAAATCAAATCAATTGGGAATATTACACAAATCTCTCGAAAGTGAAAATGCATCAGATTTTACGCGTCAAAAAAAAGTAAACAGTGGTAACACTTATTTACGCTTTTTTATATTTCGGGGAAGAACCTAAACTTTTTGTGACAATCACGTGTTCCACTTTACTAAAAATTATTTGAAGTTGACTTGTACTAATTAATAATAGCTAAAAAGATGCAAACGCAAATATTCTCACTATAGGAAAGCAACTATCGGTTTATAGTCCGAAAATATTTTGGATTAAAAAGAAGAATGTAAATCTTTGCGTGAAATTGAAGAAATTGTGGGTAGGAACCACTGCACAATACAAAAAAGTAGTTGATGAATGCGCCAAACACCATCAGGTTGAAGATTTAACGAGATCTGGACGCCCAAAGCAGCTTAGTGGTACTAAAGTTAGAGCTGTAGTAAGAGAAGTGAAGACATATTCAGCCTAAAATACAGTTAAATTATCAGAACACATAACGCAGACATCAGGCAAACCAGTAAGTTCGAGTACAGTAAGGAGATCGCTTCACAAAAATGGTCTACATGGAACGATACCATGCAAGAAATCATACATATCCAAGGCGAATCAGAGCAAGCTAATGGATTTCGATAAAAAGTAGAAAAATTAGGTTCTATCTTTGTGGGAAAGCATATTATATACAGATAAGAGTAAATTAGAAATTTTCGGCGCGAAAAAGCCTCCAAAAATATGGCGTGCTAAGAAAAAACATGCAAAGAAAAGTGTGTTACCAAAACCGCTATATACAGTGGGGTTCAGTTATGTTTTGGGGCTATATGGCGGGTCAGGTGTTGGTAATTATTTTGTTATTTACTCCACCATGACCCAAATAGATTACTTAGCCATTTTGAAGGACAATGTTGGCTCTAGCGTCGAGAAATAAGGCACGGCTGGAAATAGGATCTCCCAACAGGACAACGATATAAAGCTTACATCTAAAATTGTGAAAGAGTGGCTACTGTACCGGACTCCTAAGACACCTGATCAACCGTCGCAGTCCCCGGACCTTAACCCAATCCATAACCTGTGGGAAAATCTTGGTCGAAGGGCTTTTTCAAGCAAGGGAAACTTAAAGATGCCTCAAAAGAAAGAATGGAGCATAATCTCCCCTGATATAAAAAAAAAATTGTCGAGTCGCTGCCTGAAGACTACATAAGGGGCTTAAGGTCAAATGAAAATAAACCAAATATTAAAAAATTTTAAAAGTTTACTTTTTATATTGAAATTCTATTGCCTTCTCTTTGCTGTTTACTTTATTTTGACGCGTAAAATTTGGTCGTTTTCTAAATAAAGTGCATTTATTTCTGTTTTGTAATGCTTCTGTTTAATTTTTTTTATTGAGTTCAGCTATAATTAAATAATTCTTGAATTCCCTATATTCATTTTAGAATTTGGGTTAATTACTTCATTTCAATAATACTTTTAATATGAGGAACTAAGGTGTTTACTTTATTTTGACGCTCACAGTAAGTTTGGAATTTGTTTTTGCTTTAAATAAAAAAAACTAGCAATTCTTTTCACTCGGGTTTTTTATTGTAAATCACAATCCTTGCGGTTAACTATGGATCACTATTTAATTCAAATGACTTTCTCGGCTGGTCTTGCAGTAGCCCATATGATCAACCCAATTTTTCAGTACATTTACGACAGTATGGAGCTGTATTTCACCAATGCCTCAGTTAACACTGGGTGTAACACTTATCCTTAACAGCTTCCCACAAATAAAAGTCCAACGGAATGAAAAGATCGATTGTCTCACGGCTTGGGTGGAACGGCACGCTATCCTCTTGAAACCAAATCTTTTCTAAATCTATATCTTCGAAAATGAGCCACAATTAATCAGTTATAATTGCACGGTGGCGCTCACAGTTCAGTCTAATACATCTGCCTGCCATATCTTCGAAGAAAAATGGTTCAATATTACCGCCGGCACAAAAACCACAAACAGTGCATCGTTCAAGGTTCATTGACTTTACAGCAGTCATATATAGATTTTTTGTGGCCCAGATGCGACAATGTTGCTTTTTGATGTGACCGCCGAGCTGAAAATGAGCTTTACCAGAAAATATGATTTTTCGCCATAAATGATCATATCTTCCAAGCGTTCCATAGCCCTTTTAGAGAACCGAAAACATTGCGGATGGTCGTGCAGCATCAACTTCTGCACTAATTGAACTTTGTATGGAGTCATACCGAGATCTTTATGTAAAATTCGCATCAAGAATTTCGTAAAATATTCAATTCCTGAGAACGATGGTGAATTGAGGTGCTTGGTTGTTCTTGCTTAAACGCACTGAACGAGTACGAGAACATGTTGTTTTATCCAATAACGATCCAGTTTAACGCACACGATTGACAAAATTGTCCATATATTGCCTGGAAGGCTCTTCTTTTTTACTGAATTTTAAACGTAATTTTCTTGCACTTTCTGTAGAAGATTCACCACTTTGGAAATAAGATTTTAATATTTCCGTACGTTGTGTAAGCGTAAATCGACTCATTTCGTAAACCGCATTGGTCACTGGGGTTGCCATACTCAAACTAACCAGTAACTCAAAATGCAAACACTAGACGAACCACCCTGTACATAAGCTTCTTCATGAACGGTATTAAAATTAGAGAAAATTGGTGCATGTTTAGACGTAGTTCCCATATATATGACGCCTAAGCGATTGACTACACTTGCAATAATTTCCAAATTATTGTATAGATCACGGTAAATTTTGGCCAATGTCTGCATATTATACCCATTATTGAGCGGTCCACAAATTAGCCCTTTAGGAGCATTCTTACTCATGTATTATATAGATTTCGTTCAAATTTCGTCTATGTGTTTATTATAACCATTAATCAGTAGTCCAAAAATAAACTCACTAGTCTTACTCATATCCCTGTATATAGCTGCTTCCTGGTCGTCGCACATTGGGTTGAAAAGGGTCAAAAGTGAGGATTAATTCAAAAATTGAAATGAGTATTTTGTAATAAATTTTTATACCGGGTAACAGAGTATAAAATGGGTCATCACTAACTGTCAAAATTATTGTTCTAAGTTGTTTACTTTTCTTGCTATACTCTCTCAAAGTTCAACAATTTTTTTTAATTTTGCTCGAAGTGATAAAAAGTGAAAAACGAGATATTTCAAGTTTAATTTTTTTTAATTTCTTTTTTTAAATTCTAACTTTTTTCAAATGGATGCATCAACTTCAGATATTTGACTTTATTATTAAAAAAAAATTTTTTTGGATAAATGTTTTAGAAATATTTTTAATAATATTTTGAAAATTGTCCTAAAAAGAGGGTATTTTTTAAAAAGAGATTGAGTTTCAGCGTAATTCTAGATGAGATCGGGTAAAATTATTTACATTGTAGTAAAATATGGGATTTCTACTTGTGTATTCCCAAAAAACATTTTGCCAATACTTGCCAACGAATGTAATATTCAAGTTTTTATTAAAAGTCCCCAGTATAAAATTAAAAAATTTTAAAAATTACAGAGAACACTATTCTCGTAAATGCAGTCGGGAGAAGTTAAATGAAGATATATTCAATAGGTTACTTCTTAGTTCGGATCCTTTAATTACCACTAAAAGCAAAAATTATGCCAAAAAAATATATAATATACCACAGATGGCACTAGATTTATTAATTTTGCCCAAGATTTCTGATGAAGAAGAGATTAATGAAGATATTGATGATGCTAATTATGAAGATGCTGATTATATTTATGAAGGTGATGATAATACGGAGGATCCTTGATTTTAATTATATATATATATATATATTTAAGTTTCTCTTAAATAAGAACAATATAAAATAAAAAATAAACAATAACAATAAATGCATACAAAATTTTCAATTATAAATGTAGCAATATATTCAATATTAATTGAATTAATTTTTTTTTTTAATTTTTTTTTAATTTTTCTGAATTGGTTGTTTGTTTTGTGCTTATAATTATTCATCAATAAAAACATAATATTATTTTATAATGTGAATTTTTTGAGTTAAATTTGTGGAATTGTGGAATTTGGAAAATAAAATCGGATTTTAAGATTCAATTTTTGTAATATATATACATATTAAATATTTATTCCTTTTTTATTTAAAAAAAAAAAATTATTTTTTCTAAAAGCACATTAACTAAGATCTAACTTGCAATTTCATTTACTAATTTATCGCTTTTTATTCCAAAGTTATGGCGAAAATTGTAAGAAAATATAATTTTTTCCAAAACACAAAAAAACTCCTAACGGGTTAAAACAAATTTTTTTTCCACTTTTTTTTATATGGTGGTTTTTTATGCATTAATGAATATCCATTAAAAAAAAATTAACAATATTTTGAAATTACGTCTTCCCTGAATTAATCCTCACTTTTCATGCTTTTCAACCCACTGTGCGTCGTCTCAATGTAGCAAATATCAAAAATATTGCCTAGATTTACTTTATATATGTTTTTGTCAGAAATATGCGACTTTACTAAATATCGCCATGATGCGTCTATTTGTCGACCTAGTACCTATATAAAAATAGCATCCGATATGAACTTTACAAATTCGTAGCAATGCCACTAAAATTGGGTTTATTCTTATTTTTTGTATTCAAATAATCGTATCTAAAAACCTTTCTATAAATTCACTAGTTCGTTTAAAATTATTAAGCAAATTAAATTTTTTATATTACTTTTTTAAATTCTTTTTCAATATTATTATGAAAACGAAAACGAAAATTATTGTGAGTAATAAGTAACAAAAATTAATTTTCTAGCTTTTTAGTTAAATGTAAAAAAAAAAGTTTAATACTGTACACAATACTAATACATATAACAAAAACTAATATTTTCTTTACACATGGAAAAATTTAAAAGATTCTAAAAACTATTCACATCCTATTGTTATGAAATGCTAAAATAAAAAAATAGCATGAAATTGCCATTTGACACCAATAGCAGCATCATAAGACAAGTATAATTACTTTCATACAATCCTTTGAAACTTTCAAGACCTTTAAAAATAAAAAACTGTCAAAAGCAGTCTAATCCCTTTGGTCTCTAGTTAAAGATGTTTGTGGTAACGACTTTTTGACCGTAAAACAATTTTATTGAAAGCCTAGATATGATTTTATAAATGTTTTTAAACATTTTTTAAATGATTTTTGTAAAAAATTCCGCATTTGATCTTATGAAATGATACCTAATGCTTTTTGGCGCGTTTATTATCACTGTTTAGTTTCGATAGCAAATAGTTGGCATTACTGTTAATTCAACATGAATTTCTCTATTTTTATCATAAAACAAAAAGAGAGAGAAAGAGAACATTTATATTTTCCTTCCCTTTACATTCCTTTGATTATTTTTTTTCGGATTTTTATAATTATTTCAAATATTATGTAAACACGGCCTCTGTTATAGTCCCTATGTTGTGTCTCTGTTATTATTACTCAAAAACTAATAGGATTTTTGTAATATAAAAAAAAATGTTAATTTTAATTAATTCTATTCCTCTTATTTTATACATTTTTTACGTCTCTTTTTATTTTATGAATAATTTTGTTGTTTACATTTGAACATAAACAAAACTAAGATCAATTTCATTCGTAATTTTATTGCTTTTAATTTGTATGGATTTCGTTGTATAGCAAGTACCTTTATGATATTTATGATATTTTCATTTTTTATTTTCTTAACTTCCGAAATTAACAACCGCATCTTGAATAAATATACATGGAGCGAGTAGCACTGGTAACCATAGGCGGGTGGGTTTGAAATTTTGGAGAATCAACAGAAATAAAAAAGAAATTCAAAAAAATATATGAATGAGAGACTTAATGGTACTCAATCATACGTGTGATGGTCGAATATCTTCCTTATCTCTATGAATAAAGGAGCATACATATTTGGTATTAGTAGGAAACTGCCAAAAATACTGGACCTAGACCCATAATTTAATATGCCGATCTGAGTCGATATAATCAAACTACAGGTCGTAATTATGAAGGTATTTGAATGAAATTCCGCCATAGAAATCCCCCTATTAGTTCGAGTTAAAATACTCTAGGAAAGGGGATAATGGTGAGAATGTCTGGCCATTTTCTCTACAACGCCACTGATTGCTTCACATTACCAAACAAAAAACCAGCACACAAACTTTAACGATTCTGTTGATTTTTGTTGTTATTTCATTCTTATTGCGGGTGGCAATGACGATGTTATTGTAGATGATCCTCATCAGCATTTATTTGATCTTGCTACTAGAACCATCATCCAATGTACATCTAATTAAATGCATGCGCTTAATTTTCAATTCCCATCTTTGATGTATGGATGCTGCATTTATTAAAGACGAGAAGAGGAGTATAGGGAAAATACTTTTTACATACATACATACATCCTCATGGTGTGGTGGTTCATGTTCATGATACTCGTACATTTGTATGGTAATTTGTAATTTGTATTTGTAATTTTTTGGTTTGTTTTATATTGCTCTTTTATTGAAGTTCAGGAGTCAATGATCGTCTGTTTGTTTCCCATATTTCAACTCGCAGTTATCAAAGGAATCTGTTTGTATGCGTGTTTGGTTTGGGGGACTGGGTAGGCAGGAGCATGGTAGAGAAGTTTTGTTTTTTTTTTTCAGTTTAGTTTAGTAAAAACAAATTAAAAATGAATGCCCATAAAACAAGCAAACTATTTTTTTTTGATTTGATTTCTTTTAGTTGTCTTTTGTTTATTTTGTTTAGTCTATTGTGGTTTAGTTATCTTTAATAAATTCAATCTTTCAGTTGTGCACTTAAACAAAATTTGTTGTTTTTTTATGTGATTCCCAAAGTAAACACTTGTAGTGCTTTGGGAATCACAATCGTTTAAATTCTATAAGTAAAGAGCTTTGGATTTTATTGGTGCGTGTTCTATGCTACCCGGGTTTTATTCCTAGCCCAATTTTTTAAATGGTAAAATCAATTTAAAAGGTGACTTTTATTATACATACAGTGAGTGACAATACAATGGCGAATTTGATAAAAATCTCTGCATAATTTTTGTTTTTTTGATAGATTTAAGTCAAGATCGGGAATCAGCTTCATATGGGGGATATGACTAAGGTTTTGTTTTTGTGATAAACGGATATATTAAACATACACAAACCCAGTTTGACCGAGATCTATATGATAATGTGAGTGTTATTATACCCTCCACACCTCAGTGGCAGAGGCTATATATAGCAAGGTTCAGAAAATACACACATGAAACACACAATGTTCTGTTCAAAAGCAGCCAACACATATCTTTATTTTCATATCAATTATGTGCGTTTCTAAATTTTCTACGGTGCCCAACACAACCATGACTGTGTTCGTTTTAATATTTCGTTATTTACACGAACATTTTTGTATCACATACTTTTTGTTTCAATCACATATAAAGCACACATTTTTGAGTGTTGCTTTATTTGAAGTTCATGTTCTGGTACGTGTACTGAAAAAAACACAGAACATGTACAATAAACAGGTTCGAGTTCAGTTATATTTTAAGTCGTGTTGTGGCTCGTGTAGTGAGAAAAAACAGAACATGTACAATAAACAGGTTCGAGTTCAGTTATATTTTAAACACGACTTAAAATATAACTGAACTCGAACCTGTTTATTGTACATGTTCTGTTTTTTCTTACTACACGAGCCACAACACGACTTAAAATATAAAAATGGAAAAATTAAAAATTAAAAATGAAAATTGAAAAATGGAAAATGAAAAATGAAAAATGAAAAATGAAAAATGCAAAATGGAAAATGAAAAATTAAAAGTGAAAAATGGAAAATGGAAAATGAAAAATGGAATATGGAATATGGAAAATGAAAAATGGAAAATGAAAAATTAATATTGAAAAATGGAAAATGAAAAAGGAAAAATGAAAAATGGAAAAAGGCAACGGAAAACGAAAATTTCAAAATGTAAAATGGAAAATTAAAAATTAAAAATTAAAAATTAAAAATTAAAAATTAAAAATTAAAATTGAAAATTGGAAAATGAAAAATGGCAAATGGAAAATGGAAAATGGAAAATGAAAAATGAAAAATGGAAAGTGAAAAATGGAAAATGAAAAATGGAAAATGAAAAATGGAAAATGAAAAACTTAATATTAAAAAAAATGGCAAATGGAAAATGAAAAATTGAAAATTAAAAATTAAAAATTAAAAATTAAAAATTTAAAATTAAAAATTAAAAATTAAAAATTAAAAATTAAAAATTAAAAATTAAAAATTAAAAATTAAAAATTAAAAATTAAAAATTAAAAATTAAAAATTAAAAATTAAAAATTAAAAATTAAAAATTAAAAATTAAAAATTAAAAATTAAAAATTAAAAACTAAAAATTAAAAATTAAAAATTAAAAATTAAAAATTAAAAATTAAAAATTAAAAATTAAAAATTAAAAATTAAAAATTAAAAATTAAAAATTAAAAATTAAAAATTAAAAATTAAAAATTAAAAATTAAAAATTAAAAATTAAAAATTAAAAATTAAAAATTAAAAATTAAAAATTAAAAATTAAAAATTAAAAATTAAAAATTAAAAATTAAAAATTAAAAATTAAAAATTAAAAATTAAAAATTAAAAATTAAAAATTAAAAATTAAAACTTAAAAATTAAAAATTAAAAATAAAAAATTAAAAATTAAAAATTAAAAATTAAAAATTAAAAATTAAAAATTAAAAATTAAAAATTAAAAATTAAAAATTAAAAATTAAAAATTAAAAATTAAAAATTAAAAATTAAAAATTAAAAATTAAAAATTAAAAATTAAAAATTAAAAATTAAAAATTAAAAATTAAAAATTAAAAATTAAAAATTAAAAATTAAAAATTAAAAATTAAAAATTAAAAATTAAAAATTAAAAATTAAAAATTAAAAATTAAAAATTAAAAATTAAAAATTAAAAATTAAAAATTAAAAATTAAAAATTAAAAATTAAAAATTAAAAATTAAAAATTAAAAATTAAAAATTAAAAATTAAAAATTAAAAATTAAAAATTAAAAATTAAAAATTAAAAATTAAAAATTAAAATTAAAAATTAAAAATTAAAAATTAAAAATTAAAAATTAAAAATTAAAAATTAAAAATTAAAAATTAAAAATTAAAAATTAAAAATTAAAAATTAAAAATTAAAAATTAAAAATTAAAAATTAAAAATTAAAAATTAAAAATTAAAAATTAAAAATTAAAAATTAAAAATTAAAAATTAAAAATTAAAAATTAAAAATTAAAAATGAAAAATTAAAAATGGAAAGTGGAATATGGAAAATGAAAAATGGAAAGTGAAAAATGGAAAATGGAAAATGAAAAATGAAAAATGGAAAATGAAAAATGCAAAATGGAAAATGAAAAATTAAAAGTGAAAAATGGAAAATAGAAAATGGAAAATGAAAAATGGAAAATGGAATATGGAATACGGAAAATGAAAAATGAAAAATGGAAAATGAAAAATTAATATTGAAAAATGGAAAATGAAAAAGGAAAAATGAAAAATGGAAAAAGGAAACGGAAAACGAAAATTTCAAAATGTAAAATGGAAAATTAAAAATTAAAAATTAAAAATTAAAATTGAAAATTGGAAAATGAAAAATGATAAATGGAAAATGGAAAATGGAAAATGCAAAATGAAAAATGAAAAATGGAAATGGAAAGTGAAAAATGGAAAATGAAAAATGAAAAATGGAAAATGAAAAATGGAAAATGAAAAACTTAATATTAAAAATGGCAAATGGAAAATGAAAAATTAAAAATTAAAAATGAAAAATTAAAAATGGAAAGTGAAAAATGGAAAATGGAAAATGAAAAATGGAAAATGAAAAATGAAAAATGGAAAATGAAAAATGGAAAGTGAAAAATGGAAAATGAAAAATGGAAAATGGAAAATGAAAAATGGAAAAAGAAAAACGAAAAGTTAAAAATGGAAAATGAAAAATGAAAATTGAAAAATGAATAATGGAAAATGAAAAATCGAAAATAGAAAATGGAAAATGGTAAATGAAAATTGAAAAGTGGAAAATGGAAAATGAGAAACTAAAAATGAAAAACGAAAGATGAATATTGAGAAGTGAGAAATGGAAAATGGAAAATGATAAATTAAAAATGAAAATTGAAAATTAAAAAGATGGAGGGTATCAAAGATTCGGCCCAGCCAAATTTAACACTCTTACTTGTTGCAATTTAAGTTTATCTAATAGAGGTCATTTATATGGGGACTAGGTCTGAACATGCAATAGCGTTCATCCTATGGCCGATAGAAGCTTATATACTAGATTTCATCAAAGTATATTTATATTTGAGACCTGCAGTTCGATTACAAGGTTTACGTGGACATCGCTTAATTGACTCAGAAAGATGGATCTATATTTTTGGTAGTTACAAACATCAGCACAAAGTTATATAGGGTATAATAAGGATATCTTTTATTAATTTAAAAATTTGTATGTTTCATTTACTACAAAAAGAAAAAAAAACATATAATATTAATAGGCTAGGCGATTTCTGGTAACTGATGTTTTGTTCTACCGTTTTATCTCGATTTTGACCAAAAGTAAATTATTTGAAAGGTATTTCTTTTTAGCCGATTTGCAGATTTACAGATTTTTAAATTTTTCCCTCATTTTGAGTAAATTGCATTTAAAGTTGCTACTAACCCATACATAAAAAAATTATACAATGCTATGTGTGTGTTTATTAAATTTGTTAATGTGTTTGTAATAAAAATTAGCATACTTTTAGGGTCTTTATTTAATGCAAAAAATAAAATATCCTAGAATTTGCGCTCGAATTTCGAGGGCTGGAATCTGCTAGTTAATATAAAATAGCTTAATTTCAGAAAAAAAAATAACAAAACTCAAAAGTATTATTTTTTATGGTGTTGACGAAACATTGAAAACTTTACAATAATTGAAAACTTTCCCTCTATTTTTGGTTTCAATATTTTGTTGGGTATCCATTATTTTTCAGTATTGCTTCACAACGCCGAGACATGGAATCAATTAAATTGTTGACGATATCCCTTGAACTTTTTGTTGCCACTCTGAATAAACTGCCACTATGAGATCTGTGTTATTTCGTTACATCTTTGGAGTTGTGTTTTGGGTGATTTTCATGTTAGAACTTCCAGACCAGGGTCATATTTTCCGCTGCGTATGAATGCATTCCGTGATTTAGAATTTGTCAGTTTCCAATTCAATTTTAATTGGACCTATTCCTTGGCCCGAAAAGCAAACCATAATATTGCCACCGCCAAACAGTTTGATTTGTATATTTTGGGTGTAGTCTTTTTCCGTTTGGTCATTGTACAAACATTCTTCCATTATGGCCTCTTAAATTAAACTTGGACACATCTGAAAATAAAAATTATTCTAATTCTGTGTTGACCAGCCAGACGATTTTTCTCTGATATAAGTGGTTGGTTCGCAGGACGATAACAACCAAGATCAGCCTTAATTACTCCTCGGGAAACAATTCAAACAACTACTTTTTAGTTTCAGATTTTTAATAACACCTTTAGGTAGCATTTTTGGAAATTTTTTAAACTATCTATCAATTATACTATCTTTGACTCGTTTTATGGGGCCTGCGCCTAAATATTGAGTTGTCGTGGTACCTATTTCGCGATATTTCTCAATATTTGTCGATATTTGTGAAATTATTGATTTATTCATGGAATATTGCTCACAAATTATCTTTTGCTTAAGACCAGTAGTAAAATCATCTATTCTTTTGGTTTTTAACTCTTCACAAAACATTATTCTTACCATTATTTTATAATAATTAATTATAAAATTAAACATTTAAAACTATATTCAGTCTACCGAAATATATAGATGTTATGGAAGACCGACCAATTAACTCCACACTAGGATTAAGTTGCTATCATAAGAATAGCGGAGGCCAATCTAGCCAGTTCGTTTGCGATCTCGTTTCCTCCAGTACGCGATACTCAGGAATCCAAAATAAGTTTACTTTGTTCAGCGTAACAGTTGTTGAAGGATATCAGAACATTCCCATGAAAGTTTTGATGTGTATATGTACACTTGTGCTCACATAATTAAGTCACTAGTATGCTACTCGGCATTATTGTCAAAAATACGTGAACCCTTTTTTTAATTCTTATACAATTTTTTTATTTATTATTCTTATATGTTAGCAATCAATTTACAGTGAAATTAAAAATTACAAAATTTTGGTTCATTCCAAAAAAATTAAAAAACTTGGAAATTAGCCAAAAAGAGCTGCTCACATAATTAAGTCATCTGAAAAAAAAATGGTTCAAATTGTAGAAATAAGTAATAAATTTTGTCGAAAGTCCCATTTTTTCATTAACTTACCTCAATATTGAGTAGGATAATCTTTTTGCTTCAATACTGTGGAGCATCGCTTTGGCATGCTAGCTACAAGAGAATCGCACAGGCCTGGAGTGATTTTGTGCCACTCCTCTTGGATAACTTTCCATAACATGTCCTTATTTGGCGGTTTTCGTGCTGCAATGACTCATTTTATTAACACCCACAAGTTCTCGATAGGGTTTCCGTCGGGACTCTGCGGCCATTCCAGAAGCTTGATGGACTGTGTTGCCAACCGCGACTTAACCACCTTCGAACAACGCTTCGGGTCATTGTCGTGTTGGAAAATACACGCAAGCGACAAATTTTCAGCATATTTGGTGGCCAAAATTTCCTTTAGTATATTCTTATACATTTCCCCATTCATTATACCGTCGACTATAGGACCCACACAGAATGCGGTAAAGCAATCCCACACCATGATTGGTGAGCCACCGTGTTTCACAGTTTTTTTTGGTGTATTTTGGATCCAATTCCTTAAGTGGAGGACATCGCACATATGGTCTACCATCATTTCCAAAAACATTAAACTTGGATTCGTCGCTCCAAACAATTAAATTCCAAAAATTTTGGCCTTTAGCAAGATGGTCAGTCGCAAATCGGAGCCGCTTCTTAGTGTTCTTCAAGGAAACCAACGGTTTCTTCCTGGCCATTCGTCCATGCAAATTGTTTTCTTGCAAACGTCGTCTTATGTTCTGCAACGAAACATTTACGCCATAGTCCGTTTCCATTTGAGCTCTGATTTGCGACGAAGTTAAAAAAGGATCAGTTTTACTCAGGTTTGCAATGCGTCTGTCATCATTTAAAGTCGTTTTTCTCGGTTTTTGGCGCGGAATATTTTCAAAAGTTTCATATTTTTTGTAATGCGTAATGGCATTTGTAATTTTACCCCGAGAAAGCTTCAAAATCTCCACTACTTTTGCAATATTATTGTATCTTTGGAAACAATCCCATATTATTTTCTCTTCAGCCGAATTTGAACTTTTTTTGTTTACCCATATCATTTCAGCTGATGTTATTTGTTTTTAATTTAGTTGTTTTTAATTTATTTATTATTTAAACCGCAAAAAAAAAATCTTCAAAACACTAATTTGCTCACGATACGCGTGGTGACTTAGTTATCTGAGCACACCGCATATGACCTTTTTGAGGTTTTCCATATTTTTCGGGGAATACCCAAATTTTTAATTTTGCTTCAATCAATGTAAACAACTGCTACCATAGCAGGATTGCACAAAATAGTAAGGTTAGAATCGGAAGAAATATGTTTAAGATAAAAACTACAAAAACATTTCATTGCATACCCATGACTTAATTATGTGAGCAAAGTGTATACAACTAGAATGACAGTCGCAAGATCTTTTTCATATTTAAGCCAGTACAAAGAATAATTGCCTGAATTTCGGTCTGGAATACTATCGACCACTTATGCACTGCTTCATTAAAATCATCAGTTAAAGCTTCGAGTATCCACAAAAGGACCACCCTTCACCCACTCTGATCTACTCGGTATATGATTTTAAATTTCCTTATGCAGCGAAGGTCAGTTTTGATGCGATCCAATTTTTCCAATTTTGCGTGTACAATTTTTCCTTTTTTCTTAAAGTATTAAGGATATTGTAAGGCCCATTTAAGTTTTGAAGACCGGAATGTCAAAAATTAAATCTTCGTGCATCCAACATTGCAGAAGCTTTAAAGAATACTAGCAGATTCCAGCGCTCGGAATTCGAGTGCAATTTCTAGGTAACTTTATTTTTAAACTTAGCCAATACATAAACCAATACTTTTTGGTTTATTATTATTGAGAATGAAGAAAACAAACTCATTAACAAACACATTAAAAAATTTAATAAACACACACATAGCATACATATGTATAATTTTATGAATGTGTTAGTAGTAACTTTAAATGCATTTTTCTGAAAATAAAGAAAAAATATTAAAAATCTGTAAATCTGGTGAATAGGTAAAAAGAAACCTTTCAAATAATATACGTTTGGTCAAAATCGGGATAAAACGGTAGAACAAAACATCGGTACCAAGAAATCGCCTAGCCTATTAATATTATAGATAAGTATGTAAGAGTGTGAGTCCAACAGTGGCTTCTTGGGCCAATGTTGGACAACTTTTCATAGCACCTGCAACAAGAACGCATGCTAACGATTCTAATTTGCAATATGGGGATATTTCTGTTTGTGCTAGAAGTTTCGGTTACCAAACAATTTCCGCGAAAGTGGTAATTGGTCTTTCAATCATTCTGAAGATCCCCAACACCCCAGGTTTTACCAACAAATGCTTTTGCTGCTCATTAAGTTTCTTATCTACATTAATTCCCAGATATTTAATCTCGTTAGAGTTAGAATATTGAATCACTTTCTGAGTCGATTTCGCTATGCCTGTCTGTCCGTCCATCCGTCTGTGTGCCCATGCATACCTTGTAATCAAACTAAATGTCATATTTAATATGAACTAGTATAGCCCAGCACTCGAAATCCGAGTGCAAATTCTAGGAAATATTATTTTTTCATTCAATTTTTGTCTTTCAATGTTTTTTTAATCTATATATATACAAAATTCATGAATATTTAAATGACCCTAAAGGTATGTTAATCAATTTTAGCAATTCACAATTCAACACAGAGCGTCTGATATACAATTTAAATCATTCGCATTAACAGGGTGTAATGAATTATTAGAAATATTTTATTTAATTTAATATATTTTTAAGACAGATTAAACATAAATTTTATCATTCTCAGCTTTTCCTCCATATGAACTATAATTATGCCAATTTTCACACTCCTCCGTGCCCGCATATTGCTTAAAAAGGAAACTACAAATTTACCTTCACGTAGTAATATATAGATCTGAGTGGAATTTTTAAATTTTTTTGCCTGCAAATCTGAAAAATTCATTTCGGATGCTATATTTATATGGGGACTAGGTCGAAAATTGGATCGATCCTGACCATATTTGGTAAAGTTACTTATTTTTTCCCAAGATATATACAAATCAAATTTGAGAAAAATTTGATTGATTTATGTGAAGATCGGGAATCAGCTTTATATAAGGCTATAACTAACGTGGCCATACGTCCCGTTTTGAACGGGACCGTCCCGTTTTCAGCTACTTTGTCCCGTTGTCCCCGACAACAACTCGGGGACGCAAAAATGTCCCGTTTTCAGAAATTCGAAAAAAGAGATATGTAGTTGATTTGTTCAAAAATGTAAGAACAAATCTTCAAATTCATCAAAGATAGTTTTTTTAATATACATATGTATATTAAAATACATCACAAGTCAGCTGATAAATAATTTCATCTAAAAAATATTTAAAACAATTTAACTGAATTTCTTAGGAATTTGGTTGAATCAATTCATGGTACATAAACTTAAATTACTGTTCTTAAAACGCAAAAAATAAAAAATTGTATCCCCTCTCAAAATAAGAATATCTGTACGTCGCCCGTAAAACTAATAATAAAAACAAAAAAAAAACAAAAAAAAAAACATTGCAAAAAATAGAAATTGCAGTTCTATAAATTTGCTTGGTTAACCTGTAATGCAGCAATACAAAAATCATATTTTCTTTCTTTGTTGCAGAATATGAATAAATCTATAATATTAATAGGCTAGGCGATTTCTTGTGACCGATGTTTTGTTCTACCGTTTTATACCGATTTTGACCAAACGTATATTATTTGAAAGGAATTTCTTTTTAGCCATTTTGAAGATTTACAGATTTTTTAATTTTTCCTTTATTTTGAGTAAATTGCATTTCAAGTTGCTACTAAGACATACATATACATATGCTTGTGTTTTATTAAATTTGTTAATGTGTTTGTTAATGAGTTTGTTATCTTCATTCACAATAATAATAAACCATAAAAGTGTTGGTTTGTGAATTGGATAAGTTGAAAAACAAAGTTGTCTCGAATTGCACTCGAATTTCGAGTGCTAGAATCTGCTAGTATGAATAAATATATTACGAAACACAAGAGAGTAATTGTTTTATTTTTTTTTTTATAATGATGTTTTTGTATTTAATCAAAGAGTTTTAATATAGATGAGGCCAAAGGGCAGTACAGAACAAAAACTAACTTACCCAGGGATGGAGAATATGTTTTCTGTTATTGTACCAACCAGACAAACAAATTGTACTTTTTCGATCCTCACGGTACCAAAATTTGTTCGGCTTTTTTTTTAACAATTTGATCGTATTGAGTCAGATTAGCTTAGACACTAAAAAGACTTAAAAAAATTTAAATTGACGGGGTGAAACAAAATGTATCGTTAATTTTATGTAGTCGTATAATTAACACAAAACTTTTACTATAATTTTTATAAATGTCACACCTTTTTTTCTGTGTGTCCGCCTCCATTGGATTCATCAGCTGCTGTAGAAACTTGCAATGTATAAATTGCCAAAAATTGAAGCAGCAAGTGAAATTGACAAATTGAAGGAGAATTTGTTTCAGAAAAAGACAACTCAATTTCTTCCATATTCAGTTCGTGGTTTACTTGAAAAATTAAAGGAAGATGGTTACACCGATATTGACGAGAATTTCGTGAAAATTAAGGCTAAAGAATTTTATAAAACTAGTCGAGAGTATTTAGAGCAATGGACTGTTTATAGCAAAGATTTAGAAAAACTTAATTGGGCAAATTTAACAGAAGTACCATAGTGGGAAGATGTTGATATTGATCGAAAAAGAACATATCGATTTCAATAAAGACACGGAAGAATTCGATGAATATTGACTCGTGTCTAAATATGTAACATCGCAGAAAATTGATGAAGGGATTCAACAAATATTTCTACGGAAAATCGTTGGGTGGAAGTATTTAAACATTTTAAAAGCAATTACCTAAACCATGCAAATTTTCAAATTATAGTTAAATATATTTTATGTTTGCCTGCTACAAATGCGTCGGTTGAATGTGTGTTTTCTATGATAAACAAGTTGTGGACCGAAGATAAAACTCAATTAAGGGTATCAGTGCTTAAGGCTATGTTAATTATTAAAGTTAATATTAAAAAATCCTGCCAAGTGTGGAAACACATATTTGAAATCGTCGCCTAAAATTTTGAAACAAATTTGTGCCTCTGAAAAATATAACAATGTATAAACAATTTTTTTATAGTCTAACGTAAAATAAATAATGCCCTCACTATGGACAAATAAAATATTATTATATTATCTATGCATTTCCATTTCATATAACCGAACCCATCAGAATTATTCGATGTCCCGTTTTCAGGTAAAAAAAAATATGGTCCCTTTAGCTATAACTAAAAATTATCCTATATATATATTTTTGTACTACTGATTAATGGATGTAATAAACATACACAAACCGAATTTGACCTAGATCTATATGATAGTTTGGTTATTATGGCAATTTAAGTTGATCTTATTGGGGTCACTTGTATGGGGTTTAGGTCTGAACATAAACCGATTTTGTTCATACTATGGCCAATAGAAGCTTATATGTATAGTACACTAAATTTCATCAAAATTCATATTTGCGACCTGTAGTTTGATTACAAGGTTTACATGGACACACAGACGGAAGGATGCACAGATGGCCGGACGGACATCGCTAAATTGACCATATAGTGGTATAGGGTATAAAGATTTACCTTCATTTCTAAGCATTAAAATGATTTTTCTCTCGTCAGCACCGAAATTTTTGATTTTTAACTGATCTTTGCTGTCTGCTACTAATATAAAATCGTTGTAACAGATGTCATTACATAATACCTGGGAATTCCCTAATTTAAAATATACGAATACTTTTTCTGGCCGTTATAGTTGCCATACTGCGTTATTTTTCGCCGTTGTAAATAAGCATAACATTCAAGATTCAGTGTGATTGTTGTAATAATTTAATATTAAATTTATGAAATTTTTTACTTATTCAAATATTTTGTTTATATTTTATGTAAACTTAAATCCCAACTAGCGTATCAAAGATTCGGCTAAGCAGAATTTAACACTGTTACTTGTTAAATCTTATAATGGATGAACTCGAAGTTCTAGAAATATCTAAAAAAAAAAGAAGCAATTGACATGTACTTTTGTAACCAAAATTACTTGTTTCACTTGATTGTGCTATCAAAAATCCTTTAATTATTCATTGGGTTTACTTCTTAGTTCACAAAGTTCTACACAAAAAACAAATAAGTAAATTATAGTGGGTCTAGACCGACTATTCGATACTCTATTCCATGATCTTAGAGGACTAATAAAATAAAGAACATAAGCATAAACCAAATTTGAGTGGCATTATTATTAGTTTTCTACTCGCAGGCATGGAAAAGCTTATTCGGTATGCTATTCTTATATGGGGACTAATTCAAAAAATGGAAAAAATCGAAAAAAAAAACATGCATAAACCAAATTTAATTTTTCATTTTTTAATAGATTTAAGGGAATGGCGGGAAGCAACTTCATATAGGAACTATGGCTATGTTCCGACCAATTAGGGCAATTTAAGTCATGATGCGAACATGAACCGATTTTTACCAATTTCAATAACGAAGGCCCTATCATCTATAAATGCTTATATATAAAATTGCATCAAAATATATTGAAATTTGAGTAGACAGATACCGAGACGAACGCGCCGACGGACGGACATTGCTAAATCGACTCAGAAAATTATTCAATATAATAAAATTTAGTTACAAACACCAGCTTATACTCATTATTCCCTGACCATAGAGTGGTTCAGGGTATAAATATTGTAGGTATGTGATCTGAAAACTGTAGATATTTGAATTGGAAAACCCTCTGTCAAAAGCATAATTTTCAAAATTTTCATTGTATTAGAAAAATATTTACATTCTTCGACAGATTCAGTTATAATTCAAATTAATCTTTAGTCCAGTCTTTCGTTCCCAGTCTCATCGGCTGTCTTAAATTTTGTAACAACTTTTCAGCCCTTTCTTATCTGATTTGTATATAATCTCTCTCAGTTCTATGAACTTTGTTTTTCCATAATGAAAATGTTGAACCGTTGTTACTTGTGTTGTCGTTGTTATTGTGTTGAAAATACAACAATTTATGATGATTATTGAAAACTTTTGTTCGTCATTTTAGCAAGTTTACGACTTTTTTATGGCAACATTTCATGACAGACAGCAACAAAAATTAAACTGTGATAATTTCGCTGTCGCTACTGCTGCTTCTTCAACTAATTTCTATGGACTTTGTGTACTTATGCTGTTACTGCTACTTCAGTGCTGCGGCTGCTGCTGCTGTCGTAGTAACTGTTGTTTGCATTAATAAAGATAGCAAAGCGACAGGACTTTCGCCTTAGAATCTTAGCATAAATATCACTTTATGACACGAAGTAGTAAAATAAAGAATTTAAAAAATATATATATACATTAACATAGAGAAGACAAGAAACATGGCGGGGTATGATGTATTTTCATATTTTCCTAACAAATAAATGTTAAACAGTTTTTAAAAACACATGCGTAAAGGACAAAAACTCTCTTACATACATACATACACAAAGTGTATTTAGATTTTTACGACAAACACGAGTCAAACATAAAATTGTCTTAAAATTTTTCAAAAAAGTCCACAAACATTGAAAATAATCATACTTATACCAGCAATCGTGCTAAATACTTTGTATTTCTTCTTCTTCTTCTTTTCCTTTAAGCTTAGAGAGTAATAAAAACAACAGTGGAACAATTCCGCAGTATTTCTCAATATAAAATATTTTAATTACAAGTTCATAACCAAATGAAATCAAAACAAGTAAGAAAATTATAGTCGGTCTAGACCGACTATACGATACCCTATACCATGCGTTTAGAAACCCTATCGCTTAGGCCCAACTAACTGGACATTGAAAATAAGCAAAAACCAAATTTGAGTGGGATTTTTATTAATTTTTTTGGCTGCAGATATGAAAAAGTTCATATCGGATGCTATATCTATAAAGGGACTAGGTCCAAAAATGGACCGATCCTGATCATGTTTGGTAAAGTCTCTTGTATTTTGCAAAAATATGTACAAACAAAATTTGAGAAGAATCAGTGCAATATTTTTGTTTTTTAATAGATTTAAGTGAAGATCGGGAAGCAGCTCTATATGGGGTCAAAGGGATCATTTTTGGACTACTCATTAGTGGATGTAATGAACGCATACAAACCCAATTTGAGTAAGATCTATATGACAATTTGGATCTTATGGCAATTTATGTCGATTTCATATGGGTAATTTGTATGGGGGCTGGGTCTGAACATGGACCGATTCTCACCAATTTCAATAGCGTTCATCCCATGGCCGATAAAAGCTTATATACCAAATTTCGTCAAAATATATTCATATTTGCGACCTGCAGTTTGATTACAAGCTTTACATGGACACACAGACGGACGGACGGACGGACGGACGGACATTGTTAAATCAACTCAGAAAGTGATTCTGATTCGATCGGTATAATTAAAGATGGGTCTAGGTCAAATATTTTTGGTTGTTACAAACAGCAGCACAAAGTCATTATACCCAAACCACATAGTGGTATAGGGTATAAAAAGTAAGAAAATTATAGTCGGTCTAGACCATGATACCAAGTACCATACGTTTATAGACCCTATCACGTTCAACTAATTAAATATAAAAAGTAAGCATAAACTTAATTGGAGTGGCATTGTAATCATTTTTTTTTTTTTGACTTCGAATATGAAAAAGTTCATATTGAATGCTATATTTATATGGGGACTATATCTGACCATATTTAGTAAGGTCACTTATTTTTTGCAAAAAAATATACAAAAAAATCAAATTTGAGAAAAATCTCTGCAATATTTTTGTTTTTTGATAGATTTAAGTGAAGATTGGGAATCAGCTTCATATGGGGGCTATGACTAAGAATTATCCTATAGGGTTTATTTTTGGACTACTGATATATGGATGTAATAAACATAAACAAACCCAATTTTAACGAGATCTATATTATAATTTGGATATTATGGCAATAGAAGTCGATATACTAAGGCGTGAAAAGTTTCTTCACGATAAGCGTCTTCGTGCTAAAGTTCGTTCTGCTCTTCGGGGCAGCAAGAGCTTTTGGTCATTTGTTAAAAGAGTAAAGAGTAATGCTAGTTCTGCAATCCCAACTCTTATAATGAATGACCAAATATTCACTGACCCGGTTGATAAGGCTAACCTTTTAGCTGAACTTTTTGCAAAAAATTTATTTTTGCCAGATAGCGATCAACCACTGCCCGAACTCGAAAGAGTATCTTATACTATGCCTAAAATATTCTTCCGAGCACGTGCAGTTAAAAAGGTTCTTTCGGATCTCAACATTAATAAGTCTCCGGGACCGGATGGTATACCAGCACTGGTGCTGAAACAGTGCTCTTCGACGCTAGCCTGTCCATTGGCCAACCTTTTCAGCAATTCGTACCGTACGGGAGTCTTTCCCTCTTGCTGGAAGGTTGCTAATGTCCAACCAATCCCTAAAAAGGGTGCGGCTAATAACCCTGAAAATTACAGTCCAATTGCAATCTGCTCTGCACTCTCAAAGGTGATGGGGAGCATGATCAATTTCCATCTTGTGAACTACCTAGAGGCCAACTCAATTATTAATGATCGTCATTATGGCTTCCGTAGAAATCGTTCCACGGGAGACCTGTTTGCTCTACTTTCTGAGCGCTGGAGTCGATCCATTCACAATTTTGGCGAAAGTAAAGTGGTTGCTCTAGATATTTCCTAAGCATTCGATCGTGTGTGATACGGTGCACTGATATCTAAGCTTATTGCATTTGGGGTCGGTAATGACTTCTCT
Source organism: Cordilura impudica (assembly GCA_963682025.1). Taxonomy (NCBI): domain Eukaryota; kingdom Metazoa; phylum Arthropoda; class Insecta; order Diptera; family Scathophagidae; genus Cordilura; species Cordilura impudica. The sequence continues at coordinate 172,731,965 of OY821521.1, read as the reverse complement.
CGATTTATATCGAGTTTTCTCAGAGATCGAACAATACGTGTTGTTATTGATGGAGTCTCTTCCAATGAGTTTCAGCTTAATTCAGGGGTACCCCAAGGTTCCGTTCTTTCTCCTTCTCATTTCATTATCTTTCTGAACGACCTTCTTGGTCAAACTTTTAACTCTATATACTCTTTCGCAGATGACAGCAGCATTTGTCATTCATGTTCCTTTAATTGTAGGCCAAGCCACTTGAAGGTTGGGAGCAAAAGGCGGACAATGAATGACACACTCAATCAAGACCTGTTAACAATCTCCGAGTGGGGTAAAGCGAATAGGGTTGATTTTAATGCGCTGTATATATGGGTGGTATAGGTATTTAGGAGTCGGATACTCTTGATGATCTAGGGATGAGAATTCAATGTGATGTTCGTTGGAACGAGCATATTTTTGAAGTGTCGAAAGAAGCGTTGAAGGGTCTTGGCTTTCTAAAACCGTGCAAAAATTACTTCAATCCTTCCGATTAACCAAGACTGGACGGGAAGACTCTGGCATTCTCAAGGGAAGCGAAGTATTTGGTTGTCATTCTGGACTCTAAACTCACTTGATCGAGTAACGTAGAGGAAAGTACTAAGAAGGTCTTAATGCCTTCTTCACTTGTAGGAGGACGTTTGGATGTATGTGCGATAATCAGACCTGTTTTGACATTTGGTAATCTGGTGTGGTGGAAAGCTGTGAACGTAGGGGCCAGACTTTCTGGGCTCGGGAAGGCACAGAGATTGGCTTATTTAGGCAACACCAAAGCCATTAGAACGACACAACAGGCGGGACTCGAGGTAATGCTGAATATCATGCTTATTGATATTTTCATCAAGTGTACGGTGGCGAAAGTGGCTCTTCGCTTACGGGAGTCATATAAGTTGAAACAAAGCTCTTGGAGACACAGCACAATCCTACGGATAGTGGGCGGGGTACAAATGGATCAGGAAACCGATTATATGTCACCGGCGATAAACTTTGGGGTTAATTTTATGATCCCAATACCTACTGGAGAAGACTGGACAACAAACTCTGTCATGGACAGGGTTGCGATCTCAGTGGATACCGATGGTTTGACGATGCAAGAGGGTACAGGGTCAGGGGTTTACTCTGAGCAACTTGACATTCAGGTATCTCGGAGAATCCCTGACATATATAGCATTTTTTAGGCCAAACTTCATGCAATTCTCATAGCAGCGAATATGATTCTGGATCGGGATATGAATCGAATGGCCATTCAAAATGTTCGTGGACAGTCTTGCTGCTCTCAAAGCTCTGAATTCGAGGACAGTTAAATCGAAGTGTGTGATGGAATGTATCAGGTGCCTCGACCAAATCCGGAAACAGACCGTGAGGCTAATATGTGTTCCAGGACATAGTAGGGTCAAAACAAACGAGCTGGCTGACAACTGTCCGCGGAAGGGCTCAGATTCCTTGGGCGGGACGATGAATGAATATTAAAATCCCTCTATCCGAGCTGTCTAGTCTTATTGAAGAGGCAGCAGATCTTGAAATAAGAACGACCACTCCATGTGGTCTTCGAGTTTACTCGCCTTCGGGCGGGCGACAAATCTAATCTAACTTAACTTAACCTAACCTAACCATGATAAATTATGATCAACAACTTTAGGTAAATGCTGGAAATTCACAACTCCAGCTAATCGGGGAGTTGGTGAAAATATAGTTACATGGTTTCGCCTCAAATAAATTGACAGACAAAAGGATTAATTAGTTGCTTTAAATAGGTAAATTGAGAAAGTAATAACAATTAGTTCTCTAAGCCTACTATCAGGTCCTAAACATTTGTCAATCGCAAATAATTCCCAAATGAGCGATGAAAATGACAAGAATGTCAAAGCCAGATTCTATTCCTCAGATGGTTTGAACATAATTTCCTTAAAGATGGAAACATTTCTTTATCAAATAAACTATATGTTATTGAAAAATTCTCGACTCCTTGGGAGAGAAGAAATATTCATTAATTAAAAACGGAAAACTAATAGAAATTAATTTGGAATAAATTACTATGCCCAAATGAAAACGGTACTTTCAATTCAAACTTTGCGGAATGTCGATTTGGGCAAATATCTTTTTACTGTTTTTGACATCTGTGCCAAATTTCATGTCAATATCTTTATTGATTCAATAGTCACACGGGTTTTTGTAAAATTATAGATTTTTTTAAAAATTAATTCCATTAAACTTTTTTTTGCGGAATGAAATTTCTTCTGCAGAAACGTTAAGGATGTTGCAGAAGGCATTCGCTAACCAGACTATAGCAAAAAAAAATATTTACAAGCGATACAAACAGTTCCAAGACTGCGTCCTGGATAAGAAAAAATATTAACTGATGAGCAACACGTCAAGGAAATCAAAGATTTGGTGCTTAAAAAACAGCAATTGACAATCAGTGGTCCTGCTTTCAAAAAGATCAGTCAGTACCATTTAAAAGTTTTTTTTGGCTCAAACGAGAAAAATCTCAATTAGTTCTAAAAACACTGAATCTTTTTTAATTCGAAAAGAGCGTTGCACTAGACCTCTTAAACAATGCGCTCTCTGACTACCAGAAGGCAATAAAATGCATCTTTGTGGGTAAAGAGACTTAGATCTATATCTATGACCCGCAAATAGCCAACCAATCAAGCTAATATCGTTCAATAACTGCAAGAAGATCGCAAAGATCACGCGAAAGTCAAGCTCATGTTAACAGTTTTCTTTGATTATTGTGACCGCGGAACTGCTGGCTACTCATTCAATTCAAAAGATCACTCTGAAAACATTGATTTAAATCGATCGAGGAGATGAAAGACGAATCGGCAATCATCTTAACAACTGTTGCCAGGATTGAAAAAAAGTTTTTCAGGGCGTTGAATTTGATTTGATAGAGTAATAAAGGCTAGCAGAGCCCAGCCCTAGTAATTCGCGTGCAAATTCTAGGAAATTTTATTTTTTCAATAACTTTTTATCTTTCAATGTTTTTTAATCTATATATGAACATAAAACAGTTATCAATATTTAAATAAAATTCATTATATTGTGAAGTTTTAAAGAAAATTCATTAAATTTCATTATAAATATTTGTTTAACAGAAGATATATAAATGGGTTTGTTAATAAAAATTTTTTTCAGAGGTATATTTTTTATTTGAAGCTTAAATATGTGTTTTATGTGTGTGTTAGTAGCAGCTTTGAATTAATTTTACCCCAAAAAAAAGTACCAGATGGTGCACATCTATAAATATGGTGAACATCTGCAAAGAAATACCTTTCAAATGGTATATTTTCTATCAAAATCTGTTGGTAATTGAAAGTGTAGAATATATGACAAGAATGCCTTTTAATATTATAGATTTATAATTTTATAACAAAAGTCATCTTTTCATTCGTCGGTTGCTTCCAAATTAATTTGTTATCTTCATATGTGCGCGGACATTCTAGTTTTCAATTGCCCTATGGGTTCCAGAATACAAATGATTTCATCTTGTGATGATGACAGAGTATGAGCGATCCAATTCCAATTACGTCTCTCTACTTCTAGATTTTTTGCAAAAATTGAAAAAGTGAATTAAGAGTGCTCATAAAATATTATTGTTTGCAGAAAAAAACTCAAAGAAAATGGACTCAATTTAAATGGTAAAAAATTTGTTTTACTCAGTTTCGCTATAGTCGCCCAAGTACTAAGTAGTGACGGTAAATTGGGGTCACAACATCTAAAAATGTCGAAAAAGTTCACGATATTGTATTGGGCGATCGACGAGTGAGAGCATGCGAGACTCTTAATGCCATAGGTACATCATAAGGCTGTGTCAAGTCAGTTTTCTTTTAGAAAGCTGTCCATAGTTGCTCACAATTGACCATAAACACAATTATGTAATGAGTCTAAACAATGGGTTTCTCAGGGCGAAACGTCGCACAGTGGCGCCAGTTGAGTTTTTTCGTTGCAAAAATCATATCTTTTGAACCGAATAACATAATTGAACAGTTTAAACAGCATATGATAGATAACTGTTCAGCCTATGAAATGAGCGTTTGGAAAGGGTGCTACGCTTTGTAGGGGCCTACTTGTGGGTTATCAAAATTAAAATTTGTAGAAAAATCAATTTTATGGTAACTAAAAAAAATTATTTTTACATTTTTAGATTGTTTTAATTTTTTTTTCTTTAGGGTTTTATGTTTTAAATTATTCCCCAACAAATTAAAAAAAAAATTACTTCTTTTTTAAATTTATTTTTTCAATTTTCTGTAAAATATTCATCACAATTCGTAAGAGAAGGTATATCTAAAAGACTAATCATTTCTAAACTATAATTATTTTCTAATTCTATTCGTGACTTCACATGCCGCAGGGAAGAAATAAGTGGATCGGAAGATGCTGCCAACATATTGAAGAGGTCCTCATTTTGTCTTACCCTTGATGCTTTGAATGTGTTCTGCAATCTATATTTTTTATAAAATTTGTTAAGAGACTCCTGTGCTTCTTCAGAAAGCTCTCCAATTGGCAAAGATTGGTACTCTATTATATCTTTGCCATGCGCCAATATTTTATGGACGGTCTTCTGTGGATACATTTCTGCTAAAAGAGATGCAGTTTTCGATGCATATTCTCCATATTTTGCAGAATTGACATTTTCTTTGCAGTTTAAAACATTCAAGATCGTTCCCAATCTTTTCACGATTTGATTTTCAATTCCAGTGATTCTTGTTACTGCCTCATCATTTTCAAAAAATCTCCTAGAAGTGCTTGGGACAGTCTACTTTTAGTCCAACTTGTTTAAAAAAAGCATCCTGTATTTGCTTCTTTCTGATCTTTTCCTTATCCTTTATTGATGTATTTTCATCGAAGTTTTCCTCCTCTTGTGGTAGGGTATACGCCAGTTTTAGCAAGAACTCCATACACCTTATCCTTGCGTGCAATGGTGACATTCCATATTCGTAATTCTCCTCGTTTGTAGAATCGTTTAAATTACCAAAGTTCTTCTGACTCTTTTTGCAAATCGGGCATGACAATGTTGAGGTTGTTCCTGTCAGTTCGTTTACGACTTTTCCGTCAACCATGGTCAGGTGGAACTCGTAATTGCATTCAATATATTTTCCTTCTCCAATTTGCAGCTTTGTAGGCTTAATCTTGCTTATTTGTTCTTCAATGTCCTTCACCGCGGTCCTTATGAGTTCTGCCGATTCCCTTGCAAACTGAAACATTATTGGTCGGCAATAATGCACTGATGACGGACGTGGATTTTTCCAGTGTAGGGAAACATCAGATTTTAGCCGCAAAGGAACAACAGATGCCATAAACATATTTCCGTCCGATATTGTAGCGTCATCGGAAGATATCCTTTGCTTATAAACGCTTTGTCCGGATGATCCATCGCAGCCCCATTTGCTGATCAATGTCAGTTTCTCAGGAAGAATTTTCACCTAATTTTCAGGAAGACTCTCCAACAACCGTTTTGCTGTATGGCCCATGAGATCCTGCAGATTGGCTTTCACAGAGACTTCCGTAAACTCCGTATGCAGTGGTCGTGAATTTATTTTGGCTTGCGTAATATGCTTGTATCCTGGTAAAACGTCAGCCCCGTGTCGCATCAAGGATGCCCGTAGTATCTCATATTTTTCTTTGGAAAGTTGTAAGTCCATAAACAAGGCCAAGGCTTCTTCGGAACCATACTTTTTAATGTGTGCGATTGTGGGCGTGGGAATGCTTTACTTAATCCTTTTTAGTCGCAGTGGGCTTGCATCAGCAACAGATTTTGTAATCTGCGACCTAACTCTTTCACTATCCTCTGTATATTTAATAGACAGCGCGTCCGATAAATGCTTCGTGGTCAAGTCATTGGTGGCATCGGCAAGTTTCCTCTTTCTTGTGAAAATTGAACACTCCTCAATACTTTTTTTTGGCCTTCCTTTTGCTCCTCTTTTTGATGTGGTGGGTTTATCTACTGCCAATATATCCAGGATGGTGTCTTCATTAAGCCAGTCCTCGTATTTGGAGTTGAAGTTCTGAATGGTTCGATTAGATTTCACCCATTTTGCCTTAATATTTGCATATATCAGATAAAAATTATTTTTTATAATTTCGCTTCTCTATTTTTCCGTATAAGCTATCAAGTTCTTCTAAAGCAGCTTCCGTGAAAAACTTTGGTGTGGTTGACCTTCTAAACAGTTCAAATAATTTTAAATTGTTCAACGCCATGTTTTCAGTACTTAAATTGTTTAACGCCATGGTTTCAGTACTTGTTGCGCCAACTTTCAGTCGTAGACTAATCCAGGCATTATGCTTATTTTGCAATATATAGGCTTATGCTACCATGCCTAAAAATTTACCTGTTCCCTGCATACATATGGATTTAGACTGAATTATGCAATTTTGATATTATGCTGGTGTCTAAATAAGGTTTGTGCCTACCTGGAGGAACCATAAGTCAATATTGTTCTTGACCATTTGTACTCCAAAGTAATTTTTAAGTGAGGTGCGTACCTGCGAATTTCAATGAGTAGTTTTTTATGCATCCTGTGTTTGTAACAGAATATTGGGAGTAGACTTTGGCAGAGGCTCCCAGGTAGACAGCCGACTTAAAATGCAATTTTCAAACTATTAGATCAAACTACTGTCAGTCAAAACATGTAAGGGATGCACGCCACACAATTTCTGCAACCATGTCTTTTTAACCTTTTTTACCTCTAGAAGCCAAACGGACACTTACGGGCAGATAAAACCTTTTTAATTATATAAAGAAATAATCAAAGAACATGTTTTGCAAATATGGCAAATATAGAAAAATACAGATTTTTTTTATTTTCCGTCAAAGTTGAAAAATAGTGAAAAAACGGATAGTTTTTAAATAGTGATTTACCAGGAGAAACACAAAGCAAACAGTTAATTTTTTTTTTATCATTATACATTTAATAAATACATCAATCAATACAAACAAAAAATAAAGCGATTCGTTACCTATTTTTCGTTATATTACACCTGAAATCGCAACAAATTTACTAAAAATTGTGTGTTTTTTTGAAAACCGAAAGTCGGTCAACTTTGAATGGTTATATCTTCTAAACTAAAAATGTGATATTATTAAGAGTAGCATATTTGAAATCTTTGAAAACATGGGTTTATTCAAAACTTCGTCGGCGCACATGAAAATTTTGATTTTTGCAACCTCGTTTGCTCTACGGGCGCCACTGTGCGTCGCCGAAGAAAATTTAGGTGGGCTAGTCAGCCAACAAGAGTTTTGGGATTTGCGCACAATGATCAGCTTCTGAAGGCAAAAATAATAAATGTTGAATATTATGCCAATTCAATGACTATTTAAAATAAATATAAAATAAATAAATAAATAAATATAAATAAAGAAGAAAGTGTTTCTCTATAAAAATAATACGAGTACACACAAAATATAAAAAGAATGATAATTTTTCTAAGAATATTATGCCAACTTATTAGACCAATTCAATCACAATTTCAAGAAGAAAGTTCTTTTCTATAAAAATAATGCACTGGTACCGAAGTTTGTAATTGCCATGGCAAAATTCCATGAGTTGGGCTACAATCTTTTATCTCATCTGTCATATACTCCAGATTTATGCCCCAGTGGACATTTATTTTTTTATTTTTTTTATTTACTTAGAGTTTCTTTTGTACATAAAATTATTCATTACAAAGGATATTTACTATTTCCAAACGTAAGAAATGGCTCGGCGGAAAGAGATTTATCTCCAATGATGGAATCATTAATCAAACAAATGCCTGTTGTGAAAGCCATGAGCAATCCTATTATTTGGAAGGGATAAAAAAAATTGTGAAACGTTCAGAAATTACATTTTTTTTTTTTTTTTTGCTAAAATTCTTTCTTTCATTCAAAAAGACACGACTTCATTGATCCGCCTTCGTAATTTGCTATTGTAAGTATTCAGTTTCCACTATTCGTAAATTATAATTTTTTTGACAACCATTGTAATCATATATTCTTAATTTCTGTGCCCTAAATCACTTTAGTCCTAATTTACAATTTTTCAATAAGAGTTTGAAAAACAATTCGCACACTCAGTGCGAATAAGCCATTGAAGCTGTGGAACTCTATTGTTTCTGATTTTCTGTTTTACAACTTACAAGTTGAAAAAACTTGGACCAGAATGATCTCAACTTGTAGCTGCTCAAAGTAACATCGAAAGACCTACTTACTTTTTATACCCTATACCACTATGTGGTTTGGGTATAATGACTTTGTGCTGCTGTTTGTAACAACCAAAAATATTTGACCTACACCCATCTTTAATTATACCGATCGAATCAGAATCACTATCTGATTCGATTTAACGATGTCCGTCCGTCCGTCCGTCCGTCTGTGTGTCCATGTAAAGCTTGTAAGCAAACTGCAGGTCGCAAATATCAATTTATTTTGATGAAATTTGGTATTTGATCTTTTATCGGCCATGGGATGAGCGCTATTGCAATTCGTGAGAATCGGTCCATGTTCAGACCTAGCCCCCATACAAATGACCCCTATGAAATCCACATAAATTGCCATAAGATCCAAATTATCATACAAATCTTAGTCAAATTGGGTTTGTAATATATATATATATTACATCCATTAACCAGTAGTCCAAAAATGATCCCTATTGGATAACTCTTAGTCATAGGCCCCATATAGAGCTGCTTCCCCATCTTCACTTAAATCTATCAAAAAACAAAAATATTGCACTGATTCTTTTCAAATTTTGTTTGTATATATTTTTGCAAAATACAAGATACTTTACCAAACATGGTTAGGATCGGTCCATTTTTGGGCCTAGTCCCCATATAGATATATCATCCGATATGAACTTTTTCATATCTGCAGCCAAAAAAATTAATAAAAATTCCACTCAAAATTGGTTTATGCTTATTTTCTATATCCATTTAGTTGGGCCTGAGAGATACGGTCTCTAAACGCATGGTATAGGGTATCGTATAGTCGGTCTAGACCGACTATAATTATACCCTATACTACTATGTGGCTTGGGTATAATGACTTTGTGCTGCTGTTTGTAACTACCAAAAATATTTGACCTAGACCCATCTTTAATTATACCGATCGAATCAGAATCACTAACTGATTCGATTTAACGATGTCCGTCCGTGTGTCCGTCCGTATGTGTGTCCATGTAAACTTTGTAATCAAACTGCAGGTCGCATATATGAATATATTTTGATGAAATTTGGTATGTAAGCTTTCATTGGCCACAGGATGAATGCTATTGAAATTGGTGAGAATCGGTCCATGTTCAGACCTAGCCCCCATACAAATGACCCCTATGAAATCGATATAAATTGCCATAAGATCCAAATTGTCATATAGATCTTACTCAAATTGGGTTTGTATGCGTTTATTACATCCATTAATGAGTAGTCTAAGAATGATGCCTGGGACAACTCTTAGTCATAGGCCCCATATAGAACTGCTTCCCGATCTTCACTTAAATCAATCAAAAAACAAAAATATTGCACTGATTCTTCTCAAATTTTGTTTGTATATATTTTTGCAAAATACAAGAGACTTTACCAACCATAGTCAGGATCGTTCCATTTTTGAGCCTAGTCCCCATATGGATATAGCATCCAATATGAAATTTTTCATATCTGCAGCCAAAAAAACTAATAAAAATCCCACTCAAATTTGGTTTATGCTTATTTTCTATATCCAGTTAGTTGGGCCTAAGAGATAGGGTCTCTAAACGCATGGTGCAGGGTATCATATAGTCGGTCTAGACCGACTATAATTATACCCTATACCACTATGTGGCTTGGATATAATGACTTGGTGCTGCTGTTTGTAACTACCAAAAATATTTAACCTAGACCCATCTTTAATTATACTGATCTAATCAGAATCACTATCTGATTCGATTTAACGATGTCCGTCCGTGTGTCCGTCCGTCTCTGTGTCCATGTAAACCTTGTAATCAAACTGCAGGTCGCATATATGAATATATTTTGATGAAATTTGGTATGTAAGCTTTCATTGGCCACAGGATGAATGCTATTGAAATTGGTGAGAATCGGTCCATGTTCAGACCTAGCCCCCATACAAGTGATCCCTATGAAATCGACATAAATTGCCATAAGATCCAAATTATCATATAGATCTTACTCAAATTGGGTTTGTATGCGTTTATTACATCCATTAATGAGTAGTCTAAAAATGAACCCTGGGACAACTGTTAGTCATAGGCCCCATATAGAGCTGCTTCCCGATCTTTACTTAAATCTATCAAAAAACAAAAATATTGCACTGATTCTTCTCAAATTTTGTTTGTATATATTTTTGCAAAATACAAGAGACTTTACCAACCATAGTCAGGATCGTTCCATTTTTGGGCCTAGTCCCCATATAGATATAGCATCCAATATGAAATTTTTCATATCTGCAGCCAAAAAAAACTAATAAAAATCCCACTCAAATTTGGTTTATGCTTATTTTCTATATCCAGTTAGTTGGGCCTAAGAGATAGGGTCTCTAAACGCATGGTATAGGGTATCATATAGTCGGTCTCGACCGACTATAATTTTCTTACTTGTTTATTAAGAAGTTATCACTCTTTAATGGAAGATAAAAATCAGTTATTTAAATACCAGTAGAATTTATAAATATTATTCTTCGCATATGTTCAAATCCAATTTTGAAGATTTTCCGAATAATGGAGACTATTCTGGAAAATATGGTCGACTTGGAACGAACTAACATCCCAGTAATTTAACTCACTTTCAATTTCCGGTCATTTATTACAATTTCGAAAATATTTTTCGATCGTTTCTGGTGGATGTTCTGGATGTTGTACATCAAATATAAAGTCTAAAGTTGAACTCATTACTCTTAACATAATACGTCCGATAAAAATTCTCTAATTGTGCTTTACAACATCTAAACAAATATTTCCACTGTAAGCCGGTTATTAACTAGAATGAAATAATATTGAATGGGGTGAAGGAGTATGGTTGGAGTTCCATTTATTTTTTATTTCTGTTTTTTGGTTTTAATCCTGACAATGATACTCTATATGAACGATTATGGGAAGGTCGGGCCGAAAGAAGGAATAAGAAGAAGTTAAAAAAACACATAAAGTTAAAAAGGACTGCTTGCTGTTTTACTACCGCACTTCCTCGCACGGTAATTCTCAGTTTTATAGTTTTTTTTATGTTGTTGTTGTTTTCAACCCCTCTAAATGCAATGAGCACTTTATTGTTTTTACTTACTTACTGCTAAATATTGTAGCTGTATGTACGATATGCAGATATAGCATAAGGAATCGAGATCCTTTTTATTTTTTTTTTTTTTTTGTTAATATTTGGTGCGGCATTATTACACCAAAAATGCTATAAAAATCCTTTTTGTTTAGTTTCATTAATTTCGTGGCCGAACAACGTTAAGTTTTTATGGGGTATACAGACTGCTTATTGTAGGAAAAGCGGTAGTAAATGTTGCTTAAACGAGGGATGGAATTTGAATTTGGCACACAAGCACACACACTCACACACACGCTTACAAACGAACCAACAAAATTCATGCAAACAACTGAACGCATAATAAAACAATGAATGACGACGAATGTAGTCGACGAAATCATTTCATTCTTTGACATTTATTGATGCCATAAACTTGAGAATTTATGTTTCACGGCGTTACACAACTGCTGCTAAATGCGAATGTTATTACGAACGCTTTTACTGCTGTTGTTGCTGCTTCTGCTGATGATGATTATTCTACCGCTGATTCCCTGCTAGTATTATTGCTATTAATGTTTTACTGTTGTTTTTGTTGTTTGTTCTCAGTGTAGCTTCTAGTTCCCCCCTGGCCATTTTGAAAAACTAGTTAGATTTTGGTATGTTATTTGTAAACCACACCACCAATCGTCCTTCACTGCCTTAAATGTTATGGAGTTGAATGAATTTTGCTTAGAAAAATGTTCTGTTATTTTAACAGTCCTTATAAAATTCACCAAAGCATGGCAGTAAATTTCGTATGTTATTCCATGTGTTAAGCAGTCAACTTTACCTCAGAGACCCTAGGTAGAGGAAGAAAGTCGATACTGCCGTCTTTAAGATCTTTAAGGATTTTTAAGATGTTGCTTAATTTCGTATCTACACACAGAAAACAGATTCATTGTGTAAACCGTATTTACTGTCAACCGAATTGTGATAGTGTTAATAATCGAATTTCGAGTTGATTATAATTAGAATTCTGTTATCTTAGAAGTAAATATTTGGTCACAATAGAAAATAGTTACCTTTTATTAAAATGCTGTTAACAAAATCGAACATACAGTTTTAAAACTTTAGAAGAATTCTGTTGGCGATCTTTTTTTGTGTGTAACTACATACACGAAAATCCTGTTGGTTTTGTAATTGGAAAAGAAACTCTCTGACACAAAAAGTCGAGACAAAAAATATACTTTTTCTATGACACTCCGTTTTTTAATCACTTAATTCCGATTGGAGACTCCCAAATGAAGTAAAAAAGTCAATACTGCCATCTTTAAGACCATTAAGTATAACGAATTTCGTCAATACGAACTTAAAAATCACGTTCGTTTTGTAATTGGAAGAAAAACTTTCTAACACAAAAAGTGAGAAAGTCGATACTGCCGCCTTTAAGATTATTAAGGACAATGAAGTTCGTCAATTCTTACTTGAAACTCATGCTCGCTTTGCAGTTGGAAATAAGTTTCTGGCAAAGGAAAAGGTAAAGAAGAAAATCAACTGTTTTCTTCTCTCATTTATTAATCCGAAAGACCCTTTTATAGCCTAAAAAATATGCGCAAATGGGAATAAAATTAAAGTTTCAAAGCCCTCCGTCTAATTATCTTTACCTACGCTAAACTTAGGCCAGCAGATACTAAAAGGGATTTTTTGATGGATGCGGTACAGGAAGAAAAATTAATTAAATTGCAATTACAGGGTATCTCAAAAAATGGTATACACTGTACCAATTATTTGAAAATTCTCCAAAAGGACTAAAACACCCGATTCGCGAAGTTTTTGGTGATGATGGCTGAATATATTTTCAATAGGATGGAGCTGTTCCCTAACTTGTATTGTGATGTAGGAACATATCGATATCAGTTAACTCTTTCTGGTAGGTTAGGGTAGGTAAGAAGTGTTTGCTAATGTATAATATTAGCAATACTTAGATCTAGTGTTCGACTCTTTCTGGTAGGTTAGGGTAGGTAAGAAGTGTCTGCTAATTTATAGCATTAGCATATTTAGACTCTGGATTCCGTTGTGATTCCAGCTGATAAATAGGTGTTCCCCTTAGTAGAACCAATTTGAGCTTTTTGAATGTGATATATCAACATTTAAAGATCAGAGAGATCAACAATCTAAATGTCCGAAGTCTAATTCTGGAGACAGAGACAATTTTCGATACTCTCCACTTCCTCTGCGCTCCACTTCCAGCTGCTACAGAAATCCTTTAATGAGACCCTTAGGCATTCAACGTATCCAGTATCCGCTTATAACCGATACTACCAGTGAAATATCCCCTCGGCGGAGTATAACAGTAACAGAGTAACACATTTGTGTGTTTCCGACTCAGAGATAACCAGATTTGTTTTGTAATACTACATGTTAATCCATTAGCCCATCTACGATTTGTTATGTCAGTTGTACGAAGTTGAAATTCTATCTTGCATGAACCAAGGAGGCAATACCAACGTATTGAAAATCCGCTGGAACCGGTAAGGTAGTTCCCTGTCTTGTCAGCTCATCAGTTTTGCAGTTTTCCGAGATATTCCCGAGCCATGGGACCAGTTTTCCATGATATTCCCGAGCCATGGGACCCATATGAGTCTAATATCAAACTGCTTGTCCATTGATAGCAAAACTATCAGACTAACTGCGGTTGTACTCTATATAGAATATTTCAGTCCATCCAAACAGCCACTTCCTGTATTTCCATCACTTCTGCCTGAAATATACTTGTAGCCTTCAAACCGGACTCAGTACAAGCTCCTTTGATGCCTTAAATATAAAATCTGCGCCAGAAAATGTTCACATCTTAACCAAAGAATTATGTTTTTATTTTTATTTGTCGCAAGCATGGATTGTTAAAAAAGATATCTTGGCCATTTTATGTTGTGTTGTAGCCCAGCTTGTGCAACCATATATGTAGTAGTATTGACATAATACTACAGTTGAATATACATACGTAACTTTGTTTTTATAGAAAAATGGGTTTGTGTCTTCAGATAGATTTAAAGAAATATCAGGACGCTGATTTTTACGGGGACTAAAACTAAAAAATGTCTTTCATAAACCAAATTTTTGATAAAAACAAACTGATTGATGGATGAACAAAAAGAAGAAGTTCAATTGACTCATAAAGTAATTCTCAGTTTTTCGGTAACATCAGCAAATATCAGATAAAACCATAAAACCCTCCACCCTGACTGATATATGGTATGAAAATCAAAGTATCCGAAGGAAAAGTTTGAGATATATATTTTTGACAACCTATTACCAATCGAATACCAACAAAATTTGTGTCGAAAGAAGAGAAATTTTGATGTGGCAATAGCTTAAGTCTATTTTATCCGTTCAATCTAGTTCATCTACTATAAATTCTAGTAAAATGCGATTTTTTTAATTGGACTTGATTTTAATTAAAAACCTCAGACCAGAGTAAGTGACGAAATGTTTCAAAAACCAGCTTTTAGTTCACCTTGAATTAAGTGCAAAAGCTGTATACGAAACAAGCTTATTTAAGTGAAACTAGCAGATTCCAGCGCTCGAAATTCGAGTGCAATTTCTAGCCAGCTTTATTTTTCAACTTAGCCAATTCACAAACCAACACTTTTTTGGTTTATTATTATTGTGAATGGTGATAACAAACTCATTAACAAGCACATTAGCAAATTTAATAAGCAAACACATAGCATATATATAATTTTATGTATGTGTTAGTAGCAACTTTTAATGCAATCTACTCAAAACAAAGGAAAAATTTTTAAAATCTGTAAATCTAGTGAACATTAAAAAAAAAATACCTTTCAAATAATATAAGCTTGGTCAAAATCGGGATAAAACGGTAGAACAAAATATCGGTAACAAAATATCGCCTGGCCTATTAATCAGAGTTCAGAAAAAAACACACACTGAATAAAAAACTCGTACATATATGTAAACAAACATAACTTAGACCAACACACACATATTTTTATTTTCATATCAATTATGTTTGTTTTTAAATTTTCTTCGGTGCCCAACACAACCATGACTGTGTTCGTTTTAATATTTCGTTATTTACACGAACATTTTTCTATCACGTACTTTTTTTTTCAATCACACATAAAGCACACATTTTTGAGTGTTGCTTTATTTGAAGTTCATGTTCTGCTACGTGTAATGAAAAAAAACACAGAACATGTACAATAAACAGGTTCGAGTTCAGTTATATTTTAAGTCGTGTTGTGGCTCGTGTAGTGAGAAAAAACACAACATGTACAATAAACAGGTTCGAGTTCAGTTATATTTTAAACACGACTTAAAATATAACTGAACTCGAACCTGTTTATTGTACATGTTGTGTTTTTTCTTACTACACGAGCCACAACACGACTTAAAATATAACTGAACTCGAACCTGTTCATTGTACATGTTCTGTGTTTTTTTTTCATTACACGTAGCAGAACATGAACTTCAAATAAAGCAACACTCAAAAATGTGTGCTTTATCTGTGATTGAAACAAAAAGTATGTGATACAAAAATGTTCGTGTAAATAACGAAATATTAAAACGAACACAGTCATGGTTGTGTTGGGCACCGTAGAAAATTTTGAAACGCACATAATTGATATGAAAATAAAGATATGTGTTGGCTGCTTTTGAACAGAACATTGTGTGTTTCGTGTGTGTATTTTCTGAACCTTGCTATTAATATTATAGATTTGCACTGATCGTACAATTGGACATGAACACTCATGAATTTACTGTCTACTATAAAGTAAAGAGCGTTCATATAAACTTTGTTTTATTTGTAAATGTTTAAATGTTTTAATTGTTCCTTTTCCTGTAGCTTGTTTTCCAAGTTTAAAAACACATTTATATTTTCATTAGAAGATCATTTAATTTAATTTAATTAAATTTCGATTGTCTTAAGTATATACAAAACATAAGTTCCCATTAAACCCGCATAACAATTATTGTTAAACACCCCATTGAAGATGTATATTAATTTAAGTTAATTTTCTTTCAAAAATACCAACAAAAAAAAAAGAACTTAAAAGATAATAATGTGTAAATGTACAACAGCTATTTTACTTTGATCAATGGTGAATAAAGCCGCCATCACTACATACTCGTACATATGCACACTTTCCCGATAATCACTGACTGACTGACTGACTAAAAATACACTACCCAGTAGCACGCGCCAAAAGGTATAACAAGAACAAGCACAAGACGATGTACGACAGAAAGAAGAAAATCAATTGCTATGAAGAAATTTATCCGTTAACAAGTACACTAAAATAAACATTAACGAACATCATATGCTGAACACATTGTAAGAGTACCTCTAAATATTCTACGTACATTGTAATTTTTTTATGTAAAATACTAGTAGTTCTTTAGGAATCACAAAGGAATTTTTAGGGGGTGTCACAGTTATCGTTAATGTCACACAAAGTAAACAGATTTGTTATTGCTAGAGAAGATGGGAGATTATAACATTCAAGTTATTCGGTTATAAAACAGAAATTTAGTTGAGGTAACAAAAATTTAGTTCTGCTAACAGACAATTGCATGTAACAAAACAGAAATTCATTTGTGACAATCAAATAATTCGGTATAAAACATTTTGTTTACTATTCTTCAGAAAAATTAGAATAAATTCAATCGTTTAAATATTAATAATATATTTAACTAAAACCATTGAAGTATGAAGTCTCATTGGGGTTATCTGCAGATCGCCATGAAACTTGACTATCTTCTAGACCGCTATTTTTTTAGCTGCCCAATTTCATATTTTCGACATGTAAACCCAGATTAGCGAAATAATTTAGTTAGTTTTCGAAATAAAGGGCTGATCCACATTACCCGCTAACACTTTTGAATCATGAAACAGAGTCGCCGTATTCCTTTTGAGCTTTTCTTCAGTTGGAAAAAGTTTTATCATTTCGAAAAGTTATGTTTTATGAGCACACGAAATTCAGACTTTTTCTAAATACTTGAAAGATGTTGCTGTTAATCAGCTGTTAATACAATAAGTATTTGCCGGATATGAATAAAATTATCAGCTTAGGGCCAGACTATAAAAACTATTTAAGTTATGGAAATTTTAAACTCAACTGGACAGTATTTAATATCAACAATCAGTGTCCATACATAATACCGGAACCTACAGTTATTAATATGCCATTCATTAATCAACATACAGTTCTGAAAACCCTACTAAACTTAAGTTGTTTGCTGCTGGCCCTAATGGTGTTGCCAGTTGTACTTTAAATCGTTGCTTACATTTATTGTATATTCCTTTGATTTATATGTTTAACAAATCCCTAAAATTAGGTTACCCTCCTCCAATTTGGAAAGAAATATATAAAATTTCACTAAGTGTGGATCTGAAGCCGGTATTTCAAATGCTAAAGATATTGAAAAATTGAGCGGTACTCCAAAACTATTTGACAAGCTGTCACATTATGTTTCCACTATTATATATCCAAAGCAAATCGCGCTCTACAGTAGCAAATCTGTAAGAACTTATAACTTTGGTATATGAAGGACTTATCAATATGAAACAAGCAGATGTTATGTATGGATGCCTCACTTGCCAAATCGACAACAATCTAAACGTCCGAAGTCTAATTCTCGAGATCGCTGGCAAATCGCCAAGACAATTTTCGACACACTCCACTTCATCTGCATTCATTCAGCTGCTACAGAAATCCTTTAATGAGACCCTTAGGCATTCAACGTATCCAGTATCCACTTATAACCTATACTACCAGTGAAATATCCCCTCGGCGGAGTGACAGTAACACATTTCGGCTCAGAAATGGCCAGAGTTGCTTTGTAAACTACATGTTAATCCATTAGCCCATCTAAGATTTGTTATGTCAGTTGTGCGAAGTTGAAATTCTAGCTTGCATGAACCAAGGCTGTACCAACGTATTGAAAATCCGCTGGAACCGGTAAGATATTTCCCTATCTTGTCAGCTCATCAGTTTTGCAGTTTTCCGTGATATTCCCGAGTCATTGGACCCATATGAGTCTAATATGAAACTGCTTGGCCATTGATAGCAAGACTATCATAAAAAATAAAATAAAAAAAGATGGTAATAAAATAGCAAACAGAGAAATTTTATGTGTTGTTTATGACTTAATTTCCTTTTTTTTCGATCGCGAGTGGATAACGTTTTAATTTTTAGATGTACGCGTTCAAGAACATGTTCTGTTTTTTTAGCAGTATACGTGCAAGAACACGAACTTAAAATAAAGCTACACTCGAATCTGTGTGGTTTATGTGTGTTCGGAACAAAAAATACGTGATAGAAACATGTTCGTGTACATAACGAAATATTAAAACGAAACACATTCATGATTGTGTTCGTCACCGTACAAAATTTAGAAACACACATAATTGATAGGAAAATAAAAATATGTGTTGGCTGCTTTAGAACAGAACATTGTGTGTTTGATGTGTGTATTTTCTGAACCTTGAAAAATAGACGCCATAACCTTCGCCTTCTTTGGACAAGATTCTCCTATTTAAGTCTACTGTTTTAAATGTTCTTTTGTGTCTAGTGTGAATTAGTGGACCTGTGTCTCACCCATGGTAACTAATTTTTAAATGTTCTTTTGTGTCTAGTGTGAATTAGTGGACCTGTGTCTCACCCATGGTAACTAATACAACATCGCCAAACACGCTATTGAAACATCTTCCCGACGCTACTTTTGTTTTGTTTGTTTCCCGGCGCTATTTTTGCGTTTGCTCACACAGCTTTCTCGTCTCCAAATTTTCTGTCAATATGCGATGTATATCACTTTTTGAAATGCTTATCATTTCTGCTAGCTCACGCACCTTCAGCCGACGATCATCCAATACCATTTTGTGGATTTTCTTAAACGTTCCTGGCGTGGTATACCACTACGGTTTTTATCTTAGCAGCTTACACGGTCTCGTTTAGACTCTTCCAACCAATATTTAATAGACGTAAACAAAGGAACAGACTTCAATGAAAGTATTGACTTAAATAACGGTGACTAATTTTTTCCATGCTTACAAATTCACTGAGATCGTTTACTTTTGATGGCTCAAGAAAAATTCTAAACAACATGGCGCCTTGAAATTTAAAACATATATTATATAAGGTTGCCACTTTTCGTCAAAGTAATTTCTTTCAAACTACTGCCGCCGTCTATACGTCATGTCGGGTTGTTCTGGGACCGTTTTCTTAGCTCCCATATATAAAATTTACTTCTTTAAGTGAGAAGCCGTAACCAAAGAAAACTATTGCTGTTTTTTGAAAATTTTAGTTGTTTGTCGCAAATCTTCAAAGTCATGATGCGCTGTTATCACCCTAAATACGAGTATAAGAATTTTGTGTGCATTAAAGGCCAGTTTACACTATCACACTTTGTAATACGATCTGTCAGAAATTCGAGTATTATGAAAAAGTCGTATAATGTAAAAAGCTTTTGTTATGAAATTGACAGTCTGTAGGATTTCATTTTCGAAGTCCGATGGTTTTTGAAACATTTCTAAAAACTTGCCATTTTCATCGGACCAGAGTTGTTTTTTTTTTTGGTAATATTAAAAAAATGGTAAACAAAAACAAAGAAAGTGAAAATAAAATATAAATTTCAAAATAAATTTGCTTATTATTCTAAACAGCTGTTTTCATAAGACTTGAGTGTTATGGTGTAAATGGCCTAAGTATGCAGAAATAATGTCGGTACGACTTTATGACAGTCCGATGAATTTCATCGGATTTTTATTTCGAAAAATCATACGACTGAGTGGTATCATGTAAATGGGCCTTAAGTAAACTTAATAAAAAGAGATGCTGCACATGAACTTGATATTTGTTTAGATTCGGATAAATTTAAATACAATTTTTTTTATATCCCAAAAAGAAAAAACAGGTCGAATGTGAGGAGAACATCAATCAAGAAAATTTTACCGACTGACGCCAAATCTGTAATAGAAACTATGTACAATACCAGAAAGATTATGTTAACTTCTGATATGTGTGTGTATGTTTTTATAATTGTCGGGATCTTATCATCTAACACCTTGTCGTTTTTGTTAGTTTTTTTGTTTTCCTATTTATTGTCTTCTCTTTTTTGGTAAATAATTTTAAAATTAAACTTTAAAGTTTTTTTATTTTTTTTTATTTTAAATAGCAACTGCATTACAGTATACTTAGGTGAATAATAAATCTGGAATGAATACTTTAGAAGACACGTACATAATCTGGTGTATTCCTATTATAAATTTTGAACAAAAAAAAAAAAAAGATGCATGTTGCCATTATATTGCAAAGAAAATTCATTGCAGCAGGCAGTCGTAAACATTACATAACATTACATACATATATAGTATAAATTCATTTTGAGGACAAAAAAAGGACACCTAAACAATATAGCAAACAAACGAGCCAACCCAACACCACCGACATCAACACCAACTGGCTGTATTAAGATTTAATAACAAAACGTAAAAAAAACCAAGAAGACTGTAAACTGAAACCAAAACGAATCATATGAACGGTACAAGTTTTTCGATTTTATTACTTAAACTCGGAGAGCTCGTATTTTTATGCTGATCATACTGTGCGTCTAACCAAGCAAGATTTCTGTCTCTTGGTGTTATGGCTTTCATTTGAGATCACCCATATTCTCGATAAAACTTCTTTTTTTATATGAAAAAACCTCAAAACTAATTTAAAGACCTTGCCGCTCTATTTTGCTTAGTTTACGAGAAAGATATATTTTTGAAATTTTTTAATTTAATTTATGTTTTAATGAAAAAGAAATTACGAACTGGATTTTTAATTTCTTTTTTAAATTTTTATGTCTGACTTAGCAGAGCAAAGGACCATGGATTCAGACTCAGCGATCCCATAAGTAGTTTCATTTTTCATATGTCCCATAGTGAATAGAACTTGTGCTATCGTAAATAAAAACAAGCAAGAGTGTTAAATTTGGCTGGGCCGAATCTTTGATACCCTCCACCTTTTTCATTTTCAATTTTCATTTTTAATTTATCATTTTCCATTTTCCATTTCTCACTTCTCAATTTTCATCTTTCGTTTTTCATTTTAAGTTTTTCATTTTTAATTTCTCATTTTCCATTTTTCATTTTCCATTTTCCACTTTTCATTTTCCATTTTCGATTTTTCATTTTTCATTTTCTATTTTCCATTTTTCATTTTTCAATTTTCATTTTTCATTTTTCATTTTCCATTTTTAATTTTTCATTTTCCATTTTTCATTTTCCATTTTTCACTTTCCATTTTTAATTTTTCATTTTTAATTTTTCATTTTTCATTTTCCATTTGCCATTTTTAATATTAGTTTTTCATTTTCCATTTTTCATTTTCCATTTTTCATTTTTCATTTTCCATTTTCCATTTTCCATTTGCCATTTTTAATATTAAGTTTTTCATTTTCCATTTTCCATTTTTTATTTTCCATTTTCCATTTTTCATTTTCCATTTTTCACTTTCGATTTTCCATTTTTCATTTTCCATTTTCCATTTTCCATTTATCATTTTTCATTTTCCAATTTTCAATTTTAATTTTTCATTTTTAATTTTCCATTTTCCATTTTTCATTTTCCATTTTTATACCCTCCACATCTCAGTGGCAGAGGGTATATATAGGTTTGTCATTCCGTTTGTAACGCATCGAAAAACTAATTTCCGACCCAATAAAGTATATATATTCTTGATCCTTATCACAGCTCGAGTCGATATAGCGATGTCCGTCTGTCCGTCTGTCCGTCTGTCCGTCTGTCCGTCTGTCCGTGTGTCTGTTGAAATCACGCTCATTCAAAAAAAAAAGCATTTACTTAGGTCAGGTTACGAAAAAATTATTTGCCATAATTCCCACCAGGTTGGTATTGAAATCGGAGTAAATCGGGAGCCTCTGCGCTGAGAAATGAACAAAAGTTTATAGATACCTCTAAAAAAAACATGAAACCTAGTGTTTTCTTGTAATAGTTTAGTGGTTGAACATACAACAACATAAAAAAAGCCACAAAAAAAATGTGATTCATACATATTAACAATAACAAGAACACAACTACCATGAGCTATGTTAATAGTATTGCCACAAACCGAGGTGGAGGGTATCAAAGATTCGGCACAGCCGAATTTAACACTCTTACTTGTTCTTCTTTAGTTTTTAATTTTTAATATTTAATTTTTATTTTTAATTTCTATTAATGTTTAATTGCTTAGGCCATTGTGACACGTGCAGTCTAAATATACACACAACTGTAATGACTTCAGCAATACGAAGAATTACAACATATACAATATAGCTTAAGAAAAACAACAAACACACTGAAAAATTTTATTTTTTCAAGAGTTTTTTCAAAGTTTCATTCATAACTCGTGACCCCTTTGACCGATTTTGACGATTTTAAATAGCAACTCCATTGGGATGTTAATAAACGATTTTATACAAAAGCGATCGGTCTAGCTTTGAAATTGACGGAGTGATCGTGATTTCCACAGACAGACGGACAGACGGTCATCGGTAAATCAACTTCCCTTGTTATAAGGATCAAGAAGATATATTTTTTTGGGGTCTCAGGAATTTAGTTCGATGCGTTACAAACGGAATGACAAACCTATATATACCCTCTGCCACTGAGGTGTGGAGGGTATAAAAATATTTCATTAAGGAATTCGACAGAACTTTGAAAATGACAAAAAAAACATTTTTTAAAATTTAAAGAACTGATTTTTTTATACCTTCCGAACCAGTGTGCAGAGGATATATGTATATACGTTTGTGTAATTAAAAAAAAATCTCGACCCCAAAAAATATATACAGGAATACTTCACATAGTATGGTTAATCGGTTTCACCATTTTGCCGTACTATTTGAAACCGGACTAATCGAAGCACTTGGGCCCTGTGCGGCTATTTACAGGCCCTATACCCCTATGAAGGAGGTTAAAGGACATGATGATGATGATCGAGTCCAAAAACGATAATTTGTTACATATAATTTGTTTTTGTGCTTTTCAATAAAAAAACGAGAGTTTGTAGTACATATGTATGTATATTCAAACATATATTTACTTAAAATAACTAAACCAACAAAAACAATTAATTTTAAAACTAAACCAACAAAATCAATTCATTTAATTTTAAAATTATTAAAAATAACTGAACAAAAAAACAATTCACTTTAAATTCTAATGTTTTATTTCATTTTTTATTGCCAAAAAATTGAATAACGATATCTGGATCTTTTTTAGTCGTTTCTCCTCATACAATTCTTTGTAGCAACAAATTGCATTGTTTATTGTTCCACGAATTGTAATGCTACGTTCGATATTAGGATCAACTTCCATTACAGGATCTGAAACTTTTTCGACCATTCCAATAATTTTTGAAAGCTGTTCAGCCGTTAAATCTTCTGCAGACATTTCAACACAGTCATCGTTGTCTGAGTTGCCATTCTGTTCTTCATAAGCTCGTTGCTCGTCTATGTTAATAAGTGTTTCATTATCGAGCTCGTTCGCGTTCGTGCTAGATTGAATGCATTCAATTACATTGTCCAAGTTGATGTCCAAGCTTCACTATGTTATTGGTAACTTCCGAAAAATGAGTCTCAAAACCATTGAAATTATTAGCACAATGCGTTTCCAAACGGCTCTCATATTGTTTGGTGCCACTTCATGCCATGCTTCGCCTATATTTTCGATAACATTTTTAACATTTCTGTTAAAGTAGGCGAATTTCCCCTGTTGTTGCTTTAATGGCTTGTGAAAAGGTGCGGCGTAAATAATGGCTCTTAAATGTTGCAATGACACCTTGATCCATCGGTTGAAGTAACGATGTCGTATTTGGTGGAAGAAATGTTATTTGAACATTTTCATTTAAATCGCTAAGACCGGTGGGATGACCTGGAGCATTATCTAAAATTAATAAAGTCTTAAAATCCAAACCATTTTCTCGACAATATTGTTCTAGGGCACAAATAGTTCGTGAATCAATCTTCAAATAAAATTTTTGTAACCCACGCTTTTTTATTTGAACGCCACAATACTGGGAAATTTTTTTTTGATAAACCTTTAAGAGCTCGAGGATTTTAGTTTAAAATCTCCTGTTTAAAATCTCCTGCTGCATTACCACCTAATAATAGTGTAAGACGATCTTTTGATATTTTATATCCTGTTCATGACTTCTCATTGACTGCTATAAAAGTGAGTGACGTTAACTTTGTTCATCTTTGTAGCCGCCTTTTTCTATAATTTCAGATAATTCTTCTGGATATCTTAAAGTAGCCTCTTTATCTGCACTTGCAGATTCACCAACAATACGCAGTTCGTTCCTTATAACGAGAAAACCATCCACGTCTTGCCGTAAAAGTTTCACTAGCTCCCGCACCTTCGTGTTCTACTTCATCATTAGTCTCCAAGTCTTTGTAAAGACTTAGGGCCATTATTACAACTTGTCAATAGCTAAAGTTAGGATGTTATCGGGCAGATTATTAGTTTTTCGTTATTACAACTATACTTTAAGTTAAAAGTAACCGATAAGCTAAAGGGAAGATATTGTTGCCTTTAACTTTTAACGTGAGGTTTATGTATTTAATATTGCCACATTTCTCAATTTAGTTTTGTAAATAAATTTATTTATAGATACTTAAATATATGCTTGTATATTTTTAAAAAGTTTTATTACACATTTACAACAATTTTGCAACTTATAATAAAGGTTTTTGGTTTTTATTCTATTGTTTTTATTGTTTATTTGCGAACAACTAAAGGAACGTTGCCACTATGTATTGTGATAAATCAATTCATTTGGTCAAAAGTAATCGGTGTTTCCTTTGGTGCTGCCACAATATCAAAAATATTAATTTTATTTTAATGGAAAGTTGTAATAACGAAAAGAAGTTAAAGGTAACTTTATTGTTCACTTTAGCTAAAGTTACATTTAACTAACATTTACTTTAAAGGCAAGTTGTAATAATGGCCCTTAGTGCTTTTGCTTGAACTTCCATTTGACTAAGTGGAATACGTTTTTGATTAAGGTCTTCTATCCATATAGATAATAGGCACTCCATGTTAACTATTCGAGAGCTTCTAATTCTGGTCACTACTTTTGACAAATAAGACGCTGTAGCTATACCTTGCGATTTATATTGATCTTTATTTTTACATGTTATTTTTCTTGAATTAGCTGCTTAAACTACAAATCACATATTAAACATATCGGATACATTAGCGACCGCGTGCCGTATGTTTTCATAATCAAGGGAAAATACCGAAAATCTCATGTTTTCATAATAAAGGGTTAAAACCGAATATTTTATGTTTTCATAATAAAGTGAAAACACCAAAAATTTTACGAGTATTTAAAAAAATATTTATTTTGAAAATTTAATTTTATTATTTTTTTACAAAAATTTTTTCCAAGAACAATTTTATTTTTTGAAAATTTCAAAACCGTACTATAGAGAAACCGTACTGAAACAGTACTATGCGCGGTTTTCCTGTATATTCTTTATCATTACAACAAGCAGAGTTAATATAGCGATGTCCGTCTGTCCGTCTGTGGAAATCGCGATCATGCTCTCAATATATCAGCTGGGTTGGTAATTTCTAGTGAAATTGCTTCGTTAACATCTTGAACAGTTTGCTGTTTGAAATCATCAAAATCAGTTCTATAAGTCCAGAAATTTCAATGAAAATAACGGGTGATTTTTTAAGAGCTTGATAACTTTTTTTTAAAAAAAAACGCATAAAATTTGCAAAATCTCATCGGTTCTTTATTTGAAACGTTAGATTGGTCCATGACATTTACTTTTTGAAGATAATTTCATTTAAATGTTGACCGCGGCTGCGTCTTAGGTGGTCCATTCGGAAAGTCCAATTTTGGGCAACTTTTTCGAGCATTTCGGCCGGAATAGCCCGAATTTCTTCGGAAATGTTGTCTTCCAAAGCTGGAATAGTTGCTGGCTTATTTCTGTAGACTTTAGACTTGACGTAGCCCCACAAAAAATAGTCTAAAGGCGTCAAATCGCATGATCTTGGTGGCCAACTTACCGGTCCATTTCTTGAGATGAATTTTTCTCCGAAGTTTTCCCTCAAAATGGCCATAGAATCGCGAGCTGTGTGGCATGTAGCGCCATCTTGTTGAAACCACATGTCAACCAAGTTCAGTTCTTCCATTTTTGGCAACAAAAAGTTTGTTAGCATCGAACGATAGCGATCGCCATTCACCGTAACGTTGCGTCCAACAGCATCTTTGAAAAAATACGGTCCAATGATTCCACCAGCGTACAAACCACACCAAACAGTGCATTTTTCGGGATGCATGGGCAGTTCTTGAACGGCTTCTGGTTGCTCTTCACTGCAAATACGGCAATTTTGCTTATTTACGAAGCCATTCAACCAGAAATGAGCCTCATCGCTGAACAAAATTTGTCGATAAAAAAGCGGATTTTCTGCCAACTTTTCTAGGGCCCATTCACTGAAAATTAGACGTTGTGGCAGATCGTTCGGCTTCAGTTCTTGCACGAGCTGTATTTTATACGGTTTTACACCAAGATCTTTGCGTAAAATCTTCCATGTGGTCGAATAACACAAACCCAATTGCTGCGAACGGCGACGAATCGACATTTCACGGTCTTCAGTAACACTCTCAGAAACAGACGCAATATTCTCTTCTGTACGCACTGTACGCATTCGTGTGGTTGGTTTAATGTCCAATAAAGTAAACTGAGTGCGAAACTTGGTCACAATCGCATTAATTGTTTGCTCACTTGGTCGATTATGTAGACCATAAATCGGACGTAAAGCGCGAAACACATTTCGAACCGAACACTGATTTTGGTAATAAAATTCAATGATTTGCAAGCGTTGCTCGTTAGTAAGTCTATTCATGATGAAATGTCAAAGCATACTGAGCATCTTTCTCTTTGACACCATGTCTGAAATCCCACGTGATCTGTCAAATACTAATGCATGAAAATCCTAACCTCAAAAAAATCACCCGTTATATAAAACACATGCAAAAAATTTTACCTATGTAATTTTTGTTATTGTTGTTATTCCAAATTTTATTTCTTGTGTGTTATAGCTGCAATTGTTTTTTTTTTTTTTTTGTAGCATTTGGTTCATGAGTGTTCAGACTCCCAAGTTGTATAGCTTATAGCTGGTTTGACGCCGCCGCCGACTCTTTCTTTTGTGCTGCTGCCATCGCCGACGTAGGGGACTGAATTCGCCTAATATTTAATTGCCGAATTAACCATCTTATTCAATTTTTCGTTCTTAAATATTAGTATTAAAAAATGGTTAAAACACAACAGAAAATGTGTTTAAATTAAAGCCTTCAAATTTAAAAAAAAAAACTGCTCGTGAAAAATAAATAAATAAAATCTGGATATTTTTCTGCAGTTTTTAATGGCTCAAGCAACTAAACATTTTCATAGACGAATATCTGTTTTTAAATGATAACACCGGTCAACAGCAAAAAAGCCGATCAATAACCACTATATAGATTTGATACATCATGGCTACAAAAATGGTTAAATTTTTCGATTCTATGGAAAAAATTTTTATTTAATAATTTTTAAGTAAAATTGTCAATATTTTGAGACATTTCTCCACTTATGTTGTCATAACTCAAAAACAGCTAATCCGATTTCGTTAAATTAAATTTAAAAATATTAAATTTTACAATATCTTTAAATCATGTATATTGTTGTTTTTAATCTGATAGTTTAATCTTAATAGTTTAAAAGTTACGAAACAACAAATTGTTTGAAAAAAATAAATAAAAAAATGGTAAAAAAATTTTTTTTTTCTTTCAAAAAATCTGGAAAAAATCGAAAACTACAAAAAGTATTAAATTATATTTATTTGTAGTAAAGCTACATATCATGCGAATTAAACGAGATATGGATCATAAAAATCGATGCATGCTTCTGGTTTTTATTTACAATTAATTGAAGGTGTCGCATTTTTACAATCACTGTCATTATTTCTTTGGGTTACATAACAATGACTAAATAATATTTTCTTATTGAATGAATTTAAAAAATTTTCATCGATGTTCTATAGAAAATGGTATAATAAAAATGCAGAACATAGAAAGTAGGTGCATTTTACGACACGGATTTTGGCAAACCCCCTTTACATGTACAAAATTGTTAGGAAAAAACGTTTATGACATTTTTATGATTCTCAGAATTTAAAAAAAATAAGTAATAAACAAAAGGTTATTTGATATTTATGATTGCGGTAGCAAAGTAATTAAAACTAGCAGATTCCAGCCCGCGAAATTCGAGCGCAAATTCTAGGAAAATTTTTTTTTTTTTATTTAATAAATGATGGATCTAAACTATCTGATTGGTAACACATACTTGAGGTTGAGTGTCCTGGTGAAGATGAAAGTACTTGACTATAGCTTGCACCCCGATCTTTAGCAATGAAACTTATTTATCTATAATATTAATGGGCTAGGCGATTTCTTGTGACTGCCGTTTTATCCGCATTTTGACCAAACGTATATTATTTGAAAGGTATTTCTTTTTAGCCGTTTTGCAGATTTACAGATTTTTAAATGTTTTCCTTTATTTTGAGTAAATTGCATTTAAAGTTGCTAATAACACATACATAAAACTATACAATGGTATGTGTGTGTTTATTAAATTTTTTAATGTGTTTGTAATAAAAATGAGTTTGATTTTTGTGTTGATTTGTGAATTGGCTATAATTGATTAGCATACTTTTAGGGTCTTTTTTTAATGAAAAAATTAAATTTCCTAGAATTTGCGCTCGAATTTCGAGGGCTGGAATCTGCTAGTTATAATAAATTTAAATAATAAAATATAAATTTTAATAAAATATAAAATGTTTTTTAAATTCAATCAACCGAAAGAAGAACATTAACAACTCATTTTTATGTATATCAAACAAAAAACTAAAATTTTGTGAAAATGAGCGATTCACTTAATTGTAAGTAAATTCGAAAAGATCGATATCTCATTTTGTTGCTATTACATGTGGCTTTGCGAAAAAGCAATAAATCCGAACAAATTTTGCAGTTTTCGATTTTTTATGATTTTATTAAAACAAAAAAATTTGATATTTTCACGTAAAAATATATTTTTTGCTTCAATTTTTTTATTATAACTCCGAAACTACTGAGCCGATTGAAACTCAATATATAAACGGATTAAACACTATGTAAATCTATATTTTTCTACGTTTATTTTAATAATATCGGACTAACCTTTTTGAATTTATTATGTGGAGAAACGTCTACTTAAAAATTAAAAAAAACCACTCCATAGAATTGAAAATTTGCACCACATTTGTACTACTGGAACCACAATACATCAATTATAATAGGCCTTAGCTGATTTCTCTTTTTCGTAAGACCTAACAATAGAAAGTCTACTCTAGTAACACTGTGGTATAAAATGATGGTCCCTAACAATTTTAAGGGACTAAGCTGCACTTGATAAATAAAAATTCATCTTTTCAGAGATTTAACATGACCGGATGAAGTTTTCGTCTTAAGGCTCGTTTCCGCATACACCGTAATCGTCGACGAAAACGAAATTGCATACACTTGCAACGAAAAGAAGTTCGTTCCAGAAATCGGCGACGAAAACTAGCAACGTAACGGCGGCGTTCAGCAACGAAAAACTAGCCATTTGGCGACGGAACGAAAACAACATAGACTAGGTTGTTTTCGTTGCTGTAGGAACGAAATGTGATATTTACAGAGTTGTTAATCAAGAATTGTGCGACAGAGGTGTTAATAAAAAAGTAAATAAACAAAGTGCGACATCTTATTTATTTGTTTTTTGTGAAATTTCGATAAAGTTTAGTGATTATTACTATAAAATGAGTAAAAAATTACAATTTTCTTTGTGCTACGAGGAAAGGATCATTGACTTTGTCAAAAATAATGAAATTTTGTACAATGTACGACATACACAGTTCCGTGACAGCGTACGAAAGAATCAAGTGTGGTTGGCAGATGAGTTAAATGCAGAAAGTATGTATATTTATTTCATTTTATTTTATTAAAATAAAGCATGGTGAAAGATTTGTTAAATTGATCGGTCCTGCCATGCAACCGCTCCAACTCCATTGAAATAATTTTTCAATTTGTCCCGAATTATTGATGCTTCATTGTTTGGTCGGCCACCAGCTGTTGCATTTGCAACTGGAATCAAATTATTAACTGGGATAGTCAAGTCGTCTGTATTTCCGAATATGGTCTCTGCCGGTGAATTTATTTTTTCGGAACGCATCATATTGTGTAATATACATGCCGCAACAATAACATTGTCGATTGTTTCCGGAGTAGTAATACCAATTGGTGTGTGAAAAACACGGAAATATGAAGCCATAATTCCAAACGCATTCTCCATTGTTCTTCTAGCACGGGAATGGCGGTAATTGTAAATTGCTTTGCATCGATCATGTAGTGATTGTTGTCTTGGATATTGTTTCATGAAGTTTTTGTGCAAGGCAAATGCTTCATCACCAAGTATAACATTTGGCAAAACAGTTTCAGTGTATGGTAGAGCATTCGGCGGTGGAATATTAAATTGCTCGTTGTTAATTCTTTGGCCCTTTTCGCTTTTTAAGTAAATGCCAGCATCCCCTTCTCGGCCATATGAGCCAACGTCTACCGCTGTGAACTTGTAATTTGCATTGACCATCGCCAAAAGTACAATTGAATGAAAGTCTTTGTAGTTGAAAAAGGCTGAGCCAGTCTTGGGTGGAGATTTTATTCGTACATGTTTGCCATCAATTGCCCCACAACAATTCGAATAGTTCCATTTGGTTGAAAAATCAGCAATATTTTTAGTGAATGCTTCAGTCGTTGGTGCTGGCATCGCTGTCCCCAAAAAAATGTTTCACAATAGATGCAAGGCATTTTGGAATAATTTTACAAATTGTTGATTTGTGTGCCCTGAATTGAAAGGCCAACGATGCAAATGTTTCACCAGTAGCTAGATATCTGAAATACATAAAATATTTTATTAAAGTTTTAATTATATTTATGTAGTTGATGCTGTGAAAAAAATGGGTACATATGCGCGACTATTTCGTTCGGATGCATACAAAAAAAACCACTGGAAACCCAACGACCTCTTCAATGCGAGATGAATCGACGATGTTTCTTTTACCAAAATAAACATCATTTAAAATGTTATTTTTTTTTTAATTTTTAGAACCGTAACCAACTTGACATTAAGACCCAGTTTTTGAGATATCAGTTAAACCTAGTTTTGTTAAACCCAGAATTTATTCATCAATTCCTTTATGAATTTGGATATGTCTGACAAAATTAATTCTCGGTTTAACTAAACTAGGTTTAACTGACATCTCAAAAACTGGGTCTAAGTGAAGCATCAACAACCAACGACGCATCACCATTCACCCAGGCATCATTATGCACTTAAGCATCTCCTGAGGTATGCTTACAAATTGACTTGGAGCAGTCCGGAATAGATTTCAAATTGGAGAATATCTTGGGCAGATAGTCGGCCCAGCAGCTTCGATATCGAAACTCCACAGTATTGTCGAAACAAACGACGTACTCCATCTTGCGGCCCCATAAATGATCTACTCCGTGAACTGATTACAACGCGCAATCAAAAACCAGTGGATTTTTTGCAACCCACAACAAAGTCGAAGGACCATTTGGACCAATTTTTTGAATCTATTGCTACTACAATGCGTACATTCCCGACCATGTCGATCGCAAAATTGAAATTGAAAATTTCACAGATTGTCGGTGAAGAAGAAGTTTCTTTGGCTGAACAAGAACAATTGGCTGAAGTGCTATGCAACTCAAATGCCTCGCCGACCGAACATTTACATATCGATCCATTACAATAATGCCCATATATGTTTTAACATTTTTATTTAATAAAAAGCCATTTCTTACCTTAAGGTAATGCAACATTTTTGCCTTGGTTTCATTGGTTCTCTGTTCCAGGTGGTAGGTATTCCTTCCAAATCACATTTGATAGTATCCAGCACAGATTCAAAAAGATGACGGCTCAAACGAAAATATTCTTTAAATTTGGTATCATCATCCATCAAATAACGATCAATTAAGATATTGTGTGCACCTTCTCTTGCCCGCTGTTTGTACATCACGTGGATATTTTTTCTGCTTTTCTTTACTTTTAATATTAACAGCAGTAACAAATCTTCTTCATACTCCTCCTGAGCCATATTATAGGCTGCAATTCGACGATTTGCCTCGTTAATTTCATCGACACTGTAATTTTCCATATTTTTTGTATTTTATCAATAATTATTTTCGATGCACAATGTTACACTTCACAATGACAACTAAAAAAAATTCCGTTCAATTTCTGTATTATGCCGCAACGCTCCCAACTGAAACGAAAACGATTAGCAACGAAACGGTGCCGTACAACAACGTTTTCAGTTTCAGTTTTCGTTTTCGTCGACGATTACGGTGTATGCGGAAACGAGCCTTTAGACACCTCCTAGTAAAATTTGCTGCAGAACATATTCATTTAGATCGGCAGAACTTTTTCACTTGTTTTTATGTCTTATTCCAAACATTGTTGTCCAAAAATATGAAAACGCGGACATAAAATTTTATGTACCCACACAGGACCAAAGCCCGTGGGGGTTTACTATCCTAACATAGGAATTATTCAACTCCAAAAAATGTGTTGCACAGTGTAATAGAAAAATAATCTATTTAAAAAAATAGTTTAGTTAGTTTATTGTTCTTTATTATAAACTCAATTTTGAATTACAAGTGTATAAAGAATATGAATAAAATTAGAACATACGCCTATGACTTCATGTCCTCAGTCGAATTAATTAGATAGAAGTTAACAATAAATAAGAAATTATAATAAATACTATAAATTTAAATGGTATGAGATCTGAAAGATTAAGTAACCGTATTCAAATGGTAACCGTACCCAACATTGGTTTAATATTGAGCTTAAGACACAAGTGCATGATATCAAAGATTCGCCACAGCCGAATTTAACACTCTTATTTCTTTTTCACATAAATCCATATGGGAAACATTTAAACTTTTGCATACAGACTAATAAACTAAACATACCTTTTCTATACTTCCAGCAAGGTAGATGTACGAGTACGAGTTTAAACAAGAAACCTTCTCCAAACCATGATGACATTCAAATATAATACCAAGATTTAGCTGAATGCAACGAGTTGAATGAATTGCCAGTAAAAATCGAAAGAAAAGAAGCAAAAAAAAACAAAACAAAAAAAAACAATCAACAAAAAAACATGTACGTACACATTGCATAAAATAAATTTGTTGAATGGAGTATACTTGAAAACTGGGATTCTCCAGCCCAAGTAGTAGAAGCAAGTACATATAGGAATGTACGATGACACTTGTACCCTGTTTCCTAACCATCTTAACATATTACTCGTTTGCTAATTAACAAAATATGAATATGAAATTACATGTTATTATTTCGATGATGCGATGCATCATATGCTGAATTTTTAAAAAAAGATTTTTTTAAGCAAATAGCTAAGGATTGTAAGGATATTTTTTGTAAGTTTTTCCCAAGATTATGTATAGGCCCATCTAGATAGTAGCTAAATGTGCGTTCGTGGTTCTATTCTTAAGCATGTTAAGGTCCCAAATGAATGGAGTAGGCTTACTGTAAATTTGGTAGCAAATATACGTTAGAATTGTACAGATTTAAGTTGTTATTTAAATTGCATACAATAGAAAAGGGGAGCTGACATTTCACCTCAAGGGTATATATTTTGTTATACAAAATTTAACATAAGTATTCCTAGGACTATGAAGTAGTGAACACGTATTTAATGGAATTTCTCATTTAACAAGATTTAAGTTTAGAAAAATAACATTCAACATTGTCCATACAATATTTATTGTTGACATTGCACAGTGGTTTATTATTTATTTATTTTTTTTTCAAAACTCAAAAAAAGCGAAATTAATAAAAATTTGTCTTTTTTTAATATATGAAAATATACTAAAAATGTATAAATATGGGTCAACAATAGCTTTTGATTGAGGGCATTCGGCTAAATCTATAAATTTAAATCTAATATTTTTTTCAAACCTAAACTTAAGAAATTGGTCTTTTTATACCATATACCACTATTTACCACTTTTTTATACCGGCCGACTCAGAATCACTTTCTGAGTCTATTTAACGATGTCCGTCCGTCCGTCTGTCCATACAAACCTTGTAATCAAACTACAGGTCGCAAATATGAATCTATTTTGATTAAATTTATAAGCTTCTACCGGCCATAAGATGAACCCTATTTAAATTGATGAAAATTGGTTCATGTTCAGACCTACTCCCCATTCAAATGACCCCCATGAAATCGACATAAATGGTCTTAATATCCAAGTTATCATATAGATCTCGGTCAAATTAGGTCTGTATATGTTTATCAGTACATAGTCCAAAAATAAACCGTATAGGACAATTCTTGGTCATAGCCCCCATATGAAGCTGATTCCCGATCTTCACTTAAATCTATCAAAATACAAAAATATTGCACAGATTTTTCTCAAATTTGATTTGTATATGTTTTTGCAAAAAATAAGTGACCCTACCAGATATGGTCAGGATCGGCCCATTTTTCGACCTAGTCCACATATAAATATGGAATCCGTTATGAACTCTTTCAAATCCGAAGCCGAAAAAAAATTAATAATAATGCCACTCAAACTTGGTTTACGCTTATTTTCTATATCGAATTAGTTGGACCTCTAAACGCACGATATAGGGTATAGGGTATAATTTTCTTACTTGTTTATTTTAAATATGTGGTTCAACAATAACTTTTGAGTGGGCGGGCATTCAGCTAAATCCATAAATTTAATTCATTAGGCGCCCGAGCTAAAACTTAAAACTTCTATACTCGACTTGACTGACACAAAAAATACTTCAATTTTAATCCCTGTACTACAATATTTTTTTTTTTACGAAAATTATTTGAGAATTCTATAATATCCCGATCACCATTTTGACTATAATTTCCCACAGTTGACATTCATTTCACACATGTTACTTTAGAAAATATTCAAATGTACATACAATTTTCGCATATTTGTATATATCCATGCAATGGTATTTGTTTAATCATCTATTCACGCTTCAAATATTATTTTTCATGAAGTTAGTTCATCATCATAAACAATGGTAACATCATTTGTACTCGTATGTAAGCATGTACATACTACTCTGCGCCGCGAAATTTTAGAATATGATTTTTCTGTATGTACACCGGTGAATGTTGCTACATGTTGGCATATGTTTTTTTTTTAAATAGCGACAATAAATTGCTTTCCTTAGCCACAATATCCTGAACATTTTTCCATTCTCTGTTTTTATTTTTATTTTTTTGTTTTGTTTTTGTATTGGCAAATATGATGGTTAGTTGGTTTGGGGTTCACAAAATGTTTCCGTGAAACATTCACCTGATGTCAAATTCTATTTATATATAGGGAAGGGAAAAACTCGTTGTTTCCATGAAGTGAGTATATTTGTTTTTCCTATACTCGTCCATTGTGCAATATTGTTTTTGGAAAATAGAAAAATATAAAAACGTAAATTGTTTCTAATGGAAAAACTGTTCATGTATTCTATTAGTTTCACGTTTATTTATTTATATTTAAAAACATAAATATCGTAAAAGTGCATGATAATTTTTTTGATAAACATATTTTGGTGAAACCTATGTTATCCCAAATTATAGGCTTTTTGTTGTATATGGGTTTGTTTTCAAGAAAATGCATTTTTATGATTTTTTTTTTTTATTTTTTTAAAGACATTTTTGCTGTATCTAGCTTAGATTTCGAGAAAGCACATTTTTTAAAGCTTTTAAACCGCTTTTTACTGTTTATAATTTTTAAGATTTTTTTAAATCTTTTTTTTATAAAATTGGATTTTTAGTGAAAAATATAGAAGATCCCAAGATACAGCCTTTTTTTCTGTATCGTGCTTAGGTTCCGAGAGAAACGGAAAATGGGTATTACCAAAATAAAGCCCTTATTACTGTATCTGGCTTAGTTTTCGCGAAAAACGCATTTTAATGATTTTTTTTTTAATTTTTCGTAGAATTTTAGAATTGGAAAACTTTGGTAATTCCAAATTAAGGTCCTCTTTGCTTAGCTTTCGAGAATCTTTTATATAAAATTAGTTTTTTAGTGACAAATATAGGAGATCCCAAGATAAAGCCTCTTTTTTTATATCTTGCTTTATTTTCGAGAAAAACGCTTTGATATGATTTTTTTAATTTTTCATAAAAAAATGATTTTCTTGTCGCGAAAAGCACATTTTAATACCTTTTTGAAATTTTTCGTAGGAATTTGGATATTTGGTGGAAAAAAAAGGGGCGATCGATCGCCCTTTTTGCTCTATCTAGCTTAGTTTTCTAGAAAAACGCACTGTTGTGAGTTTTTTAATTTTTCATAACAAATTAATTTTTTTGTAGGTGATCCCTTTTGCCATACCTAGCTTAGTTTTGCATAAAAACGCATTTTTATGATTTTTTTTTGGTTTTTCACATGAAATTGATATTTTTTCTGTGATCCCAAATTAAAGCACTTTTTGCTGTGTTTAAAAGTACGTTTTCTTAAAAAAATACATTTTCTTAAAATCTGCTTTAAAGAGTATTTTCATAATTTCATGATTTTGATTTGTTGGATTCGTCATCGCCCCTTATAGTAGAATAAATATCTCAAAAATTCATGGTCGTGTCACCTCCCACAAATAGTAAATTTTCAGTATCCTATATCTTAATATAAAAAATCATGTGAGTCCGATCACAGGGGATGTGTAAACATCTAGTAATTAAAGATTTTTTATGAATTTTTTTTAAAATCAAACAGAAAGCGTCATCTATGGATCACTTATAGCAATCAACCGCAGGGGCTCTGCTAATATAAAAATATTTATTATTTATTATTTCAACCGGTTAATTTTTAATTCTTCGTTTTCTATTTTTCATTTTTCCTTTTTTATTTTTAATTTTTTTATTTTTTATTTTTCATTTTTTATTTATCATTTTTAATTTTTCATTTATTTTTCATTTTTTATTTTCCATTTTTAGTTTTTCTTTTTTCATTTTTAACTTTTAATTTTTCAGTTTTCATTTTACATTTTTCATTTTTCATTTTTAGTTTTTAGTTTTTCATTTTTAATTTTTAACTTTTCATTTTCAATTCATTTTACATTTTTAATTTTTCGTTTTTCATTTTTCATTTTCAATTATTAATTTCTAATTTTTATTTTTTAATATTTAATTTTTATTTTTAATTTTTAATTTTTAATTTTTAATTTTTAATTTTTAATTTTTAATTTTTAATTTTTAATTTTTAATTTTTAATTTTTAATTTTTAATTTTTAATTTTTAATTTTTAATTTTTAATTTTTAATTTTTAATTTTTAATTTTTAATTTTTAATTTTTAATTTTTAATTTTTAATTTTTAATTTTTAATTTTTAATTTTTAATTTTTAATTTTTAATTTTTAATTTTTAATTTTGAATTTTTAATTTTTAATTTTTAATTTTTAATTTTTAATTTTTAATTTTTAATTTTTAATTTTTAATTTTTATTTTTTAATTTTTAATTTTTAATTTTTAATTTTTAATTTTGAATTTTTAATTTTTAATTTTTAATTTTTAATTTTTAATTTTTAATTCTTAATTTTTAATTTTTAATTTTTAATTTTTAATTTTTGATTTTTAATTTATAATTTTTAATTTTTAATTTTTAATTTTTAATTTTTTATTTTTAATTTTTAATTTTTAATTTTTAATTTTTAATTTTTAATTTTTAATTTTTAATTTTTAATTTTTAATTTTTAATTTTTAATTTTTAATTTTTAGTTTTTCTTTTTTCATTTCTCATTTCTCATTTTTCATTTTTAATTTTCAATTATTAATTTTCAATTTTTATTTTTTAATATTTAACTTTTATTTTTAAATTTTTTATTTTTATGAATTTTTAATTTTTAATTTTTAATATTTAATTTTAACGCTAAAAATATATGTAGTAATAGTTGCTTAGGCCAATGTTACACGTGCAATATTAATACACTTCTTTGAAAATATAAAGTCAGATAGTTTTTTCCCGAATTTTAAGAAATTATAGCCGATTTTTTTTTAAGTTAAATCAATAATCCATTTCTATTATTATACCAAAAAAAAATTTTTAAGATATTGTGCTGTAAGGAAAAAATTAAAAAAAAAGAGTGTTGCAAAATATAAGTTCATATCCATGAAGCTTGTTATTATTAAAATAAAAAAAATACACTAAACCAATTTTTTAGTAATGAGTCGATCCTCCTTTATTTTTTATAACCTCAAAAATACTTTTTGGCATACTTTTATACAAGTTTTGCATAATTTCCATAGGAATATTTCTCCACTCTTCCAAAATTGTGTTTTTCAGCTCCTCGGCAGTTTCAAACTCCATAAATGTTCTATCAAAATTTGTATATAAACAAAAAACTTACCTTTGGAAGACACCGCAGACCATAATGGAACCACCACCCATCTGTCGGCGTTTTCTAGACAGATAGATCCATAAATTTTCTAGTTTTTGGAATGCAATAGTGCTATCTTGTGCCAAAAATCAGGAAATCGTTGATTTATGCACGTCTGTGTCACAATACGCGTTTATTTATTTATCGTATGGCTCTTGTTCAAAACAAACTACATAAGTATTTAAACATACCAGCAGATTCCAGCCCTCGAAATTCGAGTGCAAATTCTAGGAAATTTTATTTTTTCATTAAATAAAGACCCTAAAGGTATTATAGCTAATTCACAAATCAACACAAAAAAACAAACTCATTTTTATTACAAGCACATTAACAAATTTAATAAATACACACATAGCATTGTATAGTTTTATGTATGTGTTAGTAGCAACTTTAAATGCAATTTACTCAAAATAACGGAAAAAATTTTAAAATCTGTAAATCTGCAAAACGGCTAAAAAGAAATACCTTTCAAATAATATCCATTTGGTCAAAAGCGGGATAAAACGGTAGAATAAAACATCATTCTCAAGAAATCGCCTAGCCTATTAATATTATAGATTATTAAAAAAAAAACTAAGAAAAGAAAAGAAATCATAAAAGAATATAAAGATAGGAATCAGATATTGATGTCAACATTTCTCAGCCACTCGGCAGCGGAAGGGCCAGCGCTGTTCAGTTCAGACAGTTAACCGGGAAACCTTCGATGAGGGCAGTCTCTTATAATGTGGTGAATCGTTTGCACAGTGTCACTACAGTCACACAGCGGGGAGTCCGCTGAGCCCCATTTATAAAGGGTTGCTGCGCATCTTGTGTTCGCTCTAATACAGTTTAGCTTGACCAACAAAAGCCTTGGTAGTTCTGAGCCTGGCGGCATGCAGGTCAGATCCTGGATTTTAATGGCGTCATCGCACGAGGCTAGATTCCAATTGTCAGTCTAAATGTTTTCTGGATCGAAGTTGTTATCTGTGAGCGTTTTGGCAAGCTTTAATGGTGGGTTTCGAGATTGAAGGCCATCGTCATGGGCGGTTTCGATATATTGATGTATTTTAAGGCTGGGATTAGCTATTATCTTATGGTGTTCACGGACATTTTGGCGTCTTATATTTGGTGGTTGTATATTACTAAGAACAGGTACAAATCGTTTATAGTGGGTTTGATTTTAATATAAATTAGCCTCTCAAGTAATTTATATACTATGCGCAGTAGTGCTATTGGGCGGTAACTTTCAGGTTGTTCTTTTGGCTTACCTGGTTTCAAAAGAGCGAGTATTTTGGATCTTTTTAGATCCATAGGGATGTGGCCAGTGAGCATGATGTTGGAATAGAAAAGTGTCAGCCACTTTCGGAAGTTCTTCCCACTATGTATGAAAAATTCAGTAAATAAACCATCAGCTCCTGCTGTTTTACCAGGTTTAAGTTGTGATATTGCACAATAGATTTTCTTTTCTTCAAAACGTCCTGAAAAATGAGGTATAACTTGCGATTGACGTTTTAGTTGTTTAAGTTTCTTCTTTATATCAGTAGAGTGTTTCTTATCTGATACGATTTTTTAGGTTCGTTTTATGTTTAGGGCAATGCTGTCTGGATATATAGTCGACTTGGAATTTGCTGTAGGTGTGCTATCTCCTAGTTTACGGAGAAGGCTACAAGCTTTCCGACTTGAGTGGGAGAAATTTGTATTTTCAACCGTTTTGTGTCATTTTGCTAAACGAGCGTTATCTAGTGATTTGAGAAATTCATCTGCAATTGTCTCATCTTGCGTACCTAGATATTCTTCATGAAGAGCTTCTGTTTCTTCGGACCAACCTAGGACATAGTGTTTGCGGTATATTCTGGGAATATGTTTCTTCGCAGTAGCAATTACCATTTTGATCATTCTGAGATAATTTTTTTGGGTTTGGGTTTATCCACCTTATGTTTGCGTCGAGATCACGAGCAAATGATTTCCAAGAAGCTTTTCAAAAGTTCCATCGTGGTTTAGGAACTGATTCGACTAGAGGGATTTGGATGCCAGTTTCGAGGAATACTGGGCGATGTTGGCTGTTTGGAAAGCCGTCAAGTACTTTACGATAAATTGGAATGGGAGTGTGGTCCTCTTTAAGACTCACAAAGGTCAGATTGGGGTTATATGCTCTTTGCCAGCGGCCGGAGTGAAAAGTAGCAGCATCTTTTGCATCATAGACAAGATGTTTGTTATTGACCTCTGCCCATTCCACTAACAGATTGCCACTTTTGTCATCGGTTGTGTACCTCCATGAGGTATGTTGGCTGTTGAAATCCCCAGTATACAATGATGGGGAAGGGAATGTAGGAAGAACTGAGTCAGGCCATACAATATTTGGAGGTTTGTAAACGTTTACAATATGTATTACAGAGACCTCAATTGTTATGATATATACATCTTTTTCAGCACTCGTATCAATAAGAGTAACATTTTCTATATCACTTCTAACGTACGTAGCGGAGCCATAGTGCCGGTGATATATAACGCCAATAGCGTCATAGCCATCAATCATCCCACGGTTATTAAAATCCTCCTCAGAAGGAATATGTGTTTCCTGAATAACTACGACATCAATATCTTCGTTATTAAGAAGACGGGCAAGGTACTCGAATTTTGATTTGCTCATACCTTCAATATTAAGCTGTAATAATCGAATCGACAGAGCGATTTTCTTTGTCAAGAAGCACTTAGAAGTGCCGGTTCGATTCATTTCAGGCTGCATTATATATTTGTTCTGTGTTGTAATTTGATTTTTCTTATATATATTTATATTTATTCACTTGGTTTTGAATTTACAAGGAGATCAGGATAATATTCTGATAGTTTGACAACCAAAAGTTATAGATCAGTTAGCGTTACCCAGGGTGCACCTGCTAACAATGAGTTCACAGAGGCGATCTATGTTACACCCAATTTGGTTTAAGAACATTAGG
Source organism: Cordilura impudica (assembly GCA_963682025.1). Lineage (NCBI taxonomy): Eukaryota > Metazoa > Arthropoda > Insecta > Diptera > Scathophagidae > Cordilura > Cordilura impudica. The sequence continues at coordinate 172,690,236 of OY821521.1, read as the reverse complement.
CTATTTAATGCTTCTTTAATAATTCTGCGTTTACCGCACGGTGAAAGTTTTTTCGGACGACCCAATTTCTTTTTGGGAAGCTTTAAATTTTTATTTGTTAATTTTCAGCAATTTTTTTTACATTAGAGGTATGGTTCCTTGGGCAAATATCCTTGTTATGGCCCATAGTACCAGAACCGCGATGAACCCATGGAGTAAAAATAATTGACACACCCTAATATATACATTATGTAATGTATATAGAGAAATAAAACGGATATAATATATTAATGACATTTTTTTTTTATTTATCTAAAATAATCAATTTTTTTTTCCAGAATCTTATTAAAAAAATTTAATTCGAATAGGCTGCTAAAAGTTTAAACATACCCTCCTTTCAGGAGGTACCTCTTTCTCTCAGTGTATAACAATAAAACTGCTGCCAACTGTCATTTACATTTGTATTCAGTGGAAAAAACAACTTTAAAAGCTAATTTTTAAAATTAATCAAAACTTGAACCTGTAAGTATTGGGAATGAACTGAAATCTAATTATTGTGTAAACCAAAATAAAGCATCAGAAAAACGCTAAAGAAAATATCAAAGCAATAAGGAAGCAGCCACGAAGTGAAATCAAAAATAAAACGAGTACGCAAAATTTCTTTAGTATAATATTGTGTTTTTCGCGTCTACTTTAATACACAGATAATATTTTGAAGATCTCAAATGACATGTTCTGCTCAAGAGAATCTCAAATGGTGGATCTTTTAAATCAGTTTGTTAGTGCTGGTCCTCGTCCTGGTCATGATAATTTTGATAGATTTTATAAAGTGTTTCAATAAAAATTTAAAGTACTTTTGCGTTACAAATACCTTAAGATAAAGTTAACTTGAAAAAATTACCGCCAAATGGAAAATGATTAGAACCTACAATTTTTTAGATGCGCAGTACTTTTTTCTACTAGTCCAAATTACACCAGTTCTTGGATGCATCCTTTATTTGCAAGTGCAGTTTTCCTTGGAGCATATCAGTAAAATAGGTAAAATAGTTTTTATAGTAAAATAGGTAAAATAGTTTTTACAGTAAAATAGGTAACAGTTTTTACAGTAAAGTAGGTAAAATAGTTTTTACAGTAAAATAGGTAAAATAGTTTTTACAGTAAAGTAGGTAAAATAGTTTTTACAGTGAAATAGGTAAAAATAGTTTTTACTGATATGCTCAGAACTCCTTTTAAAATATCGAAATCTTTAAATTTTCTTTTGTAAAGATAATACATGATTTTAACATTTTTCTCCATTGGTTTCAATAAGTACCGATAAAATTAGAAAAAAATCAGCTGGTATATATTTATAAAACATGGCAGATTTTTCATATCCAACTGGATGCAGACCCCTTACAGAAGACCTGGGAATAGATGAACTAATAAGACGTCTAAGAGTAAGTTCTAAAAAAAATCCTCATCCCACATTTCACACAATTTTTTTATATATACCTACCAGACATTAGCAAAGGTTCTACAAACCATGGACCAAGATAATGTCATGTATCAACAATATATTCCCCTGTCACTGCATCTGGCTGAAGATTACTTTCTGCATCATTATTCACGTGATGTTCAACTGTTGGTGGCCTGTTGTATAGCTGATGTTTTACGTGTTTATGCTCCTGTAGCACCCTACAAAGATAAAGAGCAAGTCAAGACTATATTTTTATTTTTTATCAAACAATTACTGGGTCTTAAAGATCCAAAAGATCCATCCTTCAAACGTTACTTTTATCTTTTGGAAAATTTAGCTTATGTCAAGTCATTCAATATGTGTTTCGAACTGGAGGAGTGTGCACATATATTTTGTGAACTATTTGGCATGATGTTTAAAATTGTCAAGTAAGTTGAAATTATTATTATTATTTTAAACGTCTTATTTTACGTTTCAGTGAGGAGCATAGTACCAAAGTTAAAAATTTTATGATCGATATCATGTCGCCTTTGATAAATAAAGCAGATAATTTTACAACCCACATTTTGGATTTGATTTTGATTAATATTGTTGAACCTAAAAAATCACAAAACAAATATGCCTATCAATTGGCCGAACAATTGATCGTAAAGACTTGTGATTCATTCGAAAAAATAATAAAAATGGTAAGGTCTTAAAATAGGCTTCCAAAAGACCTTTGATTTTAGCTAATAGAAGTTAATGTACTAATTAATCTAAAATTTTTCATATATTCCCCTTCCATCCCTTATAGTTCTTCCACCAAGTTTTAGTATTGGATAAAATTGATTATAAATACGAAATATGCCACAAGATTTATGATCTGATATATGAACTACACATAATATGTCCAAATATTTTGTGTTCAGTTCTGCCTCGGCTGGAATGTAAATTGAAATCTTCAAATATACAAGAACGTTTAAGTTAGTTTAAAATTAGTTTATTGCTCAAAAAAGAAAAAACCTCATTATAACAATTTTCTTTTACAGAGGCTGTCTCTTTATTGGCACGCATGTTCTCTGAAAAGGACTCGCAATTATCGAAAAAACATCCCGCCTTATTACGTATGTTTTTGGAATGTTTCTGTGACGTATCCGTTTTGATACGTCTGAAATGCGTTCAATCATCAATGCATTTTTTACTTAATCAACCTCACCTCCGGGAAGATATCATACAATGTATTCATGTCCGACAGCATGACTCCGATGAAAGTGTTCGCTATGAAGTTGTTATGTCCCCAAAAACTAAAGTGGTCGAAATCGTTGACGAAACGGAAGAAGAAGAAGTGAAAAGGGAAAACAATATTCTTTTACGTCGGCACACGACAAAAAAAGGGGAAGTCATGGATGAGTGCGACATGTACGGGGTCCTTGTTGCGTCGAAATTGCGCACAATGACCTCGTGGCAGAGGCTCCTGGCGGAGCAATTAATAAATGATGCCTTATTCAAGGGGCAAATGAATAAATTAAGTTTCTAAAATGTGTTTTTCTTAATTTTTAATTTTTTTATTCTTTTTTGTTAATTGTTTCTGTTCATTTATTTTTTGTTTTTTCCTATATTATTTTCTGTGAATTGTTTTGGTATATTTAATTGTTATTTTTTTTTAAATTGAATTTGTTGTAAAATAAATTTTTTTTATTTCTTTATTTGTATTTTACATTTTTATTCTATTTCATATTTTTATTTGCAGCATGTTAAACTCAATATTACAACCAATATTGGGTACCACTTTAAAACTGTTGTCGGCACTGAAATTTCAATTTCGGATACCAATTAAATTTAAAGTTAATTGCCTTTCTTATTGGTGTACAATATAGGACGTCCGATTTACTCCATTATAAATACCAACCTGGTGGAAATAATGGCATACAATTATATCGTAACTTTACATAGGTAAATGGTTTATTTTGTGAATGAGCGTGATTTCAACAGACAGACGGACATGCTATATCGACTCGAGCTGTAATAAGGATCAAGAATATATATACTTTATGGGGTCGGAAATTAGTTCTTCGGAATGACAAACTTAAGTTTACCATAATATACATATTAAGTAATAATTACAATTGTAATAATTTTTTTTTTTTTTAATTCATTTTTTATTATTATGTACATATATAACATTTCATTTATGTACATACATAACATTTCAATAAATTTTAATTCTAAAATTTTCGTTGTTTTATATTTTGTTCTTTTGTTGGGTGTGCATACAATAAATTTCAATTATGGTAAAATAATAATTATAGTAAAATTTTTATCGTGCAAAAACCAATGACCGTATACAAGACAGATATTTGGGTCTAGCAACACATCGTTTTCGGTCCCCATTTGGAGTGACATGTATACATGCTTATTTTCCATCTTGCATTTTCAGTTTTCATGTCACCAAATTTCAGTTTGCGCATCCTCTATTATATATGGTCCTTGTCCTTACTTTAAATTTGGGTATCTAACTCCGGCTGCGTTAAAAAGTATTTCTCTTTGATCTATTATGAAGGAAACTTAATATTCAATTTCAATTAAATATTCTTCCTTTATTTTCATATTTTAACAAATTTTGATATTTACATATGAGATCTTATCTTTACATATAGATATTGCAACAAATAATACATAGGATCTAGAGATATTAAATAGTTTTTATATTATTTTTAATGATTTTTAAAGGAAAATGGGAGGAAAAACCTTTATATGATTTAATAAATTCAAATACTATCTGAAAATATTTATATGCTTATAGAAGGTTTATTAGAAATAATAGACCTCTATAAGCATATAATTTTCAATTTGATGATTTCTTTTTAATTTTACGTTATTTCTCTACATTCTCTTATCAGTGGGTAAGAGGAATTTTCAATTTTGGCAAAGTAATTATTGTTAATCCTTGTTATGAAATCGATAATTTTTTCATAACCTGTTTCTTCATGAAGAAGATTTGTAGGATACCTCCAGGGCTTTTTATTTATCATTTTAAGACATTTGTTTTGTATAATTTGTAAGTGTTTTAGGTGGCAGTTGGCAGCGTCACTCCAAATAGGACACGCGTATGTTAATATTGGCCTTATAACACTTTTGAAGAGTAGATTTTTGTTTTGGTGGTTTAGAAATGACCTTCTATTTAGTAGTGGCCATAATGCTTTAAATGATTTTATAGCTTTTTGGCACGTAGCCATAATATGTTGTTTAAATGTAAGCTTCTTGTCCAAGACAACTCCGAGATATTTGACATCGTTAAGTACATTTATGGTATTATTTCCAATAAGAAGATGACGTCTTGGCAGTCTTTTGGGAGATTTGTTGAATGGAAAAATTATTGCTTGGGTCTTATTTGGATTAATTTTGATTTTCCATTTGTGGAAATATTTACTGCAATTTACAAGTCCCTTTTCCATTTTCTTCAGGAGTGCACTTGTAAGTTTGTTTGAAGAAATTAACGCAGTATCATCTGCGTAATAAGCAATTTTCATATATTTTGGGACTTTAAAATCGGATGTATATATCGAGTAAAGCAATGGCGACAAGACTGATCCTTGAGGTAACCCTGAGGTAATAGTTTTTGGAGTTGATGTTTCATTATTAATCGCAACTTTAAAGCTTCTGTCGTGAATGAAATCTGAAATAAGTTTACATAGATATTTTGGTATATTTGCATCAATAAGTTTAAATAAGAGGCCATTATGCCAAACGGTGTCAAACGCTTTTTCAATATCTAACAAAATTACACCCGTTGAACGTTTATTGTTTTTATTAGTGATTATTTGATTTTTAATTCTGTTTATTTGATGAGTAGTGCTATGTCCTTTTTTAAATCCAAATTGTTCTTTAGCAACAATAGAATTGGTCGTTACAAATTCACTAAGACGAGAATGTAGAATTTTTTCAAATATTTTACCAAAGTTACTTAATAGACTGATAGGTCTGTAGCTGTTTGGGTTATTTTTTGGCTTGCTAGGTTTGTTGATAGCTATAACCTTAGCATTTTTGAAATGGTTTGGGAAATAGTTGAGTTTGATGCAGCTGTTAAATATTATAACCAGTAATTTTAGAGCTTTGAGTGGTAGTTTCTTTAAGAGCAGGTTGGGAACATTGTCAAAACCAGGGGATTTTGAGGGTTTTATTGATGAGACAATATTCGTTACTTCTTCAAGAGATGTATAAATTGCAGATTCAGAACTGGGGTTTTCCTTCTTAAAATTATTTACTGTTGTATTTATTAGTGTATCTGCCGAGTGGTTATAGTTCGAAGTGAGGTTATTTGCTTGGACAAATGTATTTGCCAGGACTTCAGCCTTGTCCTTATCAGATGTTATTTTTGTATTTCCAACTTTAAAGTGAGCGATTTGATTTTTTCCTTTTCCTCGCAAGTTCCTGCTTATTTTCCAAAATGATTTATCACCTGGTTTTAAATTGGATAATAATTGAGACCATTTCTTATTGCGCTCCGAATTAATACTTTTATCAATCATGTTACTTAGAAACTTAGTACATTGATTATAAAAAGTTTGCTCGGCTATATTTGAAGATCGTTGGCTTTTTCTTTTAAAGCTTCTTCTTAGTTTAATATATTTCACAGTACTTTCTGGTAATGTGTAATTATTTTGTTGGGTTATTTTAGGTGTAGACGCATCCCTTGCTTCGAAAACTACATTTATAAATTTTTGTATTTCCTGATCAATTATTTCCTTGGTATTGTATATATCCGAATTTAACGTGATTTTATTGTCTAAAAAATTCATATAAATGTTCCAGTTGGTTGAACTATAATCGTAATAATTGAGGTCAACCTGCGAGACCGTTGATCTTTTAATTGTACATATAATGGGGCGATGGTCTGATGGTATTTCGTAATCCATTGTTTTTACGTCTATATCTAAAGCGGAATTGCTTAAAATAATATCGACTGTGGATGCTTCGCGATTGTGTTGATGGGGGAATAGGGTTGGACTATTAGGGTAGTGAATGAAAAAATTGCTTGATTGCTGTAGGTTGTCGAGTGCAATTCCTGCAGTATTATTTGAACGGCAATTCCAAGAACAATGTTTGGCATTTAGGTCGCCAAAAACTATATATTCTTTGGTGGAAGGTGTTAGGTTCAAGATATCAGCACAGAAGTTATGAGTATATCTTGGTGAATATAACGAAGATACAACAATAGGTCTATTATTTATAATAACTTCAATTGAGATGTTTTCGATTGATGATGTGTTTGATATAAAGAGGTTTTTATGAGCGACAGATTTATGAATTAACAGAGCTACTCCTCCTCCTCTTGCATCTGTTCTGTCACTTCTATATAAATAATAATTTTTGAAATAGGGTGTATGATTTTCTGAAAAAAATGTTTCATTCAAAGACGCTATTTTAATATTTTCTCGTTCAATTAGTATCTCAAATTGTTTTAATTTAGAAAAGTTTGAAATGCCATTAGCATTCAAGTGAAGCATTTTGAATTCGTTTAAATTATTAGTATAATCCATGGGCGTATTTTACCATTGACATTACAACTTTGATTTGTTGTACTTTTGAAGTGCACCTATGCAAATCATCCATAGCTGTAGTGAAAATATCAAAAAGCTCATCAATGCTAAATAAATCGTTGTTTGTTTTCAGCTGGTTAGCATATGTAGCTTTGCTGTTATTATTGATGTTATTGTTACAATTTGTGTTGTTGTTTCTTAAATTAGGGAAATCTCCCACATTAAATTGAAATGAGTTATTTTGTTGTTGTCTGCTTTTATTCTGACTTTTAGAAGTAACTCTTGTTCTAGTTTCCAAATAGAGAGTACGTAACGGACAGTTGATATCGTTTGCAGAGTGATCAGTTCTCTCTTTTCCTTGTTTTTTGCAATTAAAGCATGTAAAAACAGCTGGTCTTTTTTCATTTGTGTTAAACGGACACACACTTGTATGATGTTGTTCTGCACATATCATACAAGCAGCACTACGATGACAATGTTCACCGCCATGGCCATACATTAAGCAGTTCCAGCATTGAGTTGGTTTATTTCTGGATCTAGATTTGTATTTTTTCCAGGAAATTATTATATTTGAAATTGTTCTTACGTTTCTTAAGGCAGTTGGGTTAAAATTTTTTCGTACAAATTGAACTTTGTAAACTGCATTGTTGTTCGAACTGAATTTGGTGACTATTTCAGCTACAGAAGAAGGGGACAGGTTGTAGTTTTTTAGCTCTGCGGTGATGCCCTCAGTTTTTATGCGGGGTAAACCGTGTAAAAAAGTGGTGTATAACCTATTATCTTTGGAGCCATAAGAGTGAAACTCCAACTTACTCTCTTTAAGAATTTGCTTGTAGCATTCGAACATTTCTTTACTTGGAGCAAAAATTTTTGTACCAATTGAAGTACGTTTGAAAATACAATCTTTACCAAGTAGTTTTTGTATTTCAGTAAATGAGGCGTTAGCTTCAACGACAATAGGTGGAGGTTTGTGTTGTTTAACCTCGTTAATATTTGATACAGGAGTTACGTCCATATCATTAAGGCCAGCAAGCAGGCTAAATCTGTTGCTTGAAGTTGACGGGATATTTGGGTTAAAACCCGGAGGAAGTTTTGTCATCTTCTTGTTGGCAAGGAGCTTTCTTTTCGATGAAGATTTGGCCCCTCGGGCCATCGCTAGATTTTTTATTCCTGTTTTAGGCTGAATTGACTATCACGTGAGTTCAAATGAGATCAAGAATAGGCAATTGCAAAAACAAAAATATACACTTGTTATTAATTTTAAATAGTTGTACTCTAAGCGCTTTAATTATTTACACGACCGTTCGTAAAGAGAATTAGATTCGAACTGAGGAAACTTAATAGAAGTTTATTCTTTCTATGAAAAAAAGATCATTGTTTTCATAAAAAAATTATAATAGCGATCAAAATAGAAAAACAACTTTAAATTTAAATGGTATAGAATTTAAAGCTTAATTATCGGGAAATGTAATAAAATGGTAACCTTACGCAATAGTGATTATAATATTGAGTTTAAGACACAGGTCGAGAGTATCAAAAATATGGTACACACGAACTTATTTTTCATATAAAATTGATTTTTTTTTAGGTGATCCCAAACTAAATACGAATACTTAAAATTATTTGGATTTTTCATATAAAAATTAAATTTTTAGTAGGTTATCCCAAAGGGAAGCCCTTTTTGCTGTATCCCGCTCGAGAAAAACGCACAAAATGATTTTGTTAAAACAAAAGTAATTAAGTGTTAAAAGAAATTGAGTTTAGCTAAAATCAGGGGTAGAATCGTCGCAATCGTTATTGAAATTTTTCGATCGAAATAATTTTTTTATTTTACAAAATATAATACTAAGAGGTAATTTTACTATGTCACAGATGAGTTGTGGACCATAGTAAAAGTGAAATGAGGTCTGACGATTGTCCGTCTTCTTTAAATTGATTTTACTCGATATCGAATGCGACCATTTGCCGCCAATTTAGCTGACATCCCAAAAGCGTCAATTAGTAAAAATCACGATTTTTAACGTTTAAATTGAAAAGTTTGGAAGTTATTACATTCTCGCTCTAAAAGAAAAACAAATCTGGCACTATTACTAGCAGCTGTTTGCTTAAATTCAACATATGCTTTGTGTTTGTAAACATATCGAAAAACAAGCGTATTTTTTTGTTTATTCTATGGATATATTTACTTATTTTGCTTAATTATTTTTATGTTAAGAAAATTATATTATTAAAAAACAAATAATAAAATGTTGCGTTGAAGAATGAAAAATTATTTCAAAAACTACTGGCTTCCAACTACAATAGCATGTATGTCAATAAAGCCAACTACATACTAATTAAATTAATGCTAATATAATACACTAGATAAGAAGTGCTTGTTTCGCTAGCAAATAATTATGATTAGCTAATGTGGCGATACATATAACGATAAGGAACAAATGGCCTAAACAGAAGACGCTGTTATAAAACAAAAATTACTTTTCATTTATTTTGCTATAAAAAAACTGCAACTAACATATGATGCCTTCTTTTCGTTTTGCAAATAGGTAAGAGGAGGTCACACAAATGATATAAGATGATGAGTTATTGATTTTAATTTTGTACTTTTACTTTACTAACAGATTAGTTACAAGAACAATATTGCTGATTACATTATTGTTATGCTTTTATAATGAAATTTTCATTTATTACTTTAACCGTAATACTTGGCAAGAAATCAATTGTAAATTGGGTAAGTTTTTAATACTAAGAATAAATACAGAAACCGCATTTATAACAGCATTTATATTTATTTTAATTTTATTGAGTGAGAAAATATATAAACTACAGATTATATCTGTCATTATAGCGATGATTATGTTAAGTTTTCATGTATTTATAATTTGCAGATAATTGCACACGCATTCTATTAATAGCAGATCCACAGCTATTGGGTTTAACCTATGATAAATCGTTTTACAGTGGTTTGGCACGATATGATTCAGACAGGTTAGTAAAGATTTATAGCTCCCAAAAATTTTCCTTTATATCTTTATTTTTATAATTTTAGGTACTTGCATAAAACTTTTAGACAAGCGTTAACCTTTACCAAGCCCCATATCATATGCTTTTTGGGTGACTTATTAGATGAGGGTAATGTGGCTTCACCAGAGGAGTTTGAAAGTTATGTACAGAGATTTAAGCACATTTATAAAACTGAAGATAACAAAAAAGTGGGTATTTCCTTCTATATATAGATATAGGTGGAGTTTTGACTTTCATTTTTGGTTACAGTTTAAAATGATCTCTCCCTTTAATCAGCTAATCCATATACCAGGTGATAATGATATTGGCGGTGAAAATGGTGAATATATATCCAATTTAAATGTACATCGCTTTGAAGAGGCCTTTACTCAACGAGATATATTTGATTATCAGCGTTTGCGTTTTTTCAAAATAAATCGTATGATGTTGGATTTTACAAATCCCGATAGAACAAATAATCAACAGAAATTGCGTATTGGTCTATCACATGCTCCCATACTTATAGGTGGTGGACCTTTGCTAAGAGCCATTTTAACAGAACTTGATCCTCATATTATATTCTCTGGCCATTGGCATGAATCGCGTATATTTGTACATCCCTCTACAAAAGTGATAAATTTTTATGAAACCGCTGTGAAACATTTCAATTTGAAGACAACAAAAGAACAAGAACATAATTATTTGGAAATTATGGTGCCCACGTCTTCATATAGAATGGGTAAAACTAATATTGGCATGGGTTATGCGGTTATAGGTAGGGTCAAACATAAATAAAAATCAGTTAAACAATTTATATAATTCTTATTTTGGTTTATTTCAGAAAATTATGATCTCAAATATACCGTATTATGGCTACCAAATCGTTTTATATCTTTAATATTCTATCTTTTTTGGCTATTTTTTATTTTATGCTTTGCTATAGTTTTTCGTATGATGACTCGCTGTCCTTTTCGAAACATATCCAAACGTCAAACTCAATATCAACTTGTTAACAATAGTACACCGGAGTTTTAAACAAAATTCAGTCTTCGTATAATATTAAAACCTAAAATTATTTTAATATCAATATAACGAATTTATTTAAAATGTAATTAACTCCAAGAAAAAAATTGTTCCAAAATCTTGCTCCAAATATTTAAAAATATACACACATATATCAATATATTTATATATATATACATTATTTAATGTATATATAGTGAAATAAAACGGATATAATACATATATTAATGAAATATTTTTTATTTATCTAAAATTAATCAATTTTTCCAGAATCTTATTAAAAAAATTTAATTCGAATAGGCCAGCTTATAAAATTTTTCAGCCGTAATTTACAACAAACACACGTAGATTTATAGCATGAAAAGAAAACTTTTGGGTCCACTCTGGCCGCTTTAGCTAACATTGTATTGTATTATAATCGAGTTACTCGCGAAAAGCAAGACATCGGCATCTGTCAATCACTTTAGCTCTTTATCTCAGTGTATAAGATACAACTGCTGCCATCTGTCATTTACATTTTTTTTTTCTTCACAACAGTGCTGTCATCTGTCGTTAAGAAAAAAAACTTGTGACGCCTCAAAAGATGGCGTAGAATTGTGATAAAGTGCTAAACAAATCGTAAAAAAAACTCGGGGATATAAAATTAAAATAATCAGTGGAAAAAAACAACTTTAAAACCAAATTTTTATAATTAAACAAAACTTGAACATGTAAATATTGGAAATAAACTCAAATCTACTTGTTGTATAAACGAAATAACCAAAAAAAAAATCATCAGAAAAAACACTAATGGAAAAAATAAAGCAATAAAGAAGCAGCCACGAAGTGAAATCAAAAATAAAATTAAGGAATATATTACAATAAAAGCATAATAAAACGAAAAAGTAATTGCATAGAATTGATAAGTGCCACGATGTTGTTTCATAAAAAAAAGGATATAATTAAATGACAAGAAATAAGGATACAAAAATTTCTTTAGTACAATATTGTGTTTTTCTCTCTTACTGTATCGAAGTTTTAAGCTCACACACTAGACAATATTTTGAAGATCTCAAATGATAAGTTCTGCTCACGGTAATCTCAAATGGTGGAACTTTTAAATCATTTTGTTAGTGTTAGTCCTGGTTATCATGCCATGAAAATTTTGAAAGATCGTATAAAGTGTTTCCATCAAGATTTAAAGTACTTTTTCGTTACAAATACCTTTAGATAAAGTTAACTCGAAAAACGTTATTCTTAGAACTACCGCCAAATGGAAAATGGTTAGAACCTATAATTTTTTAGATGCGCAGTACTTTTTTCTACAAATCCAAATTACACCAGATACTGGGTGCATCCTTTCTTTGCAAGCGCAGTCTCATATCAGTACAATAGGTTTTACTGATATGCTTCAGAACCCTTTTTAAATAACGAAAACTTTTTATTTTAATTTCTTTTTTTGTAAGGATAATAAATGATTTTAATTTTTTCTCCTTTGATTTCAAAAAGTACCGAATATAAATAGAAAAAAAAATCTGCCGGTATTTATTTTTAAAACATGGCAGATATTGCATATCCATCTGGATGCAGACCACTTACAGAAGACCTGGGAACAGATGAACTAATAAGACGTTTAAAAGTAAGTTCTAAAAAAATCCTCATACCACATTTCACACAACTTTTTATATATACCTACCAGACATTAGCAAATGTTTTACAAGCCATGGACCAAGATGATGGCATGTATCAACAATATATTCCCCTGTCACTGCATCTGGCCGATGATTACTTTCTGCATCATTGTTCACGTGATGTTCAACTGTTGGTGGCCTGTTGTATAGCTGATGTTTTACGTGTTTATGCTCCTGAAGCACCCTACAAAGATCAAGATCAAGTCAAGACTATATTTTTGTTTTTTATCAAACAATTACTGGGTCTTAAAGATCCGAAAGATCCATCCTTCAAACGTTACTTTTATCTTTTGGAAAATTTAGCTTATGTCAAGTCATTCAATATGTGTTTCGAACTGGAGGAGTGTGCACATATATTTTGTGAACTATTTGGCATGATGTTTAAAATTGTCAAGTAAGTTGAAATTATTATTATTTTTATTTTAAATGGCTTATTTTACGTTTCAGTGAGGAGCATAGTACCAAAGTTAAAAATTTTATGATCGATATCATGTCGCCTTTGATAAATGAAGCAGATAATTTTACAACCGACATTTTGGATTTGATTTTGATTAATATTGTTGAACCTAAAAAATCGCAAAACAAATATGCCTATCAATTGGCCGAACAATTGATCGTAAAGACTTGTGATTCACTCGAAAATATAATAAAAATGGTAAGGCCTTAAAATAGGCTTCCAAAAGACCAATGATTTTAGCTAATAGAAGTTAATTTACTAAATTAATCTAAAATTTTTCATATATTCCCCTTCTATCGCTTATAGTTCTTCAATCAAGTTTTAGTATTGGATAAAATTGATTATAAATACGAAATATGCCACAAGATCTATGATCTGATATATGAACTGCACATAATATGTCCAAATATTTTGTGTTCAGTTCTTCCTCAGCTAGAATGTAAATTGAAATCTTCAGATATACAAGAACGTTTAAGTTAGTGTAAAATTAATTTATTGATCAAAATTAAAGAAGAAAACCCCTTATTATAACAATTTTCTTTTACAGAGGCTGTCTCTTTATTGGCACGTATGTTCTCCGAAAAGGACTCTCAATTATCGAAAAAACATCCCGCCTTATTACGTATGTTTTTGGGACGTTTCTGTGACATAGCTGTTTTAATACGTGTGAAATGCGTTCAATCATCAATGCATTTTTTACTTAATCAACCTCACCTCCGCGAAGATATCATACAATGTTTGCGTGCCCGACAGCATGACTCCGATGAAAGTGTTCGCTACGAAGTTGTTATGTCCATAGTTGAGACAGCTAAACGTGAATTTACCATAGTCTGTGAATCGGAAGATCTTTTAGATTTTGTAAGAGAACGTACTCTAGACAAAAAGTTTAAGATACGCAAAGAAGCTATGTGGGGATTGGCTTTTATATACAAAAAAGCTATATGTGAGCCTAACGATCTAACGAATGATGTTAAGAAATCCATAGAATGGATTAAAAATAAAATAATGCACGGTTATTATATGCCTACATTGGAAGATCGTTTACAAGTCGAACGTTTATTAATCACCTCATTAGTGCCCTATAAACTGCCACCAGTTGAACGTATGAAACAACTTTATCATCTTATGGGTACATTTGACGATAATGCCACAAAAGCATTTATAGAACTGCAGAAAAATCAAATGAAAACACGTAAAACCGTCCTCGAATGGGTAAAATTACATAAAACTAAAGAAATGACAACTTCACTGCAAAATCAACTTAAAATTAAAGAATCTATCATTTGTAAATTACTGGCAGATCCCATAAAAGCTTCCGAATATCTGAATAAATTCAGTACGAATATGCGTAAGGATCCGGCACTGTTGCGCTACATGGAAATCATTTTGAAACGTGATGTTTCATGTAAAGAATGTGCTGATACAATGTCATTGCTTTTGAAAAAACTCGGCACCCCCATTATGACGAATCTCTACTATCAAACTGTTAAAATGTTAATAGAACGCATTGCCTCGGTAATGATTGATAAGGAATCTGTGGGAATTTTAATTGGGTAAGTAGGATATGAAGAAAAAAATATATTTTTTACCACTTGAACGGTCATTATAGTTTAAAATTTAGCATATTTTATTTATTTACAAAAGAAAAAATATTAACGTAAAATAGCTTAACTTCAGAAAAAAAAAAAACAAAACTTAAAAGTATTCATTGACATTAGTTGATAAAACATTGGAAACCTTTATTATACAATAATTGAAAACTTTCCCTCTATTTTTACTATCAATATTTTATTGAGTATCCATTATATTTTAGTACTGATTCACAACGCCGAGACATAGAGTCAATTAAATTGTTCATGATATCCATTGAAATTTTTTGACACTGAATTACCCCAATTATAATTACTTATAATCGAGTAATTATAAATAAATCACTTTTTTAGATTGGGCTCCTTTTTAGTTGTAACATCTCCAACCCAAAGAGATTTTTAATATTATTCACCCGCAATATTGCCCAAACGCAGTCATTTTGACTGCTTGGTAAATTTTAAATAATCAAACGACTCTTATTATTGAATAGAGTAAATTTCTTATATAAACAATTCGGCTCTGTATTGAAATAACAATTTTTTACTGATTACCGTCACATGATAACATACAAGTATATGATAAATTGTCGATACTTGACAAGTTGCAGTTGCTCAATAAGATAAACTAGTGCTTGTTTATCAAATCATTTTGCAGTGATACTTGTTCTAATAAGTTGTTTATTTTATGTCTTTTGTGCCCTAAATTGATGAAAGAAATGTCGAATAGAAGTGAGAAATTTGAAAAGCTAACGAACATAAGTGAAACCAACAAATTTCTTCACACAATAGTTATTCTTTCACAATGCGGTCATTTTGACTGCTTTAGGGCACTATAGGTATATACTAAGTTTCAGTCTTTCTAGTGTTAACAAAAAGAGTTCCTTCGAATCAAGATTTCAAATAGATTTCGACATCTCTTTTAGAAAAAATGATACAGATTGCTCTACAAAAAAAAAAAAAAAAACAGCAGTCATCTAAAATAAAGTCTATGATGATAATTTCTTTATTAAAAAATTTCTATTAAAAAAAATTTAAATACATTCTCCTAAACTTATAAGCTTTTTAGGAAAAAAAAAAATTAAAAAGCTGAAATTTTCTTACAATTTTATTGGTCCTTCAACCCGTAAACAAATATATATATTATACTGTTCAGTTGTTTAAGGTGAATTTTTGTAACTGAATTTTCACTCTGCAAATATGAAAATAATCATATCGGATTCTATTTTTATATGGGGACTAGGTCAAAAAATGGACCAATCATGACCATATTTAGTAAATTCTCATACTTTTCACAAAAACATATATAAACCAAATTTTAAAAAAATCTGTGCAACATTTTTGTTTTTGTTTTTTTTTTTTAGATTCCAGTGAAGACCGGGTATCAGTTTTATAGGGTTTTTTTAACTACTGATTAGTGGGTATATTACATACACATACACCAAATTTTATCGATAGTTTTAGGATAATCTGGATCTTTTGACAATTTTAGTCGATCTGGTTGGAGTTATTTGTATGGGGGCCAGGTCAGAACATGTTCCGATTTTCACCAATGGAGTTCGTTCTAAGGTCGATAAAAGCTTATATACTAAATTTCATCAAACTATATTCATATTTGCGACCTGTAGTTAGATTACAAGATTTGAATGGAAACACACGGGCAAACGGGCGGGTAAGCGGACGTCGCTAATCGACTCAGAAAATGATTTTGAGTCGATCAATACAATAAAAGATAAATTATTTTTGGCATGAACTCATTGTACCCCGACCACAGAGTGGTATAGGGAATAAAAAACCAGATTATTGAAGTCTATAATTTATTTTCTTTCATGTTTTTAAAGTTTTATAGAATGTATAATTTTTAAATAAGAAAATATTCACAGAATTCAAGTTTTTCAGAAAAAACGGACTTCGAATCGGAGATTATTATAGTAAAAAATTGCCTGCATAAGTATAAGTATAATTATTTATTACATAAAATATATACGTTTTAATTATAAATAATAATAAAATATTTATTTATTATTATAAATATTTCCAATATTTCCAAAACCTTTTTTTAAATTTCAAAAATTTGTGTAAATAATATTTTTTTTATCATATAATCAAAATTTGTACACCGGACATTTATATCAGAATTTTAATAATTTTTTTATAGTTTTTCTTACAATTAAATTGGTCCTTCGAACTTGAAACTATATTTTTTTATCAAAATTATATTTATATATTATAACCGATTCTATTTGATTTTAAAAAATTATTTAAGGATTTAAAGTTTTTTTAATACAAAAAATGTGCTTCGAATCGGAGGATTTTAGAAAGATATGTAAATAAATAATAGAAATTTTTAAAATTGAAATTTTTTCTGATTTTTTTTATATAGAAACGGATAATTCTGTTAAAAAAATGTTACACATCTTCATGAAAAATATATATGAATATGAAAAAACTACAGATTTTTATAAACTCTTTCTTTTAAATCATACTTACTGGCATGGGGCAACCCCATTCCTCAACCAATTGATCTGAAACTTGGCCCATAGTCTTGTTATGACTACAGATTAATTTTGGCGTAGTCACGTACAGTCACGGAGTGATCTATATGTCATTTCCTATCATCCGATCGATCTGAAACTTGGTCCATACACTTGCTGTGAAAAAAAAATTAACTTTGACTTAGTCACGCAAAGTCACGCACAGTCACGGAGAGATTTAAAACGAATTTCCCCTCATCCAACCAATCTGAAACTTGGTCGATATAGTCATGCATAGTCACACAGTCACGGAGTGATTTAAAACCCATTTCCCCTCAGAATCACTTTCTGAGTCGATTTAGCGATGTCCGTCCGTCCGGCTGACTGTCCGTGTAAACCTTGTAATCAAACTTCAGGTCGCAAACATGAATATATATTGGAAAAATTTAGTATATAAGCTTCCATCGGCCATAGGATGAACGCTATTGAAATTAGTGAAAATCGGTTAATGTCCAGACCTAGTCTCAATACCAATGACCCCTGTGAAACCGACTCAGATTGCCATAATATACGAATTATATAGATCTCGGTTAAATTGGGTTTGTTTATGTTTATTTAATCCATTTATCAGTAGTCCAAAAATAAACCCTATAGGACAATTCTTAGTCATAGTCCCCATATGAAGCTGATTCCCGATCTTCACTTAAATCTATCGAAAAACAAAAGTATTGCACAGATTTTTCTTAAATTTGGTTTGTATGTTTTGCAAAATATAAGTGACCTTACCAAATATGGTCAGGATCGGTCCATTTTTCCATCTAGTCGCCATATGAATATAGCATCCGATATGAACTTTTTCATATCCGAATGCAAAAAAAAATAACAATGCCACTCAAATTGGCTAAGAGATAGGGTCTCTAAACGCATGGTATAGGGTATCATATAGTCGGTCTAGACCGACTGTAATTTTCTTACTTATTTTTAATATAAAAAATTTGGCTTGCAGATTGATTTTTGGTCCTTCGAACCATAACAAATATAGTTTTTGAGTATATTTCCATATAAAAATTACTTAAATTCAAAATGAATTTTCTTTAATGTTTTATAGTTTAATAGAAGATTGTATGCGGGGTGGTGAAACAATTCAAGAAGTAAGCCTTCCAAGTTATGAGGCCGGCGAAAAAGGTTTAAAATTATTAACTGTAAGTTAAAACATATATGTATGTGAAACTCGTTATCGTTTCATTTTATTATCTATTTTCCAGGCTTTATCATATTTGTTTTCACCACATTTCTTTACGGACAAAACTCTTGTTCATATGATTTCACTTCTTAGCTATGATGAAGATTATGCTGCTCCATTAATACTAAAGTCACTAACGCATTTGGGACGGTACAAACCTCTAATATCAGTTGATCCCAATATATTAGAAGAATTGGCGCCGGTTTGTAAAGATTTCGCCATTGATGGTACGCCGAAGCAGGCCAAACATGCTGTACGTTGTATATTTGTGAATACCCAGACACAAGTGAATGGTGGCACTGGCACTGGTGAATGTATAGATGCACCAAAAATGATACATCCCATTTTCAATGATATCATGGATAATTTACGATTTACCTTAAAACCGAATTGTCTTAAACAACGTACGAAAGTAGTGACTATGGGTCATATAGCTTACAATATGCCTAAGGCATTTGCAGATAAAATCAAAAATATGATTGCTAGACGGATTGTTAAGGAATTGTTGATACAGCCAGTACCTGAAGATAGGGTTTGTACGAAAATCGAAGGTGATTGGTGTGAACAAAACGATTTACCAGCCGATACACTATGCAAATTGGACGGTCTCAAGACTATGGCCCGTTGGCTATTGGGGCTGAAGGATGATGAAGCCTCGGCCAAGAAAACATTCCGCATGCTGATTGCCTTTATACATCATGGCGGAGATTTGCTCAATCACAAACGAATGTTTGCAGCCGAATCATCATGGTTTCGTGTGGCTGCTGCCTGTGCTATGTTAAAAGTATGTGAACAGAAAGGTGTAGGAGATCAATACACTGCCGAACAGTATTATAGTTTAGCACAATTGATGGTAAGAATGGAAATTCAATTTTTTTTTCACAAAACTATTTTTGTTATATATATAAATATATATTTTTTTGTATTCGTTTAGTGTGATACCGTGCCACAAGTACGTGAAATGTTTGCACGTAAATTACATAAAGGTTTAAATAAGGGTTTACCCAGTAATTGTTTGCCATTGGATTTTATGGGTTTTTATGCTTTAGCTGGTCATGAAACAGATAAAAAGTAAGTCTAAATTAAAAAAATTTAACGTAAAATCCGATTTTTTTTAGCATAGGCTTTACTTAGCTTAACAATGACTCCCTGATTTGATGAATGTGTAATGCTGTACGTATGCGTATACGTATTATTAATTAAATGAATAATTATCAATCATACATCTTTTAGCGGGGTATATAGGATCGCTTTTGTTTCTAAAACTAAGCATCGTAGGGCAACAATTGTTGAAATTTTGCCCCTAACTATGATACCCCATATGTATTAGGCATTAACGAATTCTAGGGTTGCCAGATCAAAAGACGTAAAATTTTGGCGTGGATCATAAAATCGCTTATGTAAGCTAAGCATCGTAGGGCAAAATGGTTGAAATGTTGCCTCCTAGCTCATAGTTATTCAATATGAATTGGGCGGTAACAATTTTTATGATTAGCAGATCGAAAAACGTAAAATTTTGGCGAGGAACATCAAAATGTTTGAAATTTTACTCCCACATTGAAATTCCCCATCCGAATTGTTTATTTATTTATTACATCAGCTACAGTAATTTTAACATCAGCTGGATATGAAATATCTTGTTACAACGATTATTTAGTAATAACAATATTAAAAAGGAAAAAAAATATGTGAGTCCGATCACAGGGGAGATGTCTAAACATCTACGGCCGTATTCATAATGTAAAGTTATGCAGTATCTAGCATGAGTATTATTTATAATGCACTTGCTGCTGCATTTGCTAAACTCAGATCAACAACCTTTCAAACACTGACTAAGTATGTTAAAACAGCTGATGTGTGTCAAACTAAGCATAACAAAATATATAAATTATTTTTAAGTGCAAATAAATATTTTTTTCTTTGCGGATCTTTTAAACATTTTTTTTACATAATTTTCAAATTAAAATAATTTTGTCGTAAACTTAACACTTGTAAATATTAATT
Organism: Cordilura impudica; assembly: GCA_963682025.1. Lineage (NCBI taxonomy): Eukaryota > Metazoa > Arthropoda > Insecta > Diptera > Scathophagidae > Cordilura > Cordilura impudica. The sequence goes on along the minus strand of OY821521.1, from coordinate 172,669,822 downwards.
TTAAAAAAATGAAGGAGTGAAATCACACAATTTGATATGTAGAGTTGATTTTCACTAGATCAGGTGGCATTAATGCAAAAAATATGGTGGCATTACAAATTTCAGAGTTGTTTTTAAAGCTATTAGATGACAACAAAAAATTGATTATGAATAAATTATGTGCTAACTAAAAACTAAGGCTAATCGGTTGACTAGTAAGAACCCCGTTGAGCGCGACATGTAAGCAGCAGCTAACTTGTCATTATGAATACGGGGGCTAGTAATTAAAGATTTTTTAAGTTGGAAGTTCTTATGCTTTCAGCATATTTTTTTCAATTTAGAGTTGTTATGCGTTTTGCTAGTTTAATTAGCTGTTATACTTGTATATTATTATATATGTGATTGTGTTATACTTTTTGGTTGTTGAGTTAGTTAATAAACTTCGGTATTGTTATATTTGTAATAGTTTTATTCTTGAGGGTTGTTGAATTAGCTGCAATAATTTTATTGCATCAATACACTCATAACTCGCACCGTTTTTGTCTTACTCTGTTTTTGTGATTGTATTGTGAAATAGATTTTTACCCCCCTGAGCGTATAGATGTTTACACATCAATAATAATAATAAATAAAAAAAAAATAATAAAAATAATAATTATAATAATAATAGGAAATAATAAAATTAATAATATTAATAAATAATAATATAATGATAAAGATGAAGAAAAAAAAAACCTACAAACATAAGTTAAAAAGTATAATGACTTAAAAGTTGAAGAACACATATCACATAACAAATAACAGTACACAAAAACCACAAAACAGCACGGACCCATTACAAAACTGACACATTACAACTTGGACGCATTACGTATACATTTAGACGCAAAGAAAACAAAGCAAAATTACACAAAACAATCAACAAATAACTTGTAACAGCCATAGCAGAGTTAACGTAATGATCACGAACATCAGAGCGTCAGTACGACAAGAACATAATTAAATTGATCAGAAACATTAGGACATCAAAACATCAGGAACATATGGAATATCAGGGCACCAGGAAAATAAAGAAATTGCTCAGTAATATTAGGGGATCAGAACATCAAGAATATAATTAAGTTCAACATCACGATATCAGGAACATAATGAAATTGATCAGGAACATCAGTAACATAATTAACATAATTAAATTTAACATGAACATCAGGATATCAGGGACGGAATAAAAATTGACATAACACGAAACAATTAGCAGCACGGCCACATTACAAAAAGGGCACATTACAACCCGGACATTACATATACAGGTAGACGGAAAGAAAGCAAAGGTGAATTTACACAAAACAATCAAGGCAGCAAAGAGCAAAGTAGAGTATTGATCTGGAACATCAGGAACATAATTAAATTGATCTGGAACATCAGGACATCAGAAATATCAGGAACATAACTGAATTGATCAGGAACATCGTGGCATCAGGAAACTTAAATAAATTGATCAGGAGCATCAGGAACATAATTAAAATTGACAACAGGAATGCTGCAAATACTGATAAAACTATAATTCTATAAACATTTTCCGTAAAATTTCCCTATCAAAAACATGTGGAGGCGGTCACAAAATTCTCTCACACATATTCTCACACAGATATTATAGTCGGCAACCAAATATTACAATATTACAAATCAAATATTACGCAAGAGATTTTTTTAATTTTATGAATTGGGTCGAAAAATGAACAGATCAAGGTGATCATTATAAAATTTACACAGGACATGTATTAGATTAAAAAGTTGATAGCTAGATCTGCAAAACTATAATTTCAATGGTATGTAATATCTTGTGACCCGATTAAGAATATTTAAATTTATTTCAGAAGAAAATAAATTTAAAGAATTTATTTCACCATTAATGTAATTTTTAACATAATTCTTCTAGTTTGAAGTGTAGGAAGATCTATAAGTTTCAATCTTTGCTCATATTGTGGGAAATCAGTGTTATTACTCCAATCTAGGCCACGCAAAGTAAATAAAAGAAATTGTTTCTGAACGCCATATCGAACCTCCATCGGTCATAATTTATTTAAAACAAGTAAGAGTGTTAAATTCGGCTGGGCCGAATCTTTGATACCCTCCACCTGCATCTTAAGCTCAATATTACAACCAATATTGGGTACGGCTACCACTTTAAAACTGTTGTCGGTACTAAATTTAAATTTCGAATACCAATTAAATTTAAAGTTAATTGCTTTTCTTGTTGGCCAGTTTCTATTATAATTCCTTGTTATAAAAAACAATTATCGTGTCTTCTATAGAAAGAATTCGCTACTATTTGAAAAAATGGCATTATTTTTCTTATACTAGAGTAGAAAATCCCTAATGAAAATATTTTTCAAAAAAGAAAAACTTAAAAATATAGCTAAAATCTTTAATATGTCCGGTGCTGAAAGGGTTAAGAGGTCGAGATACACATAAATAATGGAGCTTGTGGTCCCAGCTTTTGTTCAGTTTTTGTAAAAACACACATTTAAAGGTCATTTTAATAAGATAATGCCGTGTTTTCAAAAAATAACCTATAACAAAAATGCAAAATCAATCGTAATGGGTTAATCAAAATTTCAAAATTTTGAAATATCAATTACAAATCAATGTAAAAACTTTGGAGGTCCATATATCGGGAAATATGGGCCGCCGCAAAAAAGTTATTTTTACTCCCTTTATTTTAACTCGTAGTGTCTGCATGTCTGCCGAAAAAACTTTGGATCGATTTTTAACCCTTTTTCCGTGATCTAGTCGAGCTGAAACTTTGCAGGCAGACTCGTGGCGACGATGAAAAAAAAATATTGCAAAAAAAAAAAACTTTTGACTGTAGAATTTACAATTGTTGAGTAAGACTGAAACGATATGTTAAACTTGATTTAAGGTAGTATAATAAAAACTTGGATTAGTTTTTTCTAAATCACCCCTAAACCCTCCAAAAAAAATTTTTTTTAATCTGGTTATCGCCCCGAAACTAGACTTGTGCCAAATGATATATCTCAAAAGAGTTTGAATTAAATTTAATCGTTATATTTGAATAATCTTAAGAAATTTTGTAAAGTATTTTAAATGATAGTAAATTTAAATAAACTAGCAGATTCCAGCGCTCGAAATTCGAGTGCAATTTCTAGGCAACTTTATCACTCAACTTAACCAATTCACAAACCAACACTTTTTTGGTTTATTATTATTGTGAATGAAGATAACAAACTCATTCAGCCCAATTACGAATATTCTCAAGGAATTTCTTTCTCACTGAAAATACTTTTCTCGAGGAAAAAATCCTCCAATTATAAATTCCGCGTGAACAAAAAAATTAATAAGTGGCATCATCGAATTTCGAAGCCAGTTGTTTTGCTTATTGACAATTAATTTTCTGTTTTTTTTTTTTTGTGTGTGCAAACGAAAATAAATTTATTTGAAAGAAAAATTAAATAAAAAAGAATAGCATAGCCATGATGCGAGCAATCTTGGAGGAAATTGGTGTTGTAGAACAACAACAACGAAATAGCTAAAAAGGATTGATAGAAGTCAATTGCGGGCTGAATCTATGGAAAACGCAATCAATGCCTGAATTGGCTCTTATTAAAGTTAAAAAAGTTGAAGTTTGGCTTTGTTTGTGATCTTCAGCCTACAAGATTAATAAAATATTAATTTTTATTCATAATAGGGGAAAAGGGAGAAGTGAGAAATTTCATGCGGAATTTTTGTTTAGAATTGGGCTGATTAAGAAACACATTAACAAATTTAATAAACACACACATAGCATACGTATAATTTTATGTATGTGTTAGTAGCTAAAAAGAAATACCTTTCAAATAATATACGTTTGGTCAAAATCGGGATAAAATGGTAACAAGAAATCGTCTAGCCTATTAATATTATCGATAAAAGAAATGAAATATCGCGAAAATTAAACGTCTGAATTGAGGACTAACGAAAAATTTGCGCTGGGGAACATAAAATTGCGCTTTTATCTCGAAGACTAGGTTTCATAGAGCAAATTGGTTGAAAATTGAATTTTCTTAAAAAAGTATATTTAATTCGCGTTACAATTAACTAGTTATAAATATTTGAAAATAATCTGTAAAAGCAAAACTTTTTTAATTACTTTTTAGATTATTAGAACTTAAACGTCAATTTTTAGAAGCAGATATAAATCGAAGACGAGAATATCTTAAAACTATACAAACTACGAGTAAGTTTTACCCTATTGTTTTACCCAGTAAGTTTTACCCTAATGATTTTTTATATCTATATATATTTTAGATCCCGAAACTTCTGCCGAACAACGTTTACACATACTACCTGATTTTATATTAGCTTTTGCTGTACCCATATTAGTACACGATCCCAAATTTACCGATTATGAAGATCGTGCACAATTAAAACATATAGAAAAATGTTTACGCTTTATATTAGAACCATTGATGGCTAAATCGGAGGCCTTTTCGTATAGTTTCTACAAAAATCTTATTGAAATGATGAAGGATCATTATGTGGTAACGCCACATGAAGATTATCAGGTCTACAATTTGGTAAGTTTAAAAGCCGATATACCAATATTGTTATATGATGAATTTGTTTTTCTTTCTTTAATTTTTGTAATTTTCAGAAAATGTGGGCTTGCTGTGATCTCGCTAATTATATTATTTGTTCTAAAATGGGACAATGTGATTTAACGCCAAACAAAACATTCAATGTACCCATCAAATTACCACCATTATATTTTCACGAACCACCTCCGAATGCCGAAGGTTTTCCCAATACAAAAATTTATATACCATTCGATACATATTCATTGATAACAACATTGGGTCCTCATAAGAAAATACTAAATGCCTTGAAACCAACGACAAGTGGTCAGTCGACGATAAAATCAGTAGCGGAAAAACGACCAACCACCGATCATCTAACTTCGATTGATCAAAATTCGTTGGTAAGTATTCGAAAATTTCTACAAGGAATATTTGTAATAATGTCTAAGCTTACTGTTGCCATTCGTCAGTTAAATCCTAAATATGTATAAATTGAAAACTGCGACTTAAAAAAAAATTATATTGAAAAGTTAACGAAAAAACAAATCCCGAAATACATAAAAATCTCGTGATCACGGGATCTTTATTTACAAAATCCCGTAAACCGGGATTTTCACTTATTGGTCATTCCTAGCTACAACTAAGTAGTGATTTATGATGTATTGGAATTTTTGAATTTCAAACAAAGAACATAACAAGTAAGAGTGCAACCTCCACGCAATATTAGGTACGGCTACCACTTTGAAACTGTTGCAGATACTGAAACATTAAATCCGAATACCAATTAATTTTAAAGTTAATTGGTTTTCTTGTTGGCCAATTTCTATTATAAAAAACAATGATGCTTAAAAAGAATTAATTACTATTTGAAAACTCATTATTTTTTTTACTAGAGTAGAAAACCCCAAAGAACTTCATAGAATGCCAATGAAATTCATTATTTAACAGAGCCGGCATCATAATAATACCCAAAGTTTGATCCCTATAAGCCTGTTTTGGCACCTTAGAAGTCATACGATAATTCAAAAAAAAAAAAAAATAAAAAATCGAATGATTCTTGGCTACGAATTTTTAATATTAAAAAAGGAAATTTTAAAATAATTTTATTTAATACAAAAAAACAAAAATAATAAAAACAGGTAAGAAACTAAAGAAAGAAACAAAAATTTTTAGTTTTTAATTTTCAGTTTTTAATTTTTAATTCTTAATTTTTATTTTAAAATTTTTAATTTTCAACTTTTAATTTTTTATTTGAAATTTTTAATCTTTAAATTTTAAATTTTCGGTTTTTAATTTTCATTTTTCATTTTTTATTATTCATTTTTCAATTTTCTTTTTCCATTTTTCATTTTCCATTTTTCATTTTCCATTTCCCATTTTTCATTTTTCGTTTTTCATTTTTCCATTTTTCATTTTCCTTTTAATTTTCCATTTTTCATTCTTCAATTTTCATTTTCCATTTTAAATTTTCAATTTTAATTTTTCATTTCCCATTTTTCAAATTTAATTTTTCATTTTCCATTTTCCATTTTTAATTTCTCATTTTCCATTTTTCATTTTTCGTTTTTCATTTTTACTTTCCATTTTTCATTTTTAATTTTTCAATTTTCATTTTCCGTTTTTCATTTTTAATTTTCAATTTTTAATTTTTCATTTTTTATTTTTCAGTTTTCATTTTCCATTTTCCGTTCTTCATTTTCAATTCTCATTTTCCATTTTTCGTTTTTCATTTTCATTTTTAATTTTTATTTTTCCATTTTCCATTTTCCATTTTTCAATTTCCATTTTTTATTTTCCATTTTTCATTTTTAATTTTCAATTTTTATTTTTCAATTTTTAATTTTTCATTTTCCATTTTTCATTTTCCATTTTTCATTTTCCATTTTTCATTTTCCATTTTTCATTTTTTATTTTTCATTTTCCATTTTCCGTATTTCAATTTTCATTATCCATTTTTCGTTTTTCATTTTCCATTTTTAATTTTTAATTATTAATTTTCCATTTTTATACCCTATACCACTATGTGGTTTGGGTATAATGACTTTGTGCTGCTGTTTGTAACAACCAAAAATATTTGACCTAGACCCATCTTTAATTATACCGATCGAATCAGAATCACTTTCTGAGTTGATTTAACAATGTCCGTCCGTCCGTCTGTGTGTCCATGTAAACCTTGTAATCAAACTGCAGGTCGCAAATATGAATATATTTTGATGAAATTTGGTATATAAGCTTCTATCGGCCATGCTATGATCGCTATTGAAATTGGTGAGAATCGGTCCATGTTCAGACCTAGCCCCCATACAAATTACCCATATGAAATCGACATAAATTGCCATAAGATCCAAATTGTCATATAGATCTTACTCAAATTGGGTTTGTATGCGCTCATTACATCCACTAATGAGTAGTCCAAAAATGATCCCTTTGACCCCATATAGAGCTGCTTCCCGATCTTCACTTAAATCTATTAAAAAACAAAAATATTGCACCGATTCTTCTCAAATTTTGTTTGTATATATTTTTGCAAAATGCAAGAGACTTTACCAAACTTGATCAGGATCGGTCCATTTATGGACTTAGTCCCTATATAGATATAGCATCCGATATGAACTTTTTCATAACTGCAGCCAAAAAAATTAATAAAAATCCCACTCAAATTTGGTTTTTGCTTATTTTCTATGTCCAGTTAGTTGGGCCTAAGAGACAGGGTTTCTAAACGCATGGTATAGGGTATCGTATAGTCGGTCTAGACCGACTATAATTTTCTTACTTGTTCATTATACCCTATACCACTATGTGGTATAATGACTTTGTGCTACTGTTTGTAACAACCAAAAATATTTGACCTACACCCATCTTTAATTATACCGATCGAATCAGAATCACTTTCTGAGTTGATTTAACAATGTCCGTCCGTCCGTCCGTCCGTCTGTGTGTCCATGTAAAGCTTGTAATCAAACTGCAGGTCGCAAATATGAATATATTTTGACGAAATTTGGTATATAAGCTTTTATCGGCCATGGGATGAACGCTATTGAAATTGGTGAGAATCGGTCCATGTTCAGACCTAGCCCCCATACAAATTACACATATGAAATCGACGTAAATTGCCATAAGATCCAAATTGTCATATAGATCTTACTCAAATTGGGTTTGTATGCATTCATTACATCCACTAATGAGTAGTCCAAAAATGATCCCTTTGACCCCATATAGAGCTGCTTCCCGATCTTCACTTAAATCTATTAAAAAACTAAAATATTGCACTGATTCTTCTCAAATTTTGTTTGTACATATTTTTGCAAAATACAAGAGACTTTACCAAACATGATCAGGATCGGTCCATTTTTGGACCTAGTCCCTTTATAGATATAGCATCCGATATGAACTTTTTCATATCTGCAGCCAAAAAAATTAATAAAAAACCCACTCAAATTTGGTTTTTGCTTATTTTCAATGTCCAGTTAGTTGGGCCTAAGAGATAGGGTTTCTAAACGCATGGTATAGGGTATCGTAAAGTCGGTCTAGACCGACTATAATTTTCTTACTTGTTTTCCATTTTTAATTTTTCATTTTCCATTTTTATACCCTATACCACTATGTGGTTTGGGTATAATGACTTTGTGCTGCTGTGTGTAACAACCAAAAATATTCGTCCTAGACCCATCTTTAATTATACCGATCGACTCAGAATCACTTTTTGAGTCGAAATAGCAATGTCCGTCCGTCCATGTAAAGCTTGTAATCAAACTACAGGTCGCAAATATGAATATATTTTGATGAAATTTGGTATATAGGCTTTCATCGGCCATGGGATGAACGCTATTGAAATTGGTGAGAATCGGTCCATGTTCAGAGCTAGTCCCCATACAAATGACCCCTATGAAATCGACATAAATTGCCATAAGTTCCAAATTATCCTATAGATCTCAGTCAAATTGGGTTTGTATCTGTTTATTACATCCATTAATCAGCAGTTCAAAAATAATCTCTATAGGAAAATTCTTAGTCATAGGCCCCATATAGAGCTGCTTCCCGATCTTCACTTAAATATATCAAAAAACAAAAATATTTCACAGATTTTTCTCAAATTTGGTTTGTATACATTTTTTCAAAGTATAAGTGACTTTACCAAATATGGTCAGAATCGGTCCATTTTTCGACCTAGTCCCCATATAAATATGAACCGATATGAACTTTTTCATATTTGCAGCGAAAAAAATTAATAAAAATGCCACTCAAATTTGGTTTATGCTTATTTGCTATATCCAATTAGTTGGACCGAAGAGATAGAGTCTCTAAACCATGGTATAGGGTATCATATAGTCGGGCTAGACCGACTATAATTTTCTTACTTGTTAATTTTTAATTTTTATTTTTCAATTTTTAATTTTTCATTTTTCATTTTTAATTTTCAATTTTTAATTTTTCATTTTTTATTTTTCAATTTTCATTTTCCATTTTTAATTTTAAAATTTTCATTTTTTATTTTTAAATTTTTAATTTTTCCATTTTTCATTTTCCATTTTTAATTTTCAATTTTTCATTTTCCATTTTTTATTTTTCGTTTTTCATTTTCAATTCTCATTTGCCATTTTTCGTTTTTCATTTTCCATTTTTCATTTTTAATTTTCCATTTTCCATTTTTCATTTTTCGTTTTCCATTTTCCGTTTTTCATTTTTCAATTTTCATTTTCCATTTTTCGTTTTTCATTTTCCATTTATCATTTTTAAATTTCCATTTTTCATTTTCCATTTTTCATTGTTAATTTTCCATTTTCCGTTTTTCATTTTTCAATTTTCATTTTCCATTTTTCGTTTTTCATTTTCCATTTACCATTTTTAAATTCCATTTTTCATTTTCCATTTTTCATTGTTAATTTTCCATTTTTCATTTTCCATTTTTCTTTTTTAGTTTTTAATTTTTAATATTTAATTTTTATTTTTAATTTATATTAATTTTTAATTGCTTGGGCCATTGTGACACGTGCCGTATAAATATACACACAACTGTAATGACTTCCACAATACGAAGAATTACAACATATACAACATTTCTTAAGAAAAACAACAAACACGCTGAAAAGTTTCATTCATAACTCGTGACCCCTTTGACCGATTTTGACGATTTTAAATAGCAACTCCTTTGGGATGTTAACAAACGATTTTATACAAAAACGAACGGTCTAGCTTAGATATTGACGGCGTGCTCGTGATTTCCACAGACAGACGGACAGACGGTCATCGCTAAATCAACTTCCCTTATTATAATGAGCAAGAAAATATATGGTTTTGGGGTCTCCAGAATTTATTTCGGTTCGTTACAAACGGAATGACAAACCTATATATACCCTCTGCCACTGAGGTGTGGAGGGTATAAAAAGATGGACTCAAAATTTTATTCGATAACGATCACTGAAATAGTTGAACATCTTGTCGAAAATCAATGGTTTAATATGCAGGAGTAGGAATAATATTCAAGACTAATATCCAAATAAAATAAATTGATAAAAAATAAATTTTTCTACTTTTTCATGTGAAAACTTGTTTTTTACTTTTATGAAAGATCCCTCAAGAAAAAAAGCTTCAATTTTGAGACATTTTAATTAGAATCTAAGTTTTCGCTACAAAGAAAATTATTTAAAGTCTGAGGGAAAAATTTTTTATTTCTATTAAAAAATTATATAAAATAAAATATCTAACATATGATGATGAATAAGTTCTGAATTTAACAGTTTAAATACAGAATAACGTTATGTTTTACAAAATGATTATTAAGAGAATAATCTACAAATTGATACAAATCATTAAAGTTAACATATAATCTTATTAACGGATCGGGTGAAAATAACGTGTAGGTCATCGAGGAATATTAAATGAAATATTGCGTAACAAGAATTCTGAGGATACATTGTTATTAATCAGATTCGCAAGAACGACAAATTCAGTATAGTTCTACGGCTTTTGAGTGTTGGCAATTTAATTGACGTCAATCCACTGGAATATGATGGCAATTTGTTCGAAGAATAACACCGCAAACAGAACAGAAGTAATTGTGTCTGAATGGACTCAATATGATCCATGTTGGATATTGAGCCATATTCATTATAGGCCTTACGAGGGATGTATATAAATGTTTAGTGATATAGGGATCGGTAAATTCCTTGGGCCACCGCTTTGTTGACTGTCATATTAATATGTGAAATAAAGCTCAGCTTTGCATGAAACAAAATCCCAGATCCAGAAAGGTGTGAACTTCTACCCACGGTTGGCCACCCAAGGAATAGTTTAAATTTATGAAGTATCTTCTTGAAAATCGCATGTATTTATATTTCTACATATTCAGTTAAATTAAGTTTATATTGCACCACGTAAAGAATTTATCAAGGTCCTTTTGTAGATATAAATGATCAGATTTTTCACTGGGAGGAAGATTTTAACATCATCAGCATATATTAATATATTGCAAAATTAAACAACGTTCGGGATATCGTTTATGAATAAGGAAAAAAGAACTGGACCCAGATAGCTACTTTGCGGAACTCCTGAGAGGATATCTATGTTTTTAACATATTGTTTTATTTCACATAATTAGGTCTTGATCCATTTTAGACTATTGTGAGTAAACCCCAACTTTATAAAGCGCCTTGCTAAAGTCGGTGTATATAGCATCGTTTGGTTACAATTTACAAATCCTTGATTTGATTGACTAAAGTAGATAACTGTAAAAGATTATAGTTGAGCAACCCTTCCAAAAGCCATGCTGAAACGGTAATATTAAGGATGATACATTATGGCTTAGGTAGTCTGTGATGAATTTCTTAAAGTTTGGGAATTGAACTAAATAATAGAATGATATATGAATTTCTCCAGTAATTAGCAAAGTAACCAATATTTGATGGATGTGTTAAACATGAAGGTCAAACGAACGGATAAACTTTCAGCGCAACATTCGAGAACACCATCAGATCCATGGTTAAATGAAGTTTTTAATCTCTTCAATTCACGTGCAACGTCAACAAGTTCAATAAATGGAAAAGAAATTATTTATTTTAAAGCCAGATCAAAAGGATAAAAACTAGAGTTATCATATTGAAATTTTTAAATTACATAGCAGGCGGAAATTCGTGTGATCTTATAGAATTTACAAAATTGTAGAACTATTTTGGATTCAGCTTGAAATTAGTTTTCATTTTATTTATATAATTTTTATAGAAGATCAGTATTTCATAAATTATACTCAGCCCGGCTGATAGAATATTTTCCATAATCAGTAAGAGTACTAGTGTCATTTTACTTTTTTTTTTTTTTAACTCTGTACTCTGTTGGTGGAATAAAATTCACATACTACCAGGATATACTCAATTGAAGGTTGTAAAACTAGAATTCAATTTTAGCATCTCTCACAAAGTCAATTAACTCAGAATAAACTTTAGTGTCTCCTTTGCGAAAAATTTCACACAGATTGTTGTACATTCCAAAGAATTTGTATTTATATCTCAAACTGTCATAATGACTGCAAGCAAAAAAACGTGATCAGCCGTTTCAGCATCCAGGCAAAAATCACATGTGCTGGATTCGCCAACTTTTCTGTAGATAACATTTGCCAAAAGTATGGCCTGTCATAAGTCTGTTTAAAATCTTGACGTCCTTTGGTTTGTTGTACCATGGATTTCTGGGCACATTTTGAGATATGCTTGCAAAGAATGAACCCTTTTCTTGAGATTTCTGAATATATTCATTATTCCAATCATTGTAAAGTTCCTCCCGAATAATGCGGATAACTTCGCCTGGTGTGTAGTCAACCGTTAGGGGGTGCCAGCAGTCGTAGCACTTTTCGCAATCAGATCAGCAGCTTCATTGAAGGTTATTCCCACATGGCTCGGGGTCCAGATTAGAACATTGAATTATGCTAGAGTTCATCAATTTGTTGTGAATATATCAAGGTTCAGAAAATACACACATGAAACACACAATGTTCTGTTCAAAAGCAGCCAACACATATCTTTATTTTCATATCAATTATGTTTGTTTTTAAATTTTCTTCGGTGCCCAACACAACCATGACTGTGTTCGTTTTAATATTTCGCTATTTACACGAACATTTTTCTATCACGTATTTTTTGTTTCGAACACACATAAAGCACACATTTTTGAGTGTTGCTTTATTTGAAGTTCATGTTCTGATATGTGTACTGAAAAAAAAAAAACACAGAACATGTACAATAAACAGGTTCGAGTTCAGTTATATTTTAAGTCGTGTTGTGGCTCGTGTAGTAAGAAAAAACAGAACATGTACAATAAACAGGTTCGAGTTCAGTTATATTTTAAACACGATATAAAATATGTGTGTGTTGGTCTAAGTTATGTTTGTTTACATATATGTACGAGTTTTTTATTCAGTGTGTGTTTTTTTCTGAACTCTGGAATATATGTAACACAATAATTTTAGAATCCTACAGGCCGCGATACTATCCGTAAAAATCACCATTTTGGTGATGCCGTCATTATTGCCCAAAGCTCTCCAAACATGCTCGATGATTTAAATTCAATCTAATACTGATAATTTTCATTGACAACCGCGCATCCCGTAGAATTTTCAGATAATGAGGCATCCGTAGCGAAAATTTTAAATGCACTGCTTTTATATGACTGGAATTCACTGTTGTAAGTGGCTTGGATTTGCTACCTTGAGATTTTGTCCTTCCTGACAGGTAGAATATTCACGTGTATTCGCAGACCCTTTTACTTTTTGTAAAGTTTATTTTTTCTATATTTAACCTCGATACAATTATCGGGTCAGTGTGATTATAAATAATCCGTTTTGGAATACATTGATAAATACATTAATAAAGCTAGTATTAAATAATACTGTTGCCCATTTAAATCCAAATAAAGTATGGCACTGCTTGAGGAAAAAATAATAAAATCCTCTTCTGTAAAATTTGGCTTTTGTTGCTTACGATATAATCGCAAATTGGGCTCGATTTAAAAAAAGTGCTCAAAATCTGGTTGGAAAGGTTTTAAAGGCGAAAAAAGGCGTATACATATTCATAATTTTTTTTAATATATGAATAATGTTGGATTATTTATTTCATATACACGTTATAGTATAACATTTGAAGTATCTTCAAAAAAATTTCAATTAAAAATTTGAATAAATAAAAAAAAGTTGTTTTGCAGTGAACATCATAACTCGTTACCGGATCATGTCAAATGAAAAAAAATCGAAATGTAAATATTTAAAAGGTGATATGTTTCCCGAAGTAATCAGGAAGAGTTTTTTTTTTAATTTTGGCAGCATTTTTAAGTGAAAAACACGATTTTTGCTATAAAATTTTGGTGAATTTGTTAAAAAAAAAAAAAAAAAATGGGGAAAATTTGGCGATTTATGTGCAGAAATAGTGTATAAAATTTAAAAAGTTTCGGCCAAGTAGATTTTGAGTTATAGTGCGTTTACATCTAAGCAAAATCTAGTATATATGAGATTTCGAGCGAAATCTAGCTCATTTTTACTAGATTTCCCATACAAAACAAAAGCTAGCTCGTTACTAGATTTGTGCAAAATCTCACAAAATCTTGTCAAACTTGGGCACTAACAAATGATACTACTGTGTTTTTTTAATATTATAGTAGAAAATTACAACGGAGTGACTGAAAAATTGACATTTAAAAACAAAAACAAACAAGTTGAATAAAAAGGATATAAGAAATTAATTATTAGCAAAACGAAAATTACGAATCTATAATGACATGGAGTGACCATTATCTGCTAAATAATTGTGGAAAATGAATTTATTTTTGCTGTTCAAACAATACATTTAACAAATGCTGATTTTTTTTCGCAAAATTTATATTTCAGTTTGGGCCTTTTTTCATTTTTGATGCATTATATAATTATAATATATAATTATAAAATTAAGAATTTTCCATATTTCTATTTTCCTATTGTTTTTATTTTTGGTATTTCTAGTTTATAAGTTTTATTTTAATCAGCTGTTTTTTGTTGTGGAAACAAAATCTCACAAAATGTCAAAAAAGTTAGATGTATAACGGTATAGATTTTGATATAGATTTCAACTAAAATCTAGTAAATTTTCCTCAGATGTAAACGCACTATTATGATGTTCACGTGCTTCAAAAATGTTGTTTTCGAGAAAATCGATTTAAAGTGTTTAACATTATCGAGATACCGTATGAGGGCAGGTAGATTGAAACGTTGTATCTTCCGATAGTTTTGCTCCGATTTACAAATTTTTCGACATGTTGGATATTCATAAACAAAAAATAAAAAAAAAATGCCAAAAAAAAGTTTTAAAACCTGATCTGAAATTTTTCATATTTTAATTTACTGTTTTCTTTTTACAGGAAAATGCTTCTCTCTTTGATGTTGTCACAGATGAACCCAGCGAACCTAAAAGGGCTAGAACAAACGCTGTTCGTACTGGGAAAACGTAAATGCCAAACAGAATGAGAGAGACAGAGAAGGAGAGAGAGAGAGAATACGAACGAGAACATAAAATAAATTTAAAAATTTTACAACATTCTTGGTAGATCCAGTTGACCATATAACAAAACAATAACAAAAATATTAATGTAAATTAGAAATTTATGTTAAGTTTTCTGTTTTCACTTTTATTTTATTTTATTTTCGTTTTTTTTATCAAAACACCAAGTGTCGTATATAATATTGGTTCGAATTAAATAACTGAAGCCTTCAAACGTAATTAAAAAAAATAAGAAAAAAAATATTCAACTACGATAAGTTTAATTTCATTTTGATTTTCATCACAATACAATATTATTCTTTTTTTTTTCAAAAAAAAAAAATCTGTTAAATATTCAACTATGATTTATACTCTAGTTAATTTTTTTAAATCCAAAGCCTATTTAATTTAATTAAAATTTTATTTTGTTAAACCAACCTTTTAAAATTTTGTTGTTTGTATTCGATTAGATTTTTTTAAATCAATTTCCAACAATTCTCAAATTTTAAGAAGGATTATTTTTATTTAAAAAAATCTTAAGTATACTTTTTATTTTGTAAAATGTTATAATAATAAGTTTATCTATTATTTTTGAAACATAATATGGGTGGTATTCTTATGTAAGACTTGTTTTTAAATTAAACAAAATCAGCCACCCATTTATTTATATATAAAACAAAAAAAAAAATAATAAACATTTAGTTTTAGAAACATACAAACCTTCTACATAAATAATATACGAAACCAACAAAAACTTAACCACTGATCTGTATTGTATATACATATAAAAAAAATATTGTTTTTTCAATACTAAAGAAATAAAAATTTATTAAAAATATATATTTTTATTTTGTATAGAGAATATTAGTTATTTGTTGATATATTTTTTAATCACCGCTTTATGTAAGTCATTGTCGTCGCCGTCGTCACTTTGAAGTCATCACATTAAGTCAACTCGACATCACCTCGATGCTAAATTGATATTATCTGGAAGTGTTGTGTTGATACTTTTAGAAGTGTTGCGTTGAAACATCCCTACAAAGTTTGTATCATTTATAAATAAGCTTTTATATAATACTAAAATTCAATCTTGATGTCTGAGTTTGACTTTTAATCACTGTATTTAAAAAATAACTAAGTATGAAATTTTATTCAATATATATGTCAATAAGTTTGAATTTGCATACAGAAACTTCTCGAGTTTTTTCAAAGTTTTACAAACTAGTTTTTGTCTAACAATTGGCGTTACGATTGTGCTAGACAACCTTTAGTATTCAACGAAATTTCCTTATTAAATTTTAGTATGTTGATTTTGTTGACCTTTACTAGCGATTTGAGTTAAATAAAAAAAGGTTTCAATTTTAATTTTTCCATTATATAGTCTTCAATTATTTACATATTTTAACAAATTTTATATTTACATATGGGATCTTATCTTTACATATAGATATTCCAACAAATAATATATAGGATCTTAAAATATTAAATGGTTTTTATTTTATTTTTAATGATTTTTAAAGGAAAATGGGAGGAAAAAAGCCTTTATATGATTTAATAAGTGGGCCCTCGGTTAACGTACACAATTGGTTCCAGCATCTTGTTCGTTATGCAAAACGTTCGTTAAGCAAAACCATTAATCCCATATAAATCAATGTAAAATAAAATAATGCGTTCCAGGTCGAAAAAAATAAACTCTAATAGGTTTCAATTTGAACTTTTATTGAAAGAAAGTAACATAAAATGCATCAAAACTTTTAAAGAACTGAAAAAATACACCAAAATATTTTAAGTTCAGCTTTTATTGAAAGAAAGTTATATGAAACGTATAAAATTTTTTAAGGAACTGAATATGTATTGGACGGAAGGAGACAATCTGAAATGGAAAAAAGAAAGAGTTTGGAAAAGAAAATTTTTTTACAATGGGTACATGCATACCTAGTTTTTTTTTTAACTAAAAACTGTCTAGAGTCGTTTGTTTCTGACATCGCTTCAAAATTTGTTGAAAATAAGACACAGCATTATCGTTGAATTACGGCCCTTTGTTCCAACTTAAAACCATAGGAATCAATATTATCGTTGAATAATTCTGTTGCTCGTATAGCCTCTGTCTGATTGGGGTGATGATTTTAACGTATGATGCCACAGGTACCCATGCTTTGAGCATTTCTCTGATTGCCCTAGACGGTTGCTGTTCTTCTGTTATCTCCTCGTCTGATAAAGTCTGGTTCTCAACATATTGCAGTGAAGCACATTGCAATTCTACAAGCTCTTCGGTAGTCAGATTTCCACTGTGCTCTGCCACAAGCTCAGTGATGTCATTGCTATCCACCTCTGGCCCAATCTGGCCAGCCAAAAATATAATTTCGTTGGTTATTGAATCCGTAGATACTGCGTCGAGTCCTTCAAATGTGCATTCGGCAAAGCGTTCGGGCCAAAGTTTTTTCCAAGAAGTTTCGAGTGTTCTCTTAGTAACGCCTTTCCATGCCTTTTCAATAATTCTGAGACAGCCAACAATGTGGAAGTGATCTTTCCAAAACTCTTTTAGAGTGAGATTGGTTTTTTCAGACACGTCAAAGCAATGCTGGAAAAGTTCTTTAGTGTAGAGCTTCTTGAATTTAGATATAACTTGCTGATCCATGGGCTGAAGCAATAGGGTTGTATTAGGAGGCAAAAAGTGAATTTTGATGAATTTCAACTCTTCAATGAGATCATCTTGTAAACCTGGTGGATGTGAAGGAGCATTGTCCATAATAAGCAAGGCACGAAGAGGCAAATCCATCTCAATCAAATATATTCTGCACAGAGTAGCCAAAAACTTTATTGATCCATTCAGTAAAAAGATCACTGTTGGACTTCCACATGACATTTAGCTTGCTCTTGTCGACATTATGCTTTTTGAAGGCACGTGGATTCTCTGAATGATAGACAAGAAGTGGTTTTATTTTTAAGTCACCGCTTGCATTGGCACAAAAAAGCAGAGTAAGGCGGTCTTTCTTGGCCGGGCGTTGCTTTCTCCTCTGCTGTTATGTACGTTCGCTTGGGAATTTTTTTACGAAAAAGACCCGTTTCGTCGCAATTAAAAATCTGCGTCTGAGCTTGCTGCTTCACCATGTCTCATAACGCTATGAATACCAGTACGTTTTTTAAAATTCTCGAACCACCCCTTACTTGCTTTGAACTCTTCTCCTCTGGCTGTTGATGTTCCTGGTGACTTTTCAATAAGATTGGTGAATATCGTTTTAGCCTTCTCACAAATTATATTCTGCGAAATTGTGTCACCTTGCATTTGCTTTTCGTTAATCCATATCAGAAGCAATCTTTCAACATCATCGAGAATTTGTGGTCGTTGCGAAGAAACTCTTGATACTCCCTTTGAACCATTCACCACCTCAAGCTTGTCCTTATTCTTGAGGATAGTAGAAATCGTTGATTTCGATAAGTTTAACGTACGTCCTAAATCAGCCACACCCAAACCTTGTTTATGTTTTTCAATGATCTTGAGTTTCATTTCAATAGTTATTTTGGCTCTTTTATTTTTCTCTTTCTCCGAATCTTTTTTTGAAGGCATTTACGTATGTTATTTTGCAATTTTTATAAAAACAAAATTAATAAAAATAGAACATTTGTATGTTTCAACGCGTTTTGTTATGCACACAGGTGATACAATTATGCACAAAAATAAAACAAAATACACAATTATGAAACAAAAGCTAATCACAGACAGCACTATACTGTGTATTCGGGGTTTCCCCTGTTTCGTTGCTAAATACAGACAGAAATTTTACATGCAATTTTCGTTGGTCGTTATGCGAATCTTCTTTCGTTAAGAGAAACTTTTTTTCCCAAAAAAATGTGTTCGTTATGCGAAATGTTCGTTATGCGGGGCATTCGTTAACCGAGGGTCAACTGTATATTCAAATACTATCTGAAAACATTTATATGCTTATAGAAGGTTTATTAGAAATAATACACCTCTATAAGCATATAATTTTCAATTTGGTAATTTCTTTTTAATTTTACGTTATTTCTCTACATTCTCTTATCAGTGGGTAAGTGGAATTTTCAATTTTGGTAATTGTTAGTAATCCTTGTTATGAAATCGATAATTTTTTCATAGCCTGTTTCTTCATGCAGAAGATTTTTATGATACCTCCAGGGTTTTTTATATATCATTTTAAGACTTGTTTTGTATAATTTGTAAGTGTTTTAGGTGACAGTTGGCAGCGTAACTTCAAATATGACACGCGTATGTTAATATTGGCCTTATAACACTTTTGAACAGTAGATTTTTGTTTTTATGGTTTAGAAATGACCTTATCAAGAAGTTTAAATACTAGGCCATTATGCCAAACGGTGTCAAACGCATTTTCAATATTTGATTTTTAATTTCAAATTTAAATCCAAATTTAAAAAAAAGTTTTAAACAGCATGTTCCCTTAAGAAATAATTAAATATCTTTAACTATTTCCTTTTCTTTTTGAAAATCTCTTCGAAAGTATTTATTTTCGAATCGATTTACAGAGATTAATCCTCTGGTTAGTAAATGAATTTTTAATATGAATTTTTCTGAACGCCATAACTCAAGATATTTTAAGCTGTTTTTGTTTGAGCACATACTAAATTATGAGCTATCTAAAAGAAACATAATTATACCCTATACCACTATGTGGTTTGGGTATAATGACTTTGTGCTACTGTTTGTAACAACCAAAAATATTTGACCTACACCCATTTTTAATTATACCGATCGAATCAGAATCACTTTCTGATTCGATTTCTGTGTGTCCATGTAAAGCTTGTAATCAAACTGCAGGTCGCAAATATGAATATATTTTGATGAAATTTGGTATTTAATCTTTTACAGGCCATGGGATGAACGCTATTGAAATTGGTGAGAATCGGTCCATGTTCAGACCTAGCCCCCATACTAATGACCCTGATGAAATTGACTTAAATTGCCATAAGATCCAAATTATCATACAAATCTTAGTCAAATTGAGTTTGTATGTATATATTACATCCATTAATAAGTAGTCCAAAAATGATCCCTATTGGACAACTCTTAGTCGTAGGCCCCATATGGAGCTGCTTCCCGATCTTCACTTAATCTATCAAAAAACAAAAATATTGCACTGATTCTTCTCAAATTTTGTCTGTATATATTTTTGCAAAACAAAATACAAGAGACTTTACCAAACATGGTCAGGATCGGTCCATTTTTGGGCCTAGTCCCCATATAGATATAGCATCCGATATGAAGTTTTTCATATCTGCAGCCGAAAAAATTAATAAAAATCCCACTCAAATTTGGTTTATTTATGCTTATGTTCTATATCCAGTTAGTTGGGTCTAAGAGATAGGGTCTCTAAACGCATGGTATAGGGGATCGTATAGTCGGTCTAGACCGACTATAATTTTCTCACTTGTTTTTTTTTTAATAAAGTTTTCTATGTTCTTTTTTATGGTAGACCTAACCAACCTGTTTCCCAGTTTTATAAATCGTTCTTCACTCAACCGGTGCACCAACCATGGAGTAGGTTTATTCAAATAATATAAAGCTATAAAAAAAATGTATAACTCCCACATTTGTAAAATTTTGCATAAGGGTAATTCCATGCAAAGGTCAACCTTATGTCCAATTTTTGAAATTTTAATTTAAATAATTTTTATTGATACCATTTCAAAGAAAAGGGTATGAAAATATGACAATAGTTAGATGTGTTTTTGAATATTTTTATAGCCCCTATTTTTCCTGTAAGAAGGGAAAAAGAGTAATTGGGTCAATTTCAATCAAAACGTACACGAATATTATTTTTGTTTTGTTTTAAAATTTTCTAAATTTTTATGATAAAGTACTCGATTTACGGGAAGATTGTTAAGGAATACGACTTCGCTTTTAGGCTCTGTAAAAATCATTGTAATTAGATTTTTTCATAAGTTTTGTTAAGGAATAACAAAATTTCTGTCTTGAACGTCACGAAGCAAAAATAGATTTAAAAAAAAAATCATTCTAAATGTAAGGATATTTGAAATAAAACCTTTCTGCGATGTCGAAGAAGTTTAGATAAACTTTTTCAAAAATTGTCATTTGAATAATAAAAAAAGTTTAAGTTTGTTTTAAGCAGAGAACGAAAATAAACCGAGCGGTAAACGTACCAATCCCACATTTTGCAAATATTCTTAGTGTTTCTTTCATGGTACTGTTCGTGAAATGGAACTTAACACGAAACGTTTAAGTTCCATATGTAACAAACATTATGTATTGTGTAATAGCTCTAACACTTGTATAGTTTGTTGTTAAGTTTGTGTTCATTAGAAATAACGGTACAAAACAAACAGAAAAAAAAGAGCAGAACAGCGAAGAATTCTTTTAGCGTTCTTTATTGTTTGATTACTTGTTTGTCATGTACTTTGTTGAAATTTATATCATATACTCGAACATATAATTTTAAGTTTTGTTAATTGGGCGGTTTTCTGTTTTAAATTGAACTCTAAAAATAATAACAATAAGTATGCCGCAACCACAAATTAACGTTTTATGTGGACTTTTTGAAATTAATTCCGCAAATAACAAATTAAAAATTCATACCGAATGATTCCATTTTTTTTTTTAAGAAGTTTATTATGCAAATGCACTAAAACTCAAAGTAAATTAATCAAATCCTGCGAAACAATGATTTTTAACTTATTTTTTTTATAATTTAGTTACTTTTTTTTAAAGGAATTTCGTGTGACGTTCAAGACATTAATTCACCAACTTACCACTGCTTACTAAAAACCGACGTAAAAGAACACTTTAGTTATTGTTTTTTTTTTAATTTTTTATATTTCGTGTTTCTTAAAGAAGGGACTTCCTTATCCTAATACTCCTCAGTTCAATTCGATAATCTAATCAGTAAATATAAAAAAAAAAAAATTGAAAGAGTTCATTACAATGCGCAGGGAAAAAATGCTTTCAAAAATTCTAATCAGCATCCACAATTATTTGCGAATGAAAATATAACAAAATTAAAGAAATAATTACAATATTTTAAAAATAATTATTACGTGTTTTCAATTTACTTTGTTTTAAGTTTTTTTCCATATTGTATGGAACGAGTATAAGGGAGCAATAAAATACTATCTCAATTAATTAAAATTTTGGAATTCTGAGAAAAATATTTCTTGTTCAATATTCTTAAATATTGGACAAAAGAATTGCGTTTAGATTGCAATTGTAATTTTAAACATAAAGGCAGTGTCATGTCTGTCACGTTGAAAAAAAAAAACTTTTCTATACTTTGTTTTAGAATTCATGTCTTTTTGCTTTATTAATAAACTAGCTCTTGTTAACTATAAACAACTGTTTCTTATTTGTCATACAAATAACTTCAGAGCTTTTCTGTGTTTTGCAAACATCCTCTAAAATGATGTCTGTTTGTTGTCATGTCTGTTACGACTGCTTTTCGCCCCCCAATTATTAATAACAATAACACTACATAATTTTGTATATTTTTATGAACAATGAAAAACTTTTTCTGTATATTGGATTAGAAAGATCACTGAATGTCATGTCTGTCACTACGGAATTAGCCATAACTGATTTAGGATTTTCAAATTGTTTGTGATTATTTTGTGAAAATTTCCTTAGATGTCTTTAACTTAATAATCAATTTTAATTATGTATATGAAAAATCAATTTTCCATCATTTTGTTTTTATGAAGGCCTTTTTTCATCTTTATTTTTCTCATTTGTTTGCAGGTGATAATAAAAGTTTATAACTATATTTACGTATTTGTTTAAATATTGGTCAAGTATTAGACTTTTTTAACAATCTGTACGACATCTTCATCGTTGAGCACATGATCGATACCGACCTTTTGAGGTTGATGTTTAACAGATGAACCCCAAACTAAGGCACTAAAAAGGAATTACAAAATATATTTATAGATCATTTAAGAACGATTTTAATCAAACTTACTATTTAAATTCTTTAGCAATAGTACGATGCAATTTGTTACAGAAATCAGAAATCGTTGTGCGTTCATTGTGCAATACAATTGGCGAACTGTAATCTGGCAATTGACCCTTGGGTTTAGTGTAACTTTAAAGTAAAAGAAAAAATATATAAAAATGATGATTTGCCTAGATTTAAATTCGATTATACGATACATTTAACTTATAAAAATTGTCCCCATTTTTTAATATTGTTCCATAATTTTGGCTTTTCATTGTACTCACATTCTAACAAGTCTCAAATATTCCCACATCATTTCCAATAAATCATCAAAATTCCAACGATGATGTGCCGAAATTGGTACGCAATGAGGAATTTTGTAAATAACATCCAATTCTTCTATAGATATTTGATCGATTTTGTTCAACAAATAAATGCAGGGAATATAAATACGATTTCCTTCTATAACATCAATCAAGTCATCACTGGTGGCATCAAAACGTAACGTAATATCAGCATTGTGTATTTTGTATTCGGACAAAATTGTCTTAACCATCTCGGCATCCAACTCAGACTGGGGGACCATAGAATTAAGATTTACACCGCCCTTGTCCTTGCGTTTGAAGTAAATATTTGGTGGTTTTGAATTGAGACGTATGCCGAATCCCTCCAATTCATGTTCCAACAGTTGTTTGTGACCCAAAGGTTTAAGGCAATCGAGAACCATGAAAATTAGATTACAAGTACGAGCCACAGCAATAACTTGACGACCACGACCTTTGCCATCTTTGGCACCCTCAATGATACCAGGTAAATCTAGCAATTGTATCTTAGCTCCTTTATACTTAATACAACCGGGAACGGTAGTTAAGGTTGTGAACTCATAGGCCGCTACTTCAGAATAAACACCAGCTAAATTGGACAGTAATGTGGATTTCCCCACAGAAGGAAAACCGACAAATCCTACACGGGCATCACCCGTTTTAGCCACCTCAAAACCTAAAACGAATAAATTATTCCATAAACAATGCATACGAATGATAGTTATGTATATCTGACTTACCTTGTTCACCAGCACCACCACCGCCACCCTTGGGAGATATCAATTCTCTTCTTAATTTAGCCAATTTTGCTTTCAGTAAACCCAAATGAGCAGAGGTGGCTTTATTTTTTTGAGTTCGAGCCATCTATGTTACAGTTCCATCATAATCAAGCAGCCGGGGATAATCATACATACAAAATAAAGGTTAGATTTCTTTTTTGTTCGTTGCACAAAATTTTTAATACAAACCTCACTTTCAATGGCAGAAATTTTTTCCAATATAGTACTCATCTTTAAGCTTTAACAAAAATGCGGTGTTAGATAAAAACTTCTAGTTTATTTTATTTAATAAAAAAAATTCTGGCTAAATAAAAAATAACTCGCCTCAAAGGGCCTTCTCTTTCTTAAAATCTTAAAATATTTGTTAGGAATTCGTTGGCAAAAAAAAATACCAATTCTTCGAAAAATTGTAGAATATCTAAAAATTTTCTTCTTCTTCTTCTTTGTCTCTTGGAGACTTGCACGCGGCGACCCCCCAAATTACAGTGACTCTTAGAGCTGCAAGAGTACACCTATGTTATCTCTTTCTGCAAGACAATACAAATGTCAAAAAAGAGGATTAAGATAATATAAAAAGAGATGCCATATTTTTGTCATTTCATAATTTATTGTTTTTTTTTACCTTTTTTACTTTCATACACTTCTTAAAGAACCGTTATTTTAAAAAAACGGGTTTTATTGCAAAAATTAAGTCTTTGCAATGTTTCAATCAGGTAATTATTGAATTATTAAAAAAATATTTGGAAAGTATTTAATTTCTTACAATTAGCTAACAAAAATAAACCTCTTGCTCAAGTTTTACGTGATGGTAACTCGAGAAAAAGATTTTTCAACGCACTATCGAAAGATGAAAATAAACTTTTCAATCGCAGCTTGGACTCGGCCCAAACGGCTCTATTGGAAAAGAAACCCAATTTCACACAAACTAAATTATGTGTACGTCGTTCCTTGAAAAGACCGTATGACCACCAAAATAATACATTTACTACGGACGAAAAAATGGAAACTAAAACTGAGCTTTTTATAATGCCAATGCCGAAAATGAAGGTACTCGAAAGTAAGGTTAAGTTAAATAATACCGTTTGTGGAACTAGAGTAAACGAGGATGAACTACCCACAAGTAGCACTGAAGCTCAAAGAGTAAATCGGGTAGATAAATCAGCAAAAGATCCTATGGCTCAAAACGGTCGTAATATGATGGTGTTAGTGGGAAATGTCGATTATGTTTTGAAAACTTCGAAAATGTATCCAGGGATCAATGTTTTATGGGATGTTTATGGTAAGTTAAAATTTAGATAATCAGAAATGTCCCAACAAATGTATACATTTCTGTAAGATCATTTTTTTTTTAATTTAAGGGAAGTTATTGAAAGTTTCCAAAGGAAAAATAAAGTATGAACACATACTTTTAATGCGTAACACTGAAGGTGATGGTCCTATACTACAATGTATATATTATGATTTCAACAACATTTTAGAAGTCTATCCTAATGGTAAATAACAAAATAGTAATTATATAATAATTCATCAACTTCTTGTTCAAATTAGGTTCAAATATACGTATAGTGGGTAATTTAAATGGCTTAAATCGTTTAAAAGCTTTTAAACTGCAGCTTTTGGATAAACCTATACAACAATCTCATTTAATGCGTATACAAAATGTTAATTCATTTGTTCTTTTACAAAACCAAACAGAATAACTTTATATGGTAATATGAAAATATGTTTATTTTGTTAATTACATTCCATATATGTAAATAGTTATTTTTTAAGCTTTAAAATAGGATAATGTTAATTACATTTAGTTTTTATACTATACTATAAGAAGAGAAACTATAATACTTTGTACTTATAAGTGGAAATGAAGGGATTTCATTAGTGTTTTTTAAATAGGTATTCCTTACTTTCTGAATGAACTTTTGTTTTTAAGTTTTGTGTAAGTTAAATAAGTATATGAAAACACAACTACAAATAAATTGATAATAAATAATACATTAAATGCGTTTGAGTTTTTTCAACAGCTTTTATGGCTAAGCTTTTCATTCTAATATACATATTTAGACATCTAAATACATGAGAGCCCCTATAATAACGCCCACAGCTATAGCTGTTAAATAACCCAAGTGTATACTGCTTTTTTGTTGATAGTAGCTAAAAAGACAATAAAAAATTAAGTTTTAAGTATTTAGTTATTAGGTAAGAGAAAAAAGCTTTTTCGTGTAAACACTTCCTGGTAGATTCATATATACTTACTGTAATTTCTTACGTGGTGTAAATGGTGATGGTGGACTTATACCAGGTATTTCACTATCTAAATAAACTAGAGCATAACCAAATATAGCTACAGCTAAGCCACATAACAAAGGCGACATAATACTGGTAACATTGTTTGCATTAGCCCACATTATAATATCACGATAACTATTTTCAGCAAACATTTTCAATCCCACAAAACTATCGGTTGTGGCATAAGGCACTAACAAACAAAAATAAAACAAAACATTTTAAATATATGAGCAAATTTTGTTGAACATTAATCATTAATTGTTATTGTACACATTTGGTTTTTTATCAAGTTCAAGATAAATGTTATAGAATCTTAGAAGTTACTATTGAAATGAAAGAAGAATAGAAATATCAGAAAATATGGTTTTGTGTTCACATTTTCAACATATACATACCTACAACCAGTGACAACGAAAAGTGAACTCTAGTTTTTTTTATAAATACGAGTAATTCATTTTATACAGAATCTTAATCTAAATAAATCTAAAAGTTTGTTTCCTCTGTAGCGTTTCGGCTAATTGATTGTTTTTCTGCATGTTCTATATATTTTACATTCGGAGAAACACGGCGATGTATCTAGCTAGCAAAAATCAGAAACAATATTATATTTTCCAATATTGAACATTTGGGGAATTAAAAAAATAAATTACATTAATTTTGTAGCTAGCAAAAATCAGAAACAATATATTTTCCAATATTGAACATTTGAGAAATTAAAAAAATAAATTACATTAATTTTGTAAAATTCCTCTATTAACCGCCCGTTATGTGAAATGACCTACGCAGGGCATTTCATTTATTTAAAAAAATGTTTCTTTAGATTAAAAAAAATATTATCATACTCATTAAAAAACATTCGTAGAATCGTATTACATATAAAAATGGAGTTTTGCCTGTTTGCTTGTGACATATAAGAGGCTACGCTACATCTCTGTACCGATCTTCTTGAAATTTTCACAGTAGCTAACCTGCTTATTCAGAAGGAACAATAGGCCATTATTTTTCTTTTTTTTGATATTTCAAGTGGGCATCTACCATATAAAGTGAATTTTTAAGTACTGTAGTAGCAAGAAACCTGAAATTTTGTGCGACTTAAAATGGATGGAATGAACCTGTTTGTGTGGCAGCTCCCATACAAAGTGAATTTTTTAGTTGTGTAATAGCAACACTGCTGAAACTTAGTGTGAGCCCATGAATTATGTATGAATAGCTGAGGCAAAAATGGGCGTAACACCTCCTATACAAAGTTGAAATTTATCATCATATATTTCAAGTAATATGATAGCAAGAGCTTCTGCAGGTCAATAAAATCTTCATGTTAGTTAATAAAAATGGATAGGATATAGGCGTGGCACTTCCCATACAAAGTAAATATTTACTATCAGATATTTGAAATTTTATAAGCGTACGTTAGTCACTAATGTGAGTATTCCCATTTAAATTGTGTGGGATCGGACCAGTGGGCTTGACACCTGACATACAAAGTGTATATTTAAGATCATATAACTGGGGTACTATATTATTGAGGGCCTTGAACATTTTTGTGAGTCTATAAGTTACTAATATAAGTAAGCAAACCAAAAAAGGTCAAGATCGGATCAGTGACGTGACATCTACCATACAAGCATGCGAGTAATTAAGGAAAAAATGGGCGAGATCAGACAAGTGGGCGAGGCATTTCCCAAAAAAAAATATTTAATATATATATGGAATACTATGTATAATAGTAAGAGCATTAAAAGTAAGTCCTAAGTTAGTAATAAAACAAAAAAAAAAAAAACAAACAAAAAATCTAATTTCTATAAAAAAAAAATAGCAAGGAAATTTAATTCTAGTGTATACTAGCTGAGCCCGGTCCGCGTTGCTGCCCCCTAGAAAATATCCGGCTTTATATTGCATCTAAATTTTAATACACAGTGTCGGACAAAAGTAAAGCACGAACTCCTCCGAAAGTTTTGGCAGATATCTAGATACAATATAAAAATTTGGTTTTTACACGCCTCTCCGCTCAAATATCATACTTCACAGCTCAAATATCATACTTCACAGTGGCTACTCCGAAGATATATATATATAAATAATAATATATATATATATATATATATATATATATATATATATATATATATATATGTGCCATTAGTGGTACAATATTAAAATTTTAGTTTGCCACACCCCTCCGCCCACAGACTTTACAATGTCACCCGCCAGGCTATTCCGAGGATTTCCTGAAAAATTCATCAAGATCGGTCCAGCCATTTTGGAGTCCATACGGAACATACACACATACAAACACACATATATCCATTTAAATATATATGTAGATATAAAATATAAAAAAATAACGACTTTAATGAAAATACATTTTTTGTCAAAAAACTATTAGCTTTTTTCATTAAATTTTTTTATTTTTTTTTATTAATTTTTTTTTTAAGTAAATTTTTCTAGTTTTTATAGAAAAAAGTTTTTTAACTGATTTTTATTAATACAAAAAATGCTGAAGATGAACTACTCGTGCTATTCGAAAGTAGCTACACCATCTAGCGCTGTCTTCAATTTTATCCATATTTCTCTTACATTACAACAAATTTATCTTTTCTATTATTAGAAATTATGTATATACATGATCTCGAACCGAACAAAAACTAATTATTTGTAAAAACAATTGTTGTTAAAATATTATTTAAAAAAAAAAATAATAAATAGTTTATCTTCTATGAGAATAATTTATTTTTCAAAAAATATTGCATGTATATAAGAAATTATATGGTCACACTAGGTCTTTCCAGTTGTTTGGCAAAACGGCTTCCGGTTAAACAGTACGCTACTAAAGTTTCTCTTAATTCCCGTCGTTCATAGAACCATTTATAGGGATAATCTGATTTAAAATCTAATCAAATTTTGTTTTGGATCTAATTTTCCTAATTCTTAAATCTAAGAAAAAAAAACATTAATTAAAATTAAACAAAAATTCTATAATTATTCAAAAAAATAAAACTATATAAACAATTATGATGTAGACATTTGTTTCTCGCCTTTCCTTGGTATTTAAAATTTTACATTTACGGTTACCTTCATCCCTTAAGTTGTTTATACGTATCATAAACCGCTGTGTTAATTGCAAAAAATTTAAAACAGTAACCTAACCCATACAATAGAAACGAATAATTGCTTTCAAACCGAGAGAACAAACAAATGCTGTAGTAGTCAAACCTAAAGTTTGCTGACTGACTGTGGAGGAAGAAGTGTAAAGCTAACAAGTGAGATCATCAATATTTTTTTTCCAACATTCTAATGCGTTTGTCTATTTTTAATAACAAAATATATGTGTTCTGTTGTAGACGAGAAGAATTTTAAATTTGGAACTCCTGAACTTAGATTGCTAGTGACCCTGAATTTTAAAAATAACACTATGCAATTTCAAATATTCCAACAATCTAACATTTTTAATGTGTTTACTTACCCGACACAATAACCATTTTGTAGAGAATTATTATACTGGCGGATAAAAACAATAACGCAATTAAACGTTTGTCCAGCAATGCGTCCGAATTGCTTAATTTTTTATTCTTATAATTTGTTCCGTTTAATGTATCGGTCAAAAATATATTGCGGCCGTTGCGATTAATAAAGTTCTCACTGTTTACTCTGTCTTTGCTACTAACAATTTTCGTGTATGGAGATGAACAAGCGGCTATACGTAGATTGAAAGATGCATAGTTAGACGAAGAACTAACAACACACTGTGAATTGTCGGTAGCAGTGGCACTTGTAAAAGAGTCGGTTTTGTTGTGGTTCGATGAAAGCAATGCTATTGATTCTTCTTCCATATTTGCTAGTTTTAAAAACTATATTCTCTTAAATGAGTGAATAGAAAATTTGTTTGTTTATGTTTACACCCAAACAGATAAATACAACAAATTTTGTTAACCCAATTGGACTTTTCTGCTATGACGTATTACGAGGAAAAAAAGTAAACACTTATTGGTGACGCATTATATAGCCTTAGTTGTATCAAATAAGTAGTAAAAAATAAAACAAAATGCCAGATAGTTTTGTAAAACGCTTTGAATTAATATGAAATATTTCTTTAGTAAAAACTTTTGCGAAATTTAATTTAATATCCTAGTGCCTAATTATGAATTTTGCTTTTTGTCCAGAGGACAATTAGTGAATAAATTAAACAAATTATTTTCTAAACACAAAACGGTTATGATTTCGTTATCGTCAACAAGCGTTGAATTTATAAATATTTTTGGCAAGTTAAAATTTTACATAAATCTAAAAATCTATCGTCAAAACGATTACCGTTTA
The DNA here is from genome assembly GCA_963682025.1 of Cordilura impudica. Lineage (NCBI taxonomy): Eukaryota > Metazoa > Arthropoda > Insecta > Diptera > Scathophagidae > Cordilura > Cordilura impudica. Next base: position 172,639,137 of record OY821521.1, on the reverse strand, counting down.
AACGATATACTTAGGCCCAATTCAGATGACGATTTTTGACGACGCGCCTTTTCTTAATTCTCTTTTGAAGCTGCTACCAAAAACCTATTGCATTCATACGATGATTTTTAGTTTCATGTCTTTTTTTTAATCTTCTTTAGTTTATTTTTCGCATTAAGAAAAATATATGAATTAATGTAAATTCAAATTATCTTTTTTATTTTTCAATTCAATTTATTTATTTGTTAAATATTACTTACATTATTTCATTATAAGATTTAATCTTTTTACACAATAATTTATCACAATTTTTCACACTATATACAAAAACTTATTTAATATTTAAATTGTTAAGAGTAGAATCTTTAGAATATCTGATCAAATAGCCGAACGTATCAATATTTAAAAGTTTTAAGTTAAAACTGTTACGGGCTCCTTTTTGACACTAAAATGTAAACGGGCCGACTACTCCGCGAAAGACTCTGATAGGGTGTAAATCCCTCCCATCATTCTAGCCCTGGAACCGCAGCAATAAATTGTACAAAAAAAAAAAACAAACAAATAACAACATCACACATCAAAATTGGGAGGAAGTTGTTGTCCTCCAGGCGCCCTTCCCAACCATGGCCACCAGGTAACCTACCCGTTTTCCAGTGACCCCTGTCTCCTTTCCTTCCGCACCACTTACCTCACATCATCATTTGTTTATATATATATATTATCACATATTTTATTCTAACAAAGGGAAAAGGTAACTTACACTAAACATAAAAATAAGAACTTTATTACTAATATTTTCCTTTTTTTTATATGACAATTACAACGATAATGTGTTAATTGGTCGCGTCGATGTGGGATAATTTATTACCAAACCAAAATATCTAATAGTTCGATTCACAGTAAATTTTTTCTTTTTTTATTTCCAGTCAAACTTACCGGATATCTCTTTTTCCTTAAATAACGATCTAACAATATAAGGCCTGAAGAAGCTCCCTAAACACCTTTTTTATATTTGCTAGTTTTCAAATGTCACCTTTTTTTTTGTAACTAAACTCCACACTATGAATCTAACCGATTTTACATAGATTTTGGGCATTTATAAATCGATGACGATAACCAGTTAACACGAATTACACAATAGTTCCATTTTTATATATATATATACCTTCCAACCTTAACACTAATTTTACTTAATTTAATTAAATATAATATATACATACATACCTATATAAACTACACTCTACGCAATTAAAAATACAGCATAGATTTTAAACCTTTTGTGGTGTCAGTTATGCCCTTTAAAACCGCTATTCTTGGATTGTATATTAATTATTATTTTGAAGTTACCTGGATTTTTGCGAACTTTATAATTTAGAACTTCCTTTTGGGATATTTTCCAGCCCCTCCTGGGCTAAACCACTGAGAACCTTTTAGGGGCGCTTCTGTGAAGCTTCTGGTTTAAATAGACGGAGTCCAGACCCAACTATTTGGAAAACATTTAACTACATCATCAAATCTCCAAACTATATTCTCCTCTAATTAACTTACGTTCTCAGCTTATTAAGTCCAGTATTTCAGGGACTTTTTATATTAACGTCCGAGTTGGCTCACTGTCTGCTGAATTTGCATCTATCTCTTACTCCAGGTTAACCTAAATACTAATATTTCACTTCAACTTCCATATATGAATTTTTCTATTTTTAAACTATTTACCCACCTTAACTTCTTTTCATTTATACACTTGGAGACACTTTAAATTTTATACTCTTCACAATTCGTAAACTTCACAATTTAACACTTATTTTGTTAACACAACTATTTTTATTAAAATGGCTATTTGTCTTTATTACAACAACATTATTTTCTCCGCACTTTAGTTGTCCAATCGACGGCCTTTTCTCGAATGATCTTATTTAATAAAGATGGCTATGTCTAGTTTGGGCGCAATACCTTCCAACCGAGCCATATTTATCTTGCAATTCCACTTAACAAATACATGTCTAATTAAATTCTAAGAATAAAAACTCTTATTGGCTCTCCCCCATAAACAAAACCCCCTTTCTTCGTCTTACATAACACTGAAAACAATCCGAATTATTCAATTATTTGTGGATCTTAACGATTTTGACAAACGTATGGTACAATTTTTAACAATCAGTTGTCAATGGGAAACCCAGTGTTGCCAAATTTAATTTTGTTTAAACGTCATATTAAGGATTATTTTCTCCAATAACTCACAAGATAACGGTTAATAGTGTGTAATAACAACCGCAAGGAAATTAAACGTATAGACTTAAAATAAATTTAAACATTCAATATGAAAAAATATATAACAATATAAATTAATAAATAAAATCTATTTTCTAAATAACTACCACTAATGAAAACAAATTTATTTAAAATACATTGCCATTCAACAAGCAATTAATATCGATTTTTCAACAACACTTTTCACACGTATAACAGATGTCCCAGATAACAATAATGTAGCAACGAAGGTTATACATACATACATACATAATAAATATAACTAACAAAAACAAAATAGAATTATATTAATAAAACTAAATATATATTCTTCAAAATGAATGAAACGGATAAGGAACCTAATAAAGTAGAAGCTAAGGATTATAACAGTGATTCAGTGATAAATGACCTTGATGTGGATCATGTAAAATTCCGTGATAGGACTAATGGTCCTACAGACATTAATAACGCACATAATGTACCATCATTAGAAAAGCGAGACCAAAAAGATATTGAAAAATTTACAAAATATAAAAACAACAATCATCATGTTGTGCCCATAGGAATTTTAATTGTCTTAACGACCATTTACTTGGGCATGAATAATATACAAAAATGCCTAGTTAATTGCGTTGAAAATTCGCAAAATACGGAATTAATAGCAAATAAAGAAAATACTATAGATTGTGTACAAAAAACCGACAGTCTAAAAAATTCTCAAATTGTAGAAAGATTGTTGGAATATAAAGATATCTGCAAAGATTTGGAAATATTTACTGAAGATTTAAATTTACAACAACGAAAACAGCTTAAAAATACTCGAGAAGACGAATTGATAAGGGCAATTGTAGATAACAGTGGCAGTGGTCAGGGAAATATTAATGGAAATTGTGCTAAGGAGACTTTTATAAAACTTAAGAAATCAAAATATTCTATTAAAACGACCAACGCTAAAAATGGTTTTAACAAATATAATAAGTCTGTAAAAGCAAAATTTTTAAAAAATCAAAAAAAGGAATTGACTCTCAACAAAAAGAACTCTACAGCTGAACCAATTATTTATCTGTTTGCTTTAGTATTTATCTATTTACTATTAAAAGCAGCATCCGATATTAATCAGCATTATAAATCGGTAAGTTTAATTACTAAATTTTAAAAATTGGTATTTAAGGAAAAATGTTATAAAAAAAGTTTGTTTTAAATAAGACTGACCTGACCAACTTTTTTCTGACAAAAAGCAGTATCCGAAATAAAAATGATAAAAGACGGGTTTTGTAAAAATATTGTCGAGATATCTCCGAAAATATGGAAAATTTTAATTAAAAAAAAGTTGTTGTTCAAATCAATCAAACGATCAAGTTTTAAAATTTCTTTGATTAATCGATCAAATAACGATTTTAAAATTTTAAAAATAAAAAACAAATAGTACAGATAGAAATTTTAAATAAAATAAATTGAAATCATATGAACGTAAAAGCCCGATTATCCGGCATCCAATTAACCGGAATATTCAGTTAACCGGAATTTTGATTTTTTCTCTTTCACAAGAGAAATTATTATTTTTTTTTATTCGGGGATTCGCAGCAAATATACTTTCATTTACTTTTTTATGTTTTTGCATAATTCTATTTGAATTGAATGTGTAAAGTGTTTTGTGGTACATAATTTGAAAATAAATAAACGATAATCCTAAAAAATATTGAAATCAAGGGAAATTCTCGTAAGATTTCTAGTTTAACTGAAACATTCAATTATGCGGAATTTTCGATTATCCGGAATTCTCTCATCCCCAAGCATTCCGGATATCAGGGCTTTTACTGTACTACGTATTTTTTAATTGGCTTTCTTGTCTGTTTGTTCGGTATTACTTTTCGATTTTAAACTAACTGCTCTATGAGCTAGAGTCTTCAAACTTTATATACATGTGTATATGTAGCTCAGAACTGGGCGACAATGTAAAATAGTTTAAATTTTTATATATTGATTGGGTGTGGCATAAGGTATGTGCGATCAATTAATCAATTATTCGATTATTCAGAAACTCTGATTATTCATATTTTTGATTGATTTATTTTCATTTTGATTTAAAACTTACGAATAATTGATAAATCAAAAATAATTATTTCCCCTTTTAAACGCATTTAAAAATTATTCGATTAATCGACACATATTAAACGAATTATTTGTTAGTCGAAAATATTAATTTTAAACTTGTTCGATCGAAATTTTTTATTTCATCGATAAATCGAGAATTATTCGAACTATGTGCTCTTAATCGGCACAAATTATTCGAATTATTTGTTCAAACAAAATTTTTTTTATTTAACTTTTTAATCGATAGCTATTCGAACTATCCGTTTGATAGCCCAACTATATGGTAGTTTCCTCGAAAATCAACAAAATAAATGTCAGTCAAAGCTTTTTCCATGCGAAACCAATGTCACGATTTTTTTTTATATATGAAGATTGTAATTTTTATCTTTAGAATTAGAAATTATTTTTTTAAATCCCCAAAAAGTTCCTGGTATTCCAAAAAAGAGCAATCAGACAAAAAATTAATTTCAAATATAAAATAAAAATATATATTTATAGATCTAAAACACAAAAAAGCGGAAAACAAATTAAGGCGAATAAGGCTAGCTGAATAATGCCGCCAACTATAGGATGATTGGTCCGTTTATTTAAAGCTCTTTATTCAGAAAAACTTTAGATACTGAAAATGTAACGATTTTGCGATTGTTTTGTTCTGTCTTTTTCAGAAAATTAAAAATGACAAACGTTGTAATTTTTATCTTTAGAATTAGAAATTATTTTTTAAATCCCCAAAAAGTTCCTGGTATTCCAAAAAAGAGCAATCAAACAAAAAATAAATTTCAAATATAAAATAAAAATATATATTTATAGATCTAAAACACAAAAAAGCGGAAAACAAATTAAGGCGAATAAGGCTAGCTGAATAATGCCGCCAACTATAGGATGATTGGTCCGTTTATTTAAAGCTCTTTATTCAGAAAAACTTTAGATACTGAAAATGTAACGATTTTGCGATTGTTTTGTTCTGTCTTTTTCAGAAAAATAAAAATGACAAACGTTTACGTAGATGTTCTTTACAATCCTATGCTCAAATCCATCGGCCGGATCGACGAGCTTCAAAAGGTATTTCCGCTAAAAGTTTGCCGAAATTTTAAGACAATTTAACTATAGCATTTAATTTTATAAAAACTATTTACAATTATAATCAAAAAACTATAAAGTTATTTTAAATTTGACCAAAGATTTTAATTAATATCAAAAAAAAAACTTAAAACTAAAGCTTTAAATTCTCATATATTTCGAATGGAATTTTTACTCCCATATTAATATATTAAGTGTACAATTGTATTATCACTAAGTTTGTTCTTTGAACGTATGTATGTATATGTGAGCAATATTTGATGTAAAACTTTTTTATTAGAGCGTTTACAAAACAAAATTTTCGTTAAGAAAACTTTATAGTTAAATCTTTCGGAAGACTTTTTCATCACTCTCATACAATTTAGGGCACATGTAAACGCTCTATCATCCTTATTACTCTCCGCAAACCAACTCTCTTTTTTTTGTAAACACTGAGATTTTTCTCTCTATATTGTACACAATCTAAAATTGATCTCTTTGACTGTATTTTGTATATATTTATATATTTATAATAGACTTTTTTAATACAAACCTATCAATGTATTTGTATGTAACTCTATAGAGATTTGTTTCAACTAATAAGTGTGTAATTAAATGTTTGTGAGCTATGAAGTAATTAAATAAATATATCTATAAACTCTATTGTAATTGTCTACCTTTTTTTAATTGTCATCTCTTTGTGTTTGTATAAATCTATCCTTTCTGTTCGTTCTATCCAAGAAAAACAGAACTGTATTTGATTGAATTAAAAGTTAATTAGACATAGTTCTGTTTTAAAACACATACACACTCTCACTTTTCGTTTACAGTTGTTACACTTCATTTATGCATCACAATTTTTGTTTACGAATAACCAAAATATTTACATGAAACCTTTTTAACATCCTTCAATCATCCCTTGCACCACCAAAAACACCACAAACATTAGAACTGGCTTTAAAACAAAAGCAGCAGCAACAACAACAACGCTTGAGGACATTGTCACGTTCCATAAGCCACGATCATCATCAACATAATATGATGGATGGTAGTTGCCAAAAACACGAACAATTGCCAATTATAAAACAACATGTTGCACAATCATCCTCATCACCAGTTAGAAAACAAGTAACCACCGCTTCAAATAATTGGCAATTATTACGACAACACACAACTCATTCTTTAGATAATTCCGATATAACAACAAACTCTCGTTCAACTACAGGTAATATAAAACAGTATTGAGCTTCAGATTTAATGTCTAAATTTTTCCCCTCCCCAATTTTTTTTTTTAAGAATTTCCCTCAATGATGGCTAGACGTTGTTCAGTTCCAGTGGCTGTAAATTATCAAAGGCAAAAAATTTCGACGATGTCGCCATTATATACTTTTAATGATGTCTCCTTGAGTAGGCGTACTTCTTTAGCATCTTCATCATTACACTTGTCTTTGGATCCCATAGATAGTTTAGTCCCAGAAACTAAACGTAGAGTACGTATGATAAATAGACATTAAACATAACATTGCAGATATTAAAAAGCATAAGGGGTACAGAGGATATACAGAGGATATTCTAAAGAAATGCTAAAAAATATCAACAACAAGAATTCAGCTCTCGATCTCTCTTTTTAATCAGCTTCTGTTTATCAATTTTGAAAATTTCTATCATAAATTTTGAAAGCATCCGAAGGAAAAACGACATTAGTACAAAATAGTAAGATGTTTTAACTAATTTTCTGATCATTCAGAATCCATGACTCTATAAAGACTTTTAAATTTATTATAATGCAAGGCTTATTTAACTATGAAAAGAAAACAAAATTTTCATTACGAAAAGAAAATAGTGAAAGTATTATATTTGTTCTAAATGTTGTTGGTTTGGACTAAGGAAGTAAAAATATTAACAAGAGGAATAAATTTATACGAAAGGATAGATAGCTTTTATGCATCCTAAAAAGAAATTAATCTATGTATATATAAATAAGATGTCCCATGTTCCTCATTTTATTTTATAACACAAGAACCACTCAACCGATTTATAAACCAATAGATGCGTTGGAAAGATCTACTTTCACAAATTTTTTTTTTTAACGCAAAATGTCTAGGAGAATGTGCGTTTTACTCAAACTTTTGTGATGGTGTGTTTTTATACCCTCCACACAGCTGTGCAGGTAGATTTGTCATTCCGTTTGTAACTCATCGAAAAATGCATATTCCTGATGCTTATAACAACTCGAGTCGATATAGCGATGTCCGTCCGTCTCACTCACAAAATAAACCATTTACTTGGATAAAATTATAATATTGTTTGTCATTATTTCGAGCAGATTGGTGTTGAAAATGGGGTATATCGGGCACCATTGTACCGAGATATGTCCAAAAGGATGAAGATACCGCTAAAAAAATTTAAAAATAGATAAAGTGTGTTTGTCGTAATATTTAGTATTAAGTTTATCAAATTATCAAATTGTTGCTTTTTAAAATATTTTTACATTTGTTATAAATAGTGCAATAAGTCCAGATATTAATGTAAACGTGAAACCGATGTGGAGGGTACCAAAGATTCGGCACAGCCTAATATAACACTCTTGTTCATATATAAAATGTGTACATTTTTTCTTTGTTGATGTTCTCGCTTAAAAAATGTATGTTTTTGCACTTTTTTTCAGGAAAATGTCGATTCTTTCTAGATTTGTATTGTCCAGCAACGCGGACAGGGTACTCTAGTTATACCCTATACCACATTGTAGTTAATGAATAATGACTTTGTGTTAATGTTTGTAACTACCAAAAATATTTGACCTATACTGATCGATTCAGAATCACTTTCTAAGTTGATTTATTGATGTTTGTCTGTCCGTCTGTGTGCCCATTAGGGTTATGACTTTTTGATTTTGTTTGCAAATATCAAATTTTACATACCCTAGCCAAAAAGGCTATAAAAAAATATTAAGAAACACAATCTTACTTTTTCGCTGCTGTTAAAAAAGTTTCCGCACCAAACACGTTGTAATTTGGTCTATATTTTTTTAGTTGATTTAAAATATTTCTTCAAAGCTATAAAACATTTTGTTGCGATTCTAGCAAAATATTTTGTTTTTCGGCGGTCGAGATATTTTCCGAGTTATGGACCTCCAAACTTTTGACATTGTTTTATTCATAACTTTGTTATTTAGTATCGGATCAATATATATATCATTGATAGCTCACATAAGTGCCTTTTATTTAATATTTTTAAATTTGAAATCCATTAACACATGAACCTATTAAAATCTGGATTTTTTAGTTTTTTTTTGGAAAACATGGCATTATCTCATAAAAACGGTCTCTACAATGTTGGTATTTACAACTGAATAAAAGCTAGATCCACTACCTTCATTTCAATTTATACTTTGACCTCTTAATCCTTTCAGGACCGGATATATTAGGGTGTTTAACTAGAATTTTAAGTTTTTGTAAAAATATATTGTTATTTCTAAGGTAGTTCGATAGAAAATCAAATATCTTACTATTTTTGCTCACAAATTTTCATAATAATATGAAAATATAAATGTTAAATTTTAAATAGGTTCATAGTGGGTTAATGGAATTAAAATTTAAAATTATTATTAATAAAAGGCACTCATGTGGGCTTCAAAATGATATACAGTGAACTCGCGAAAACGTGAACAAATTTATTTTTCTACAGACTACTCTAAAACGTGAACAGAATCTGAAAGCTCTAAAACGTGAACTCTTTTTATTTATTGTTTTTTAATCTGTTTTTAAATTGGGCAATTACAGGTTATTTGTTTGTTTACTTATAATTAAACGTTTTTTTTTTTTTTCATTTATGTATGCGTTGACCTGTTAGTTGCCCTTTGACATTGCTACGTAGATGTTGCAAGTGATTATAAAATTTTAATTCGTGAAAGTGAAAAATGTCATTAAAAAATCCTAAAGTGTTAACTTTAAAAGATAAAGTTGATATTCTTGAATTATTGCAAAAGTGCTTTAGTGTTAGTGGCTTGGCAAGAAAATATGGAGTTGCCAAAGCAACTGTTTATTCCATTAAAAAGAAAAAACGGGAAATTACTAATCGTGTAAATAATACACTTTATGGCACTGGAAAGCGTAAAACATTACGCGCTTCTGAACTTCCGAGAATGGAAAAAAGTCTTTTCACATGCGGAATAAAAAAATGCCGGTAAGTGGACTGATGTTAAAACCCAAACCTTTAGAAATTCACGATCAAATTAAAGAAAATGGTCGTGGCTTTAACGCCAGTGACGGATGGCTCCAAAAATTTAAACAAAGGTTCGCCTTCTTAAAATTTTCGGAGAAAAGCTTTCTGCGCAGCCACAACTTGTTGACCCATTTAAGGAAAAGTTAAGAGCAAAAATGGAAGAACTCTCACTATGTGATCAGCTTTATAATGCTTTATAAAGCTTTATAAAGTTAAAGCCCTTCTGTTAATAGACAATGCTCCTTCACATCCACCTGAATCCCAATTGATTTCTGATGACGGATCCATTTGTGCAATGTTTTTGCCTCCCAACGTCACATCGTTAATTCAGCCCATGGACCAGAATGTTTTTAAAATAACTAAACTGTATTATAGAAACAGTCTCTTGACATTAATGGCTGGAAAACAAACAGAATTGTTAGATTCTATTAAGATGTTAACTATAAAAGATGCAATTAATTTTTTTGGACTCAGGATGGAGTAGAATTTCGCAACAAATTTTAAACAAATGCTGGAAAAATATTTTGAATTTAGTTTCGGAACAAGATGACCCCGATGATAATATTCCCTTAAGTGTTTCAAGAGAGAGGATATCTCCTCCAGAAATAAGACAGCTAGAAAATAGTGCGGTTCTACTTCTTCAGGCGCTGAATTCTCAGGTTTGTTTTATTATAGGTTTCAGTGCTTTTAGAGAATTTAATTAAAATTTAATTACAGATCGATGTTACTCTTTCCACGGTCAAAAATTGGAAAATTGCACAGAAGTAGGAAGTAGTATTGAAATTCAGGATGATACCGACGATGATGATGACTCGATTATATTCCAGCCAGAAGTTACAATTAAATCCAAGGAAGCTGTAGAAGCTTTGGATAAGGCTTTAATATGGGCTGAAAACGAGATGGTAGACCAAAGTGACATTAGAGTGCTGAGAAACCTTAAAGAAAAAGCTCTTTTAAAGATGGCAAAACAAAAGACTTACCAAAAAAATGACTGATTTTTTTCCTTTAAACTTTATTTAACTGATTCTTAATTATCCAACCAAAAAAAATTTTCCTATTAGTTTTAGTTTATTTTTTGTTGTTTTTGTTAATTAAATATGAATTTCTTGTATCCTTTATTTTATATTACTTTTTTTTTTTGTTGTTTATCGTATGCAAAGTGAACTGAATATACATATTGCATTTTATTTTTTGTTATTAAAAATTAATAAAATAATTTAAAATAGTGTCTAGCATTTTTTCTTATTAATATATCATTTTTTATATTAAATAGGGTAATTTTTTGTTTTAAATTTGGGTTCACGTTATCGCAAGTTCACTGTATATATATATATATATATATATATATATATATATATATATATATATATTGCTCAATTCCGATGCTAAATAACAAAGTTATATAAAGTCACTGTCAAAACTTTGGAGGTCCATAACTTGGAAAATATTTCGACCGCCGAAAAAAAAAAAATATTTTGCTAGAATCGCAACAAAATGTTTTATAAGTGGTGAAAATTTGAAACTGATCGGGGCATCGCCCCTAAAATGCACAAAAGTATTTAACGTTAAAGAAATATTTTAAACCAACTAAAAAAAAATATAGACCAAATTTCAACGCGTTTGCTGCGGAAGGTTTTTTTTTTGCCAAAATGACCTGCAAACACGATTTTTATTATTAATTTAGTATTGCCTATAACGTGGTGATAGGTAAAAATTTTGTAAAAAATTAGTCATAACCCTAATGCCCATGTAAACCGTGTAATCAAACTACAGGTCGCAAATATGAATATATTTTAATGAAATTTGGTATATAAGCTTCAGTCGGCCATATGGTGAACGCTATTGAAATTGGTGAAAATCGGTGCATTCTATAAAGAGGTGTTTGAAGTACTGCGACCGAGTGATCTATTGTACTGAAAATTGCTGCATATTTAGACCTAGTCCCCATACAAATGACCCCTATGAGATCGACTTAAATTGCCGTAAGATCCAAATTATCATATAGATCTCGTTCAAATTGGGTTCGTGTGTGTTTATTACATCCATTAATCAGTAGTCCAAAAATAAACCCTATAGGACTATTCTTAGTCATAGCCCCCATATGAAGCTTCTTTCCGATCTTCACTTAAACCTATCAAAAAATAAAAATTTTGCACAATTTTTCTCACATTTGGTTTGTATATGTTTTAGCAAAAAAATAGTGACCTTACCAAATATGGTCAAGATCGGTCTATTTTTCGACCTAGTCCCCTTAAGGCCCATTTACATGATACCACTCAGTCGTATGATTTTTCGAAATAAAAATCCGATGAAATTCATCGGACTGTCATAAAGTCGTACCGACATTATTTCTGCATACTTAGGCCATTTACACCATAACACTCAAGTCTTATGAAAACAACTGTTTAGAATAATAAGCAAATTTATTTTGAAATTTATATTTTATTTTCACTTTCTTTGTTTTTGTTTACCATTTTTTTAATATTACCAAAAAAAAACAACTCTGGTCCGATGAAAATGGCAAGTTTTTAGAAATGTTTCAAAAACCATCGGACTTCGAAAATGAAATCCTACAGACTGTCAATTTCATAACAAAAGCTTTTTACATCATACGACTTTTTCATAATACTCGAATTTCTGACAGATCGTATTACAAAGTGTGATAGTGTAAACTGGCCTTTATAAATATATCATTCGATATGAACTTTTTCAATCCAAAGGAAATAAAATAATAACAATGCGGCTTAGATTTGGTTTTTACTTATTTTTTTTATATTTAATTAGTTGGAGCTACGACAGAAGTTCTCTAAACGCATGGTATAGGGTATCGTATAATCGGTCTGGACCTACTATTATTTTTTTAATTGTTTTAAATTAAACTACACATAATCTTGAATAGGGTTTATTTCGCATTTTATTATTTTTTTAATGATAGATTCAAGATTGGTCTGTGAATTTAAAAGTTAAAGCTTTTGTACCAAAATTAATATAAATTGATATCTGCAGTTTCATTACAAGATTTAAGTTGATTAAGTGGTTCTAAATCGATATTGAAAGGTAGTGGTTGAACTTCATAATACCTTGTCCACAAAATAATGTAGGACTTTAAATAATCTAACGCATAAAAACAAAGTTTTTATTAAAACTCTTTCTTTCCTTATGCATATGAGTTTTGAATCTCTCCGTGACTGTGCGTGACTATTTTAAAATTAATCTTTGGTCACAATAAGTCTATCGACCGAGTTTCAGATCGAGCGGATAAGGGGAAATGGGTTTTAAATCACTCCGTGACTGTGCGTGTTTATGTCGAAGTTAATCTTTCTTTACAGCAAGTATATTGACCAAGTTTCAGATAGATTGGATGATGGGAAATCCATTTTAAATCTCTCCGTTACTGTGTGTGACCATGTGTGACTGTGCGTGACTAAGTCAAATTTAATCTTTTTTTCAAAGCAAGTGTATGGACCAAGTTTCAGATCGAAGGAATGAGGGGAAATGACATTTAGATCACTCCGTGACTGTGCGTGATTACTCAAAAATTAATCTGTAGTCACAACAAGACAATGGGCCAAGTTTCAGGTCGATTGGATAAGGGGGAATGGGGTTGACCCACGACAGACAGACAGAGAGTATGAGTTAAAAGAGTTTAAAAAAAGTCATTAAAAGAAAATGTTTAAACAAAAGTTTCATATTTTTATTCAAAAAAATAATGTAATATTAATCCATAACAAATACATCTACGTCAAACTCAGTAAAAATATATTTGCACAAAAAACCACTATGGCATAATTGAACAATTTAAATTCACGATTCTATCGACTTTTGTTAGAAAAATATAATCGAGTTAAAGACAGGCCGATAATAGGTTAATTTTGTGTACGTAATATGTTAAAAAGTTTTCTATGCCACAAGGCAGTTATTAATGATATCGCATTTTATTAAAATGGTAAGTGAAAAATTTGATTAAAAAAAAAATTAAATAAAAAAACCAAAAATTTTAATTATGAAACAATTTTAGAAAAAAAATTATTAGATTTTATTCGTAATTTTTAATAAATGTTTAGATATGTATATGTTATTAAATGTAAGGTAGGTCTAGTTTAAGGGATATGTACGCAAATGAATTTGATTTTTTTCTTGTTTTTATTGTGGTGTTGTAGTACAAAGGTGTATAAGTAAAAACTAATATTTAAATATTAAAAAATATTATATATGTATATATTTACTCGTATATGTATTAAATATTTAGGTGTTATTTACAAACTATTTTATATAATTTAATTTATTAAAAATACACATTAATAACATTAGATTTCTTCTTTGTAGACACTATTGTAGTTTATTTAAATTAAATATTAATATTTAATATGTTTTCTTTTATGACGACATTGTAAAAAAAAAGTAAACACTTTATAAGGAAATGTTTAATAAATCCAGTATTTAAATATCTAAAATTTAGTTTTGATATTATTTGTTTATAATTAAATATACATGTATTTTTATTATTAATTATTAAAGAAAAAAAGTTAGAAATATTAAAAACTTACGATATACTTAATATAAAGGAAAAAAAAATAATTGATATAAAAAAAATACAAAATAACTTAACAGTGTTAAGGCAAGATTTTTATTTTGTTTAAATATTTTCAGGCTTTATTTGTTATATATTGTCAACATATGCATAATTCGAAATTGTTCAATAGTGTATATCAATACTTTTAGCTTTGTGTGGTTATTGAACGGGTGGTGTACAGTTTGTATATATAATATATATTGTTGTGGAAGACATTTGAAACCATAAAACCGAGTTTGTTTGTTCTTTTTTATTAAAAAGAAAAAAATCAACATATAAATTTTAAAGTTAATTAAGTTTAGTTTTTTCTCAAGATTTTATTAAATTTGTTACTACTACTAAGTCAAAAAATATTTTATCAGTATTTCAAAGTTAAAAAAATATTAATTATATGTGTGTATAGTTGACCTTTTTTTGTTGTTAGATAATTTTAATTTTAGTTCGGCTTGAGGTCATAAATTTTAATAAAATAAAATAAAATTTCGATCATCTTTAAAAATATCCCCTGAAGATGAACGAAGATTTCATAAATTTTAATAAAATAAAATAAAATTTCGATCATCTTTAAAAATATCCCCTGAAGATGAACGAAGATTTCGATCGAAATAAAAATTAATAATAAAATTTGAAACAATTCTGTTTTATTTTATTTTATTAAAATTTATGACCTCAAGCCGAACTAAAATTAAAATTATGTAACAAAAATATTAATTTTATCAGTATTTCAAATTTGTTTAAATTAATTCAATGTGTTTAAGAAATATATGACTAACAATACTTTTGTATTTATGGATGGACGTATGTACTATTAGAATTCCAAAATTGTATTCAAAAATTTATGTTAGAAAAATTTATAATTTAAATATAATATCGCATTCGATATCGAGTAAAATCAATCGAAATTCGATACTTTGCTTTATTATTTAAAGAAGGCGGACAATCGTCAGACCTCGTTTCACGTTCACTATTAACTATGGATCATAACTGATTAGCTGTGACAGAGTAAAATCACTCTTAGCATTTCTTTTTTTTTTTTTTTTTTGAAAATAAAATATGTAATAATTTCGATCGAAAAATTTTGATAACGAATGCGACGATTCGACCTCAGTTTTATAATAATACAATTTTGTAAGGCCCGTATTCATAAAAATTTTCTACCAAGTGGCTATAATTTTTCATACAAAAATTTCGAAATTATGAATAGAAAAATTTTATTGACTTCTTAGAGTTTTATTATGAATCGGCCATAAATTATTTTAATTAGAAGTAAAGCAAAAAAAAGTTAGGAAACATACTTGTAAACGATTACAGGCAAACCACGAGAAAAAATAATCTAACCATATGGAATGATAAAATAATGAATTAATAATCAAACAAAAAGAAGAAAATTTAATAAAAAAAATTTTTAATATACATAATTTAAATTAACCAAAAAAAAAATATTTTTCACTTTGTATATATTTTTTTTTAATAAAATGGGCTTTTTCTTGGTTAAGCATATTACTATATTTTGGATAATAAATATATTCCTGCTTATTCACGTGCCTTCTTTCTCTTTTAGTCCGAGTTTTTGGACCTATAAAAACTTAGATTTTTTAACACTAATAACTTTCAAACTATTTGATTAAATCTTTAAATTTTGTAAATTTAACTAAACTATGTATAATTGGCATCACAAAAACTCGGGTTTATAATTAAAAATTATTTTAATTAAAAAGTTTAATCTTTGTTTATTGTTTTTAATTTGAAAATACAAAATTTAGCTCAAAACAATACACTCATAAGTAATAAAAAAAGGAGAAAAAAAATATATAGCTTGTTATTTACTTGTATGTTTCGGACAACATGTATTGTTATTTATAAACAATGTATTAGAATCTAGTTAAACTTTGACAATCATATAATTGCATGTTACTTTTGTAAACTTTTAATAAATCCTAATTGCCATTGTCCTCAAAGAAATGACAAAATTTATAATAAATATATTAATAAATATTTTCTTTTTATTCAACTTTCAAGTTTCAGCAACATTTATAATATAACTGAATTGTCGAGGAAGTTTAAGGAGGAGTTTGGCTGATTTTTTTATGGAGTATTAACGTAAAAATGATAACTGTACTAGACTGAGAATAAAAAATTGATGTCCTTTTGTGGTCAATCCACTTTATGGCAAGTTGGTGTAAATTCTGTTGCAAAAAGTTCACCACCTCAAACAAACAAACAAGTTAAAATATCATCTAATTTGCCAAAAAAAAAAAAATTATTTTATTTGGGGGCTCATTCTATAAAACGAAACGTATCGAAACGTTTAAAATTTATATGAAAAAATAATTTAAAAAAAATTTCGAAGTTATGAATTTTTCATACAAATATTTTTTGATAAAATCTGGGGTTCATCAAAATAAATATAACTGTCATTTCAAAAACTCGCTCTTAATTTGTCATTTTGTTTCTTTTTTTTTTTAGTTTGAAATCATAAAAATTAAGCTTAAATTCAATACACTCATGTACATATATTAAAAATTTGAGAGGGAAATGTAGCTAGTAAGTTACTTGTATGTTTTATCAACATTTATTACAATGATAATGTTTAGCAACTTGCATTCTAGCTAAACTTTGAGAATCATATCGCACATGTACCGCTAAAGTGAGTCAACTCAAAATTTACAAATTTTCGGTAGAGGCAAAAAACGTTTTTTTTTTAATATTTACTATAAAATTTAAAAACAGTTGTTTCATTGTAAAGAATTGCGAATAATAAGTATACAACAGTAGTTGTTTTTGCGATTTTTTCAGTGATCATCAAAAATAAGTTTTTTGGGTGCAACTCAAAATATGTCTTTTTAATGGATTCTAAAGAAGCTACAGTTATAACACAAAGAGGGTTAAACCTGTATTTTTTTTTTTGCGAAAGATTACAAAAATCGATGTAAGATTTTTACAGCGGATAGATAATATCACTGTGTATCGTTTTCTTGCAAAAAGTGAAAATTGAAAATTTTTGAGTTGACTCACTTTAGAGGTACAGGTGCGATATGTTCCCATGTTTGTTTTTTGTAGTTTTATTAAATCATAATTTTCATCAATGAATTGTTTTAATAGACCAATAAACAAACCGTGTATTTTAAATATTAACTGAATATTGAAGAAAGTATAAGGAAGAATTTAATTGGTTATTGTATGGAGTTTGTTATTTTTGAATTTTTAATTCAAATTACATTTTTTTTTTATTTCAAATTATTTGAATATAATTATTGAATATACTTTCAAAAGGAGTATTTTCATGCTAAAAAGAAAAATTTTTAGATAAAAACAATTAACAAAAATATTTATATTAAAAATTTTTTTTTTTATATTATCTGAAAATTTCTACATTTTTTTTCATAAAAAAAATTCGAAACGAACAAACTAAGGGTGAAATTTTTTTTTATTACAAAAAATCCCTTCCAAATCTCTAATATAAAAACCAAAGCAATTGAGCTATTGACTTCATATTTAGATCATATGTTATAAGTATCGAGAATGGTTTATAGTTAATTGTGGTCCCGTGTGGTAGCAACACAATATAACTTCTATACAAATAGGCCGATGGAGCCCATATTTACACCATATGTTATATTGCGAGAAAGCTATTTATTTATGAATTTAAGCTAGGGCTAGTAGTAATTAATAAAATTTTTATGTTTCAGTTTGTGTAACGAGGAATTTGAGTAATAATTTAGCTTTTAGCGATAAAAAAAATCAAATTTTGCAGACAAAAATTGAATTGTTTAACAAATATAGCAAAAAAAAAAAGCAGTAACTCAAAACTAAAAACTTTTGAGATGCACCATATATATTATACGCATATGTAAGGCCATTAATGGTTTAACTAACTTAATTCTTACTTATATATTTAAACTAACTGGCTAACTAAGTTCATTACCTTCATAAAGACTTTCACAACTTTCCAGCAAACGTAAAACCGGCGATATATCATACGGATATAATTGCCTGGATACTAATCTCGATATTTGTAAACGCAAACGTATCAATACACTCATGGCGTCATCCAACGTAGAGGTGCCCATCCCAAAATCATGACAGCTTTGCACAAACATAGACCAATTCATACGTATGTATTTTAGGAAACGTAATAAATATAACAGAAAGCAAGTCTCATTGCTCACCAATAAATCTAATAATAAATCCGAACTGTTCGATATCATTTTCAGGAACTCTAGGAATGTGTAAACGGGATTTAACATTGAAACCAATTCGGGAAAGGCATTGTTACGAAATGATATGCCAGCAGTGACGTCCAGCGTACACACCATGGCCTCAATGAGATGATCATCCTGATCATCGAATAAATGTATCAATATCTTGCTGAAATGACATTCAGGATGAAATTCTAGAGTGTGTTTGATGAAAGATTCCAATTTACGTAAAACATCACGTATTGATCTTTCGATAAGCACCATATCCTGAAAGGCATCATAGTCTGTAGAATCTATAGATGAGTCAGAAGAGTCACTGCGTATTTCCTTAACAGTGACGGCTATAGATTTAAGGACCAGCAGGACAATTTTTTGTAATATAGTTTTATCCATTTCTATAACATCATTAGCGTTCAGAGCATTTATGGAACCATCCTGATTCAGGCCAAATTGATGTTGCAAAGAATTAAATGCATAAGTAACAGGTTTTCGTTTGAAGCCTATAAGACCCACTATATTCTCGGGTTGCCTACGAGGTAGAGATTCTAATATACGAAAATCTTTGACATGTCTTACAATTTGATGGGCCAACATACACGTCTCATCCGGCAACATATCCTGTAAAGCTAATGTTGATCCATAGCATAAAGCTTCATTGAAGAGGCATAACATTTGTTTATAGACCGTACATGATAGATTTTGATTTAGTAACAATTCAAATTTATCCAATTGTGCATAAAATGGTAGGGTTTCTACTATGGAGAGATTGGCTTTAACTGATATAATATTTTCCCATAATTGCAAGAAATTTAATATACAATTCTCAGCATTTTCCACATCTAAATGATTAGCTATTAGAGCAGACATATTCTTAACCAATGCTGGCCATTTATTTTCGAGTATTTTAATTGTTATACACTTAAGATGCGTGGTATCAAAACTTTCTGAATCCGTTAGTGTTATCAAGTGACAACCATGTTGTATTAGAGCGGGATTATTATGATGTTGATGATGATGTTGATTTGGATTGTGTTGATGTGAGTGATGAGAAAGATGATGGTGTTGGGACATTTGATATTGTTGGTTTGGTAGATTACTAAAGTGATGAGCTGTTGACCCATGTGTATATAACGATGCATTACTTGATGATGTTGGATTACTATCTAAGTTTTCTGTATCTTGAAAGTGTACTGCAAAGTAATTAGATTCTAGGGAGGGTTGTTGGGTTTCAAAATGTAAATAACCTAGATTACTTCCATCTTGTCCTGTGGCATTGGCATTTGCAGAGGTTATTGTCGAGGTTGGAATAGTCTCTTGTATGGTTTGGGTATCGGCAATTTCTTCTTCTAACGGATGTAGATCTATATCCTTCCATTCGACTATCCTTTTAATGATTTCCAAACTGAAATGTATTTTTTGAACGGCTTTATGATCTAATCTATCGAAATTAAATAGATTATCTACCAACTTCTTAAGCCAATCATCATCCATTTCTTGTTTGGCTATAACTAAAAATGAGGCTAATACACGACCGGACAAAAATTGTACATAAGAATTACTGTAGCCAGCCAAAACTATGATTTCATCTATTAGATTATGATCATTACGTATCAAGGCATCGCAAACATCCATAATACGAGCACATATAAAACCCTTCGAATTCTGTTTGAGGTAAATATCAAATAGCAGCTGAAGATTCGAGAGAAATTGTAGTAGTTTATTAGTGGGCCATTCATTGAGGTTCGCCACACGTTTTTGACCATTAGCATCTAGAGAGTAATGAGATTGAAAAGGTTTTCGAAGCATGCGTTCCGAAACACCACATAAACATTGTTTATTTAAAGAATCTTCAAATTCACGCATATCCTGGGCCGCTGTCAACTCATCCAAATGATGTTGTGACGTTGACAGTACCGTGGCATTAGTAGAAGCAGGTAAATTTGAAGGCATTTGAAATAACAAACGCTGCTTAGTATTTGCCGTTGTTAAAGGCTGGGCATTTAATGGCAATAAATCGGGTAAAGTACTTCGATCTACTTCATCCGTTGAATTTTCCGAAGATGAACTACGTTTTGATAAATCAGTCACCATATGATGGTCTACATTATGGTTGTTTGAAGAGCAATCTAATATTCCATTTGTTAGAGGCAAGATATTTGCTAAGTTTTGTACATTTAATAATTGCGTTAATGATGCAGCTCTTGATGATGACGGTGTTGAACAGGGTGAATTATTCGATGAACAAGGTGTTGATATAGAGTGGTTAGATGAGGATAACGAAGAGCATAGTGGCTTTGATTCCCCCGTGTCTATAATATCTGGTGGTGGTGATAATGTCGTGGCCATTGTATTAGATGTAGATTTTATTTTATTTCCATTAGACGGTTTAATTTTTTCAATCTTTTGCCTTTTCGTCTGAGGCTGCTCCGTACTGTTGACATTATTATTCAATAATGTAGAGGAATTCAAAGTGTTATTATTATTATTATGATTGATGATATTCGATGATGAGTTAGAAGATGCCATTCCCGGTAATTTACCATAGTTAAGATCCTGTTGTCTATGATTTTGATCAGGTGACGAAGACATAATTGTGTTAAAATAGTAAATACAACATAAAAGCGTTCCGGACGCCTTAGTATTTATAAAATGTTTTTTCTTTCAATTTTCAGTACAAATTCCTTTTATAGAAAAATCTGAAAAAAAAAACACGTTAAAAAGCACAAATATTAGTTTCATACAGAAATAACATATATTTTGTTGCTACACTGAACAACGCTTTGTATTTTTTTATGTGAAGCTTGTTTTTTGTGTAGAAGAAGCAACTCTATGATGCCATTGGACAAAAGGTGCTACCGTGCTACGCATTCACAAGGTTACGACACGTATTGTGCATTTTGCTTAGGCGGAGTTACTTTAAGGTAGCAGTCCTTTTAGTTTCGTTATTTTTAATACATATTTATGGTTTCTTTGGAAGATTTTCAGTTTTATGTTTATTTTTATATATTTTCTCCTAATTCTTGCTTATTATTTACCTTTTAATGTGACACTAACAGTTTTTGTTTTTGGTATTTTTTGTGTTATTGTGGCCAGCATTTGTTTTTCATTAGGGATTTTTTTAAGCAAATCTTTCAAATAATACAAGATCTTCATAGTAACTTAAATATAACATATTGTTTCGAATTTTATATAAACTTTTCTATATATTTTTTTTTAAATAATGAATGAGCTGAAGTATTTTTTACTTGATTTTCGACTTCTTAATTACACACATTACGCGTCGCCATCTTGCTTTATTTTTACTTTATTTTACTTGACATTTACAGAGTTGTATACCACCAAATCGTAGGGTAAAACCGCTTATCGAAAAAAGTGGTGCCGATTAGCGAATAAAAATTTGACATTACTTTTATGTTATCAATTCCTTGTGATTTACATAGTGAAAGAATTAATTTTGTTTTTCATTTGACATTGAAGGGAACTTTAACTCGCTGGAGTGTTTCAGTTTTTAAAACTTAATTTCAAGTTTTACATATTTTTCAATCATATTGCAAGCGAGCACCTTCAAAGTAATATCAGCATTTTTTTAAATAAATTTTCTACAATTTTTTGTATACTTATTGAATAATTAAGCTATAAAGAAAAAACAATGGCTGGACCACTACCTTTATTAACCACGGAGGCAGTTTATAAAAAATTGCAAGATTATCACAAATGGCAAGGTGGTAAAATTAATATTAAGGATTTATTTTCTCATGATGCAGAACGTTTTAAAAAATTCAGGTATGTATTCTAGTTGTGAAAAAAAATTTTCCCCTTTACCGGTTTACAACTGAACGGCCTTAAGGAATATTACAAAACATATGTAATCAGTTGTGTTTCTAAATAATAAAATTTTTCTGCAAATATTCGCAATTATAATTGTGTTAAACTAAAAAGAGAACATTTTAATTGCTTTAGGGGTTACAGTCAAGGTCATAAAAAAATTGAACTTGCCCCACTATCATATAATAATGTTCACAAAAACGTACGCCAAATTACTTGATAAAGTGTGTATACCTCTGTTAGAAAAAATCTATTTGTGTCCTTTGCTCATGATCAACAAAGTAATAAATTGTGTGCACTTTTACTTTCAATCATGTAACATCATGGTCCTACAGTGTATACATATAAAAAATATTAAAGTTAATGGTGAAAGCTTAAATTAGTTTCATTAACAATTTGAAGATCAAGATTCTTTAAACAAAAAAAAAAAAAACTTAACAAAAATAAATGTCGTCGGTTGTATTAACATTGGCATTCATTCTAATTGTGTATATATCTTTGTTATAAAAAATTTGTATACGTTAACGATTTTTAAAGTTGTAACGGTTTATCGATCCTTAAAAATTTTTAAAGTCTGGCAACTATACACTTTTAATTTTGTTCGACAACTAATATGCTGACTGTAAATGACTTAACGGTTCATTTTTAAAATGAAATATAGCGGCTTTTTAATTTAATTTTAATTATAATTTTAGGCATTTGAGCTATTTCTGAAATTGAATTGCTTAAAAAATTTATTTGTTTGACTTCTTTTCGTTTTTTTTTTTTGTAGCTTACGCATTAGTACTCCCAAAGATGGTGATATATTGATTGATTATTCTAAAAATCGTATTACATCCGAGGTATGGACTCTTTTAATGGAATTGGCTAAAGTAAGACGTGTAGCTGAAGCTCGTGTTGCTATGATGTCTGGCGAAGCTATAAATATTACCGAAAATCGGGCCGTTTTACATATAGCCTTGCGGAATCGCAGTGATCAAGCAATTTCAGTCGATGGCAAAAATGTCATGCCTGATGTACGTGCTGAATTGACCCATATGAAAGAGTTTACAAATCAAGTAATCTCCGGTGTTTGGCGTGGTTTTACGGGTAAACAGATTACTGATGTTGTTAACATTGGCATTGGTGGCTCTGATTTGGGACCACTTATGGTTACCGAAGCTTTGAAACCTTATTGCAAGGGTTTGCATTCACATTTTGTATCCAATATTGATGGTACTCATATGGCCGAAGTTTTGAAGAAAGTCAACTATGAAACCACTTTATTCATTATTGCCTCAAAGACTTTTACAACACAAGAGACTATAACCAATGCTACGTCTGCTAAAACTTGGCTATTGGAACAAACAAAAGATGTAAGTTTGTGTATAGAGGTTAAGAGAAATTTATTGTTAAGACCTTTTTTAGGCCGCTGCTGTGGCCAAACATTTTGTAGCTTTATCAACCAACAAAGAAAAAGTAACTGAATTCGGTATTGATAGCAAGAATATGTTTGGTTTCTGGGACTGGGTTGGTGGACGTTATTCCTTGTGGTCAGCCATTGGCTTATCTATCTGTCTGTCGATTGGTTTTGAAAACTTTGAACAACTATTGGAGGGTGCCCATTTTATGGATAATCATTTCAAGAATGCACCATTTGAAGAAAATGTAAGTAATAAACATTTAAATGAGAAATAAAATTACTAAAATTCTATATTTTTCAGGCTCCTGTCATTTTAGCTTTATTGGGTATTTGGTACTCCAATTTTTATAATGCGGAGACACAAGCCTTATTGCCATATGACCAATATTTGCATCGTTTTGCTGCCTATTTCCAACAAGGCGATATGGAGAGTAATGGTAAATTTGTTACCAAAACCGGTTCCAAAGTTGTAGATTACAATACTGGACCCATTGTTTGGGGCGAGCCTGGCACAAACGGTCAACATGCTTTCTATCAATTGATACATCAGGGCACACGTTTGATTCCTTGTGATTTTATAGCACCAGCTGAGACACACAATCCAATTGCTGGTGGTGTACATCATAAAATTTTGTTGGCCAACTTTTTGGCACAAACTGAGGCTTTAATGGCTGGCAAAACAACAGAACAAGCCAAAGCTGAACTTGAAAAGGCTGGTTTGTCAGGAGAAAAACTGAACCAACTTTTGCCACACAAGGTGTTCGAAGGCAACCGACCCACCAACTCAATTGTCGTCAAAAAAGTAACGCCATTCATTTTGGGTTCTTTAATTGGTAAGTTCGGCTTTTTTTTAACTGGCAATGGATATTTTTTAAATGTCTTTTTTATTTTCAGCAATGTACGAACACAAAATCTTTACACAGGGTATCATTTGGGATATCAATTCATTCGATCAGTGGGGTGTTGAATTAGGCAAACAATTGGCCAAGGCTATTGAGCCCGAACTGGCTAATAAAGATCCTGTAAATACTCATGATGCCTCTACTAATGGTCTTATAAATTTCATCAAATCCAATTGGTCTTAAACTAAGACCAAACTAACTACTTCAACTACTATCAATCATACCTTCAAACGAAATAATGACACATGCACATTTTCACATTTCTAATACTCATAAGTTTAGTGGTTCCAGCCATTAAGCTTAGCACAAAAAATAAACGAAAAAAACAGGAATGTATTAGAATGCGTCAAGTGCAATTTTTAAGATATGGAAATCAAGCAGTGGATTATTATATGCCTAACAACATTTCCAATTTCACCACAATTTCTTAAACTACTGAATTGCTTTGACATACAAATTATATTATTCTTTATAAAATGTTTTATTGTCTAAAAATTTAGGTTTAATCATGGGTATTATCTCACAACATAGAAATTACAATACAATAATTGGCTTAATGTGTTTAAAACAAAAAAAAAAGTATATAAAAATGTTGTTTGATTGTTAAAATCGTTGTTGTCATCTGAACTTCATCAATTGAAAACTATCAATAACAAAAAAATAAAGCATAATTGTTAGATGTTACAAAAAAATGTAGATTTTTTTATTTTTCTTTTTACTTTACAAACAGCCATTGAAAGGATATTTTCAATATTGGCTTTTTTCAACAAAAGCCCATTGATACTTACAACTTATATTCTCAAACTTAACTATATCGACGACGAAACGTTTTTTTTTTTTATAAAAATTATAATTTCATAACTTCATCTTCATCATCGTTTTCCATGTTTTCATCACCATTTTCTTGATCATGATCATTATCATCATCACCTTCTTCACCCTCTTCCCATTCATCATCAGATGAGGATTTATTTATAGCATCATCGTCATTTGAAGAATCTAAAACGGAATATTAAAATATGAAAAAAAATTATAGTTTAAGTGATTTTCGTACCATCATTGTCTTCAAATACCAAAACACTATCACTCTTAAGGTTATCTTCTTGATTCTCGGTATTGCGTTTAATTTGACTGACCAACAATTGTAAGCGACCATTGAGTCTGAAAAACACACAAATTTTATAAATAAAAAAATATCTTCCATTAAGGATCTTTTTTTCTAAAACTAGGCACCCTTAGAAAAATTATGAGAATTTTTTTTTTTTTTAAGAAACGATATTTTTTAAAGAATTTTTTGCTTTGCTTCGTTTTCAAAATGTAAGCGACTTTTGTTCTGACAACCCTAAAAATAATTTCTGCGCAATTCATTTGAGGTGTCGTAGCTGGAGGGGCAAAATTTCAATAATTTTTCTCTATACCGAATGGATCGCTCAAAAAGTTGAGCTAACAGGTCTCCGTGAAACGATTTCAACGGAAGCCATACTGTCGATCATTAAGAAGTGAGTTGGCCTTTAGGTAGTTCACAAGATGGATATTGATCATGCTCTCCATCACCTTTGAGAGCGTAGAGCAGATTGCAATTGCACGGTAATTTTCAGGGTTATTAGCCGCAGCCTTTTTAGGGATTTGTTGGACATTAGCAACCTTCCAGCAAGAGGAAAAGACTCCCGCACGGTACGAAAGGCTGAAAAAGTTGGTCAATGGACTGACTAGCGTCAAAGAGCACTTTTTCCACACCAGTGCTGATATACCATCCGGTCCCGGAGACTTATTAATGTTGAGATCCGAAAGAACCTTTTATATTTTTAATCTGGCAACCTTAAAACTAGTTACCATTCAATTCATATCGGTATTAAAGTTATGGACAAAATTTGAACAATTTTGCTCACGACACTTCATTTTCGTGTTAAGCAATTTTATGTTCTCCGCCAAAATTTTAAGTTTTTTGATCTGGCAACCCTAAAAAAGTTCTTAAAGAGGGAACACAATGTCGACAAATTTGCTTGGCAAACTTCTCTAACATTTTCTTTAAACAATCTGAGAATCTGTATGTAAAGAAACTTACTTTGATAATTCTTTAAGACAATTAGCTCGATGCTCAATTATACCAATACAGGGACCAAATTTATCTAATAAATCATCAGCACCCAAAGCCATCAACTGACTGGAATGAGTTTGAGCTAAAACTTTTATCCAATTCATGGCATATTCCACACTAAAAGAAAAATCATCATAAAATCAGAATTATTTCAAATTACAAGATTTGTTCTTTAATACTTTGTGTGTCTTTTCTGCATTAGCAAAGTTAATTCATTGACTAACGATCCCACATATTGTACGGGTAATTTTTGTAAAGTTAATTGTATAGTTTTCAGATCTTTAGTGCATAAAACCGAACGTAATAATCTAAAAAAAAACGAATATATATTACAAAAAAAAGATGACAAATAACTATGATCATTTCAAAACTTACTCTGGATTTTTACTGTGCAGAGATTGTACTAGCAATTGTACCTTGCTTTGTGATTGGGGTATAACTTTACCTTCGGGTGCATTTAAATTTAAATTTTGTAATCTTTCCTCCATAGGCATATCTAAAGAATTCAGTTTTTTCTTTGATACCGTAAGCGAAGATTTATAGTCCACATTGTTGGTATTGATAATGGGTGTTAAAGTTTTTAGAGCAGCACTTGCATTTTTGTCACCTTTGCCAAATTTAGCTTTAAGTAATTTACGGGGATCGGTACGTATTAAAACTTGCATTTTCTCTGTGAAGTTCGGCTGTAGTTGTTCAAATACCATAAAATGTTTATCACCATAGGCAAAGAGTAAATCTCCTGATTTTGTGGCATGCTGTAAAGATGATGCTATTGCTGAAATCGGTTCTATAACTGTGGAACTATCTGTGACAATGCTAATGGTGAGTTTGGGTTTAATAGGTTTGTCGGCTTTAATGCTGAAATTGTAAAATAAATAATTCAATTAAACTCAAAGAAAATGTTTTCCTAATGTAGTTATTTGGCCATTCCTGTGGTTATATTTTATATATTGAATTAAGCTTGTAAGGCCCTATATATTTAATGTAAATAAAAGGGGGTTTTTTTTTCTATTACATTTTTCCCAACGTTTCGCCAATTTTTTGTCGACTTTTTCAAGGGACGTAGTAACATCATATTTCTATTTTGTCAGTTTTTAGTTAACGATGCCAAACATATTAATTTTTTACGCTCTTTACGTGTGTTATAAATTTATTTTTAAATATTTTTTTTTTAATTACGACGTACCTTAAATGTTTATTAAAATAATTTTCAGCACTAACGACGTATGTCAACATACGTTCGTTGGCTGAAAAAAATGCAAAATAATATTGGATTATTTTTCAGTTTATAACCACTTATAATATCGTGTGTCCACAGGTGTGGTTGCATTGGTAACCTTTTTCTGAAAGAAAACGACGTATGTCGATATAAGTTGTTTTATCTGCACACACTTTAAGTGTAATTTACGTTTTGTTCGTCCTTATCTAGGATCTCTTCCTCTAAAGATTTTTGACTCAAAATTTTATATAAAGTATTTATTAATCATATCTACAGGACTGTTAAATAAAGAGTTCTAAAGAAAAATATTCCTCATATTCATTTCTTTCAAATGTTTGAGTTAAGTAGTTGATTAAGCATGAGTTGATGTAATAGGCAGAAGGATGCTAAGGATGAGCAAGTCGTGTTGTTCGAAGGTGGCTACTCCATCTAGCGCTGTCTTCAATTTTTTTTCCATATTTCTCTTACATTAACAAAATTATTTTCTTTTCTATTATTAGAAAAATATATACATATATGATCTCAAACCGAACAATAAAAACTAATTAAGTTCTAAAAACTTTATATCCAGCTCGTAAATTAAAATATAACGTTTTTTGGCTCTCCTGAAAATTTTGATTTTATGACACACCCGGTTATCTAGAAAACCACAGATTTTCCTTTTACATTAAATTTAAATTTTAAGCTGTGTTGTTAATTTTTTTCATACATTTTTAAATTTTATGTTTTAATTTAATTTTTGTGTAATGTTGTGTGTAAATTTAAATTTAATGTAAAGAGAAACAAGTAAGAAAAAATTATAGTCGGTCTAGACCGACTATAGGATACCCTATACCATGCGTTTAGAGACCCTACCCCATAGGCGCAGCTAACTGGACATATAAAATAAGCATAAACCAAATTTGAGTGGGATTTTTATAAATTTTTTTGTCTGCAGATATGAAAAAGATCATATCGGATGCTATATCTATATGGGGACTAGGCCCAAAAATGGACTGATCCTGACCATGTTTGGTAAGGTCTCTTTTATTTTGCAAAAATATATACAAACAAAATTTGAGAAGAATCACTGCAATATTTTTGTTTTTTGATAGATTTAAGTGAAGATCGGGAAGCAGCTCTATATGGTGCCTATGACTAAGAGTTGTCCCATAGGGATCATTTTTGGACTACTGATTAATGGATGTAATAAACACATACAAACCCAATTTGACTAAGATAATTTGGATCTTATGGAAATTTAAGTCGATTTCATAGGGGTCATTTGTATGGGGGCTAGGTCTGAACATGGACCGATTCCCACCAATTTCAATAGCATTCATCCCGTGGCTGGTAAAAGATCAAATACCAAATTTCATCAAAATATATTCGTATTTGCGACCTGCAGTTTGATTACAAGCTTTACATGGACACACAGACGGACGGACGGACGGACGGACGGACATCGTTAAATCGAATCAGATAGTGATTCTGATTCGATCGGTATAATTAAAGATGGGTCTAGGTCAAATATTTTTGGTTGTTACAAACAGCAGCACAAAGTCATTATACACAAACCACATAGTGGTATAGGGTATAAATATCGTAATACCCTTGAAAAAGTCAACAAAAAATTGTCGAAACGTTGGGAAAAATGTAGTAGAAAATCAATCTTTTATTTATATTAAACATATAGGCCTTACTAGCTTAATTTAAATATAAAAAATCTTTTCCATAGTAAAAAAATTGTTGTTTAGAATTTATAAGAGGTTAACTTTTTTAGAAACATTTGCAAATTTTTAGCAAAATATACATGGGGCGTTTCATGTCAACTGACCCAACTTTTGAAACCGATGTCTTCCGATCAGGATGAAATTTGCACCAAGGTTATACCTATTGGATAGTAGTTTAGACACAAATTTTCAACAAGATCGGTCAAGAATTCTCTGAGTTAGAGGGGGTCAAAATTTGACATTTTGGTCAAACAGGTGTTTTTTCTTATCCATGTAACTTTTTACCTATTGTTTTTAGCAAAATTTGTCCCAAATAGTTTAGATAGCTCTT
Source organism: Cordilura impudica (assembly GCA_963682025.1). NCBI lineage: Eukaryota > Metazoa > Arthropoda > Insecta > Diptera > Scathophagidae > Cordilura > Cordilura impudica. The sequence goes on along the minus strand of OY821521.1, from coordinate 172,609,273 downwards.
TCTCCAATCTTTCAGAAAAAAAATTAAAAAAAAAATAAAAATTTTTTTGACTTTTTTTTTTGCAAAATCAAACATTTTTTTTACTTTTTTTTTCAAAAAACGGCCTTTTTTTGCTCAAAAGATAGCTTAGGGTTTTCCTTGCGAGTGGGATATCTATCAAAAAAAATGTTTTGTAACTAAAGACAACGGTCTTTCAATTTTTAGCATATGCACTAATTTGAATTTTTTCCTATTAGTGTGTAAGTGTTTCTAAAACCTTAAAGTACATATATACGGAGAAGCTAAACAAATTTACCTTCCCGACGGTATGTAACATAGCTAACTAAAATTTCATACCTTCGATACAGTAATACCCGCAATATGTTAACCTCAGGAAAAAATCTATTAAAATCTGATGGATTTGCGACGCTGAAAACGCCTATCCCCTGCAGGGTATAATTTACACTGGATAAAGATACCCGTGAAAAAAAGGGGGGAAAGAGTTGTTAAAGAAATAGCGTCTCCCTACCGTGGAAGTGGAAGAAATATCTGCTGGGTCATTTTTTTACTTCTCTGCCAATAGCGAAGCACTCGTTCTCATGGAATCTTACCATTGTTGGCACACTAAAAAAAATAAGATTCGATAAAAAATAGATTCGACCATTTTTGGTTTCCATGAAAAATTAACGATGTGTTCTTATGTACCCAAAAAAAAAAATAAAGCTGTAGTTCTTTTATCAACAATGCATTCAGACAAAGTTTTAAGTGACGATGTCAAAAAGAAACCCGACATTATACATTTTTATAATAAGTACGAAAGTGGAGTTGACACTATGGATCAAATGGTTAAAAGATACACAAGTCACCGCCGAAGTTTGAGGTGGCCAGTGGCATTATTTTTGTAATATGTTAGATATTGCTTCACTCGCATCATACATCATTTACTATGACAACAATAAAATGATTGCAAAGAAAAAAACATAGAGACGCCTCTTTATGCGTAAGCTATCTGAAGAGCTTGCTAAGCCTATGATTGAAGCACGAATGACAAATGCCCAAATTATGCGTAATTATACAACCAAAATTTCCATTGAAAGCGTTTTGGGTTGCCAAGTATCACCCATTGTAGAAGCTTCTAATAAATTTGACAAGCTGGATAAAACAGGAAGAAAAAAGTTACGGGATCTTGTCACGTGTGCTACAAGCAAATATAAAAAAGAAGACGCAAAACTCGGAAAAACTGCGCTGAATGTGGACGGCCAGTTTGTGCTGAAAACTCTGAAAATGTTGTTAAATGTATAAAATTTTGTAAATAAATAAATTGCATTTAAAGTTGCTACTAACACATACATAAAATTATACAATGCTATGTGTGTGTTTATTAAATTTGTTAATGTGTTTGTAATAAAAATGAGTTTGTTTTTGTGTTGATTTGTGAATTGGCTATAATTGATTAGCATACTTTTAGGGTCTTTATTTAATGAAAATATAAAACTCCCTAGAATCTGCTAGTTTTAACTATTCATAAAATTTTTTTTATTAGTTTTTGATTCATATTTCCCATACAAATTGTATTGGGACCGGGGTATCTGGGTGCGCATGTTGCGCTGGTTAAAGTTTTAGCAAATTTTTTTGAGTATAAACGGTAAACGGAGCAAAAAATTAAATCTAGAATCTTAATTCGCTTTTTTTTAAGTTAAACTAGCAGAGCCCAGCCCTCGAAATTCGAGTGCAAATTCTAGGAAATTTTATCATTCAATTTATTTCTTTCAATGTTTTTTAATCTATTTAATTCATTACGTTTATTTCATTATAAATATTTGTTGAACACACAGAAATAAAGGCCACCTTGTATGCCACCTAAAGGTATTCAAATTTTTCACAATTCAACACAGGATATGTGTTATGCAATTATTATAATGAAATCTGTACGTTAACTTTAATAAAATCTGTACGTTAACTTTCGTGTTGCATAATGTAAAGTTGATTGTGCACGCATAACTTTCCTCAAACTCAATAGCTCAAAAGAAAGAGCTTGATCCACTGAGTGTTCTTAGACTTATGTGAACAGCCTACGTTAATTAGAACTCTAGTTATAGAGGTTTGATTGAAGAAAAATATTGAAAAAATCTTGAAAAAATTTAATGTAAAGTTGATTGTGCACGCATAACTTTCCTCAAACTCAAAGAATTTAAGGAGTTAATAGCTAAGAAAGAGCTTGATCCACTGAGTGTTTTGTGATTAAACGATCAAGATCCATTCATTAGAAGAGGAGCTATGAGAATTCGAATTGCTTAAGTGAATGTGTCCCATAAGAAATGTGCAGGAAGAATCGCGTTTGAGTATAACTTGAGTAAGGTGGGAGTTGAGTAAATTTCAATGATTGATGACATATCTGTGTCTAAATACCTTTCATTAAAAACAAAAATGAAGGAAATCGGCCGAATAGAACGGCCAGACGAACTGACTTTAGTTTTCATAAATTTTTTTAATATATAAAATAAAATTTTAATTGTTAGTACATGTTTTTCAGGTAAATATACCTAGGTGGATACCCCGGTACCCGGGAATTAACACAAGGGTTAAATAGCACGAGCTTTAGCTTGATGGTGCATATCTTATACTCTACTGGCTAGGCCTCACATGCCTATCATATGAAGTTCAATGTAAAAATTCTGCTATTCGGCTATTTGTGTACCTTTTTTACTCCGTTATTGAGATTGGACCGCTAAAATGGGGGTCACTCATTTTTTCTTAGTCTAACATATGGGTATTTTCACAGAAAGGTCTACCGGGACCGGCTGGTTCATAACATTTTTAGAAAATCAAATTTGTTTCACTACTCACCTTTCTGACTCTATGACATAAACATGTATTACACCACTTCTCGTAACACTCGACACCTTTAATTTACCATCTTCCTCCAATTGGCATGTCAGACTATGGGCTATATCCTCCATAAGCAATGAACAGGCAGCTGGTTTATTGCGACCCTTTTTGCCTATTTTCCACAAACAAATTATACGTTCCATACTTGAAGTAGTCATTGCATATTCTAACTTTTCGCCTATCACAAAAGATTCCATACAATTTATTTCCGAAGTATGACCGGTAAAGGTTTGTAGTAACTCTTGCGATTCCACAGAATAAACTTTCACCGATCTTGAGCCCACCACCAAGGAATTGGATACGGGCATATACGATATACTATTAGGTTTTTCCGGACCAACGGACCATGAAGTCAATTGTTTTTCATGGGCTATAGACCAAATAATAACTTGGCAATCATCGCCACAGGTAAAAAGGCGGCCCTCTGTATCTCGAACTATAGAAGTGATTTTACCATTATGACCTTCTCCCTTGAGATCACGTTCAATCTACAGCAGAAATGTTTAACTTTATAAAAATATTTTTCATTTATCTTTCTCCAAATAACTAAACTGACCTTAGCTTCTGCATACGAGTATAAAGAAATTCGACCTTTACTTGTTCCCAAAGCAATATATAATGATTCTTTAACATCAGAAGATTTTCTAGACTTTTTATTCTTATCCATAAGAAAAAAATATTTTAGATTTATGTTTATTTTACTATAAAACATGTGGTGATTTAACTTACTTTTTTGTCTTTCGTGGCCACAACTGATGCAACCGATATCCACAGCAATACTGATATCGGCCCAGCCAAATGAAGGTTTGGTGAATATTCCTGTTTAAGCTCGTTGGTATCTGAATCCCATATCTTTAAGATGCCTTGATCATTAATAAGAGCAAATAGTTTGCCATCGGGTGAAAACCCCACCACGTGCTGTCCAAAAACCATTTCTTTCAAAACAGTGTAAAAATATTTCTGTTTTTGTAAAACACTTGCTCTCAAACAAATGTTTATAGCAGGGTAACTCATATTAATAAAACAAATTATTGTGTTGTAAATATTATAAGACGCCCGGTAAACGTTTAAGTGCAAATAACTCTATTTCGAAATATAAGCGATATAAACGAAAAGTGGAATATATTTCTATCTATTTTTGCCGCACATGACGATGATAATAACAATGATGATCCTCTGCAACAAAAACAAACTCAAGATAATACAAGCTCAATGAATGTATTATAGTATTAAGAAATCCATTTTTATAAAGAAACATTTAGCATTTAAATATTCAAAAGAACAAAATCATAAATGCAAGAAAAAACTAAATATGTAAAATTGTATATTAATCCTAAAATCAATCATTCGGTTCTCTACTAATTTTATATAATTTTATTTTATATAATTATTCGCTTAAATTTTTATAATTTATTCTTATTAGTTTTTAACCCATTATTTGACATTCCCTCCTTTTAGTTTTCAATTCCAATTAATTCGAACACCCCAAATACCCCATTTAAATGAGAAGTCTTTACATGGTGCTGGTAACCGCAACATTGAAAAACGATATGTATTACACTTTCTGTTTGTTTTAGTTTCATATATTTTTATTAGGATGATTTGAATATATTTTTGTATATAAACACTTTCGATAGCTCCCTTGTAATTCATGATACAAGCAAATTATGTATTTATTTCATAATTATGTACATAGAAAAATTCATTATCATTCGTTTTCATTTATGAAAATGCATAAATTTGCAAGATTTTACATAATATACATACATACAACCATATACATAAATACATTATAAAAAAGAACAAATATTTGTTTTGCTTAAGGAATAATTCTTTTTAGCACTCCATAAGTTCAGAGGTAACTGGTTTCTTTGCATACAAGAATATTGACTATATTGTTTTCTTGTCATATTTATTAGGAAAAGAATGCATAGGTTGCAAGGTCTGCCTTTTCTCAATAGCAATTAAATATGCTATCAATTTAAAGTGAATGCCTAGAACAATAACTGTAAATGCCAATAAAAACAAAATATTCAGTTTCAATTTGCTATCCATTGAGGAAAGGCTGGCTCGTGGCTTCTATTATTTCGAATAAAAGAAAACACGTGTCAGTTTTTTGCTTTGTGGTCCTAGCGTTGCTACTCCACGTGCGATTAGGTTAAATGTACTTTTTGCACGTGTTTTTAGGTTAAGTTTAATTTTAAAAGTTTTTATACAACAGCTCACCCTAACCTCCCTTGTGAAGGCAATGGTTGTATAGGGGGGCTACGAGAGTTTAACCCTGGAGTTTTGGTCTAGTACCTCTTCCATCAAAATTTAGAGTACAAAAAATATAAAAAAAATAATCGTGAAAATATCCCCAATCTGTAATTTTTTTTAGTCGTGAAAAAAAAATAAACAAATAAAGATTAATGTTTTTAAAAATATTTGAAATATGATAAAACAAACTAGGAATAGATAAAATTGTATATAGAAATTTTCGCGACAAATATGAATACAGACTACAACTTCAACAATTTGATGGAAAAGATAATCAACTATTTGGCAAATGCAATTGCAAAGAAAAATAAAGTGATTCATTGATTTTGTTATAAAAGTTAAATATACGAAAAGCATTTTAGAGCGTGGGAATCCAGAATAAATTAGACGATGCCGTGTGAAGGATGTCATGTGCAATTTACGGTTTTCAAACGGAAACGAAATGACTTTATTTAATATTATTAATAAGTAAATTACAGAATGGGTTATGGCTGCTTGAGGAAATCTCTTCAAAACCAATAGCAATAGCTTGCATTGATTTAAACTATTTTCCGAATTATTCACAGTTAACATCAAAATCTTATGCTGGACATCATAGGAAACATGTTAGAACATTTTAACGTAAAATTCTTGTTCTGGAGTGATTTAATTTTCTGGCGCTCTTATAGCATTTGTCAATTCGTTAACCTCTTCCCACAGTTCCACATTTTGATTTTGAAATGTTAAAATACTAAAGTTTAAATATTACATATATTATGTCTATTATTCTGGGTTTAATAGCCAAACTTAGTCTGTGTCCAACAAAAGGATCACTGAAAGTAATACAAAAGCTCTTTTATACAAAACTATTAATTTTGGAAAATAATATACAGTATGTCAATTTAAATAGCATTCCCTTAAATTAGTTGTAATTTATATTAAAATCGGTTATTTCCCTTAAGACTAACATCCAAAGAACTTATTTTTGATGATCACTGAAAAAATCAGAAAAAGCACTAATGTTGTATATTTAAATTGTTATACTTTTCAACGTTTATTGTGTAGATTTCCGCACCACCTTTGAAGTACTACAAATGGCACGTTGCAATTTATTTTATATGGCTTGCATCCCCAATAGCCCTAAACCATTTTCCATTATCCACTTTCAATTTTCCATTTTCCACTTTTCCATTATCCATTATCCACTCTCCATTATCCATTATTCACTTTCCATTATGCAATATCCTTTATCCACTTTCCATTATCCGTTTTCCATTATCCACTTTCCATTATCCATTATCCACTTTCCATTATCCATTATCCACTTTCCATTATCCATTATCCACTTTCCATTATCCAATATCAATTTTCCATTATCCACTTTCCATTTTCCATTAGCCACTTTCCATTATCCATTATCAAATTTCCATTATCCATTATCCACTTTCCATTATCCATTATCCACTTTCCATTATCCATTATCCACTTTCCATTATCCATTATCCACTATCCATTTTCCATTATCCACTTTCCATTATCCACTTTCCATTATCCATTATCAACTTTCCATTATCCATTATCCACTTTCCATTATCAACTATCCACTTTCCATTTTCCATTATCCACTTTCCATTATCCATTTTCCATTACCCACTTTCCATTATCCACTTTCCATTATCCATTATCCACTTTCCATTATCCACTTTTCATTATCCACTTTCCATTATCCATTATCCACTTTCCATTATCCACTTTCCATTATCCACTTTCCATTATCCATTTTCCATTATCCACTTTCCATTATCCATTATCCACTTTCCATTATCCATTATCTACTTTCCATTATCCACTTTCCATTATCCATTATCCACTTTCCATTATCCACTTTCCATTATCCACTTTCCATTATCCACTTTCCATTATCCACTTTCCATTATCCATTATCCACTTTCCATTATCCATTATCAACTATCCACTTTCCATTATCCACTTTCCATTATCCATTATCCACTTTCCATTATCCACTTTCCATTATCCATTATCCACTTTCCATTATCCATTATCCGTTATCCATTTTCCATTATCCATTTTCTATTTTTCGCATTGCCTACTTTTGTAATATTTGTCTTCTGCATATAGAAATTATTCCAGCGTTCTTTTATAATTTCTCCAATCCAGTGTTTCGGCATAGTTTTTATTATTTAATAGAAATTTAGAGTTTTTATATAAGAGAATAGTTATAAAAACCTCTAAAAATTCTTTTCGATGGAAATAACAGGGATTGCTTTCGTTTAACCAATCCTTAAATTTCGATTTTGCAATGTTATCTTGTATACTACAAATTATTGTTTGTCTAAGATTTAAAATATTGCAATTTTCCTTTAACAAATTGGTGTAATGTGTAAAGATTATTGTACTTATTTCATTGTAATAATCCGACGGAACAGTAATTTCATGTATGTCGTAGGCTTTATTACGTAGGAATGATGAGGCTGCATCTGGTTGTCCTTTTGCCTCTTCCATACATTTATGACATTTGTACTGTTTATCAAAAACTTTTTTAATAACGTATCCCGTGTAATAGGGCAACGTTTCTATTTCAGTGATACTCTTTTGTCTTTCCGGGTTAATACCACCAACGGCACTATCGTCCTCTTCCATATGTGCCGTTGATATAACAATATTTATGTTGTCATTTTCCTCTGACAAATCCATTGCTTCTTCTACGTCCGCATCAGCAACTTCATAGTTTATTTCTGGACAATTTTGTTCAAAATTTATAATACGTAATTCTACAAATCGCTCTATTGCGTTTTTGAAATCTGTAATTGTCGCGATATGTTTTAAAGTACTGCGTATATCTTGAAATAAAGTTTCCAAAATGTGTTGATTGTATTTATCAAATAGCATACTGTTTAGTTCCGGATATTTTTGGAATAAATCCGTGTTCATTTGCAAAAAACTATTCTGCGTTGTAAGCACTCCTTTAATCCAGCTATTTGAATCTCTGAAAGCGTAATTAAATGATTTTAAATACGAAATTAATTTTAGAAGAAAAATTTTTTCGTTGCAGTTATTCTTATGGTAAGGTCGAACATTATTTCTTTTCTCTTTTCGATCATTCGCATTAAGGACATCAATTAATTTATAAAACTGTTCGATGAAGTAAATTGTGGCCTTTACTTTCTCTAATAAATCATTGTGGAAAAAACCCGCATCCAATTGAGTTTTAATTGCTGCAACCATACTATGGCTGAACATTTTACTAACGTTTGAAATATCAAACGACCATGTATTTGAAGTATTATTAAAACAAGAATCGTCAATTTCCGGAAGCATACGTACGAAGAGATTTACCTTGTCTCTTTCGTATACTTCTTTTATTATTTTGATACTTGCTGTACCGTGGTTTGTTTGAATTTCTTGTTTTAAGAAAGTTCTCCACATTGAGTTGAGTACATGGCAGTAATCGTAAATAACGTATATCTTTTGATTCGCAGGACTTAAGAAGAAAGGTTCTTCTTCAGTTACAATTTCACGTTATGTTTTGCCTGGTCCGTAATAACAGACGTAACATTAAGTCCAATATTATTTACGGCGTTTATATTTTCCAGTAAGTATTCTTCAAGGTCATTGGAGGTAATGGTGGAGGGAGTGTTGTAGTAGCTGATCATAAAACACCAGGTACTGAAACAGCTTTTTAATAGGAAACACAAAACCCTTTCAGCACCTTTTTTTTGATGTTTCACCACATACTTTATCAACAAAACCAAGAATGCGATCCGTGGTTTTATCGTATTCTAAATCACGTTGTAAAAACATCTCATCCATGTTAATCGTGCATTCTTTTTCTGTAGCGGTTACATTTTTTGTAAGGTTTTTCAATTTTTCCATAACCTCTTCGTTGATTCCTGCTGTGTAACATTTAATTGCTTTACATATTGAATTTTAATGTTTCCCTCATAACAGTATACGCTTCGGATGACGTATACTGTATTTGTGAAGATATTGCAATTTCGTCCTCATTAAAATTTTCATTTTTTTTTTAAAATCATTTTAGCAAATGTTACAGCCTCCTTGCTGACAGTTGCATGAGGTATAGGAACATTCAGACGTAGTTCACTTTTCTTCTAGTTCCTTTATGTAAATATTCTTGTCTGCCAATTGTTGCAGGTATTTTTGCTCCATCGTAATGAATTCATTGTGTGAATAGAAATTTGTTGCCATTGTTTGGTGTTGTCTGAAATAAAACTAATGTTTTCTGAAATTGTATTGATGTTTTCTTAAAAAAAAAACAAGTAAGAGTGTGAAATTTGGCTGTGCCGAATCTTTGATACCCTCCACCTCGGTTTGAGTATTGATAATAAATGTAAACAAAATATTGGAAAAATATGCATGCGTTTCCTATATGCATGCGCTTCCGGTTATATGACATAACTTCTCTTTTAATTTAGTTTTTGCTAATTAAATAGCTCGCCTTAACCTCCATTGCAAAGGTAATGGTTGTGTAGGGTGGCTATATGCATTAAATCGTGCTAATTGGAGATGGCTGTATAGTTCTTTTAACTGGCGAACTATTTTTTCATTGCGGCCATATAGGTCGGATGGAGTAACAAAATAATAACCAAAAAAAGCTCTCTCAACTTTTTTATTAAAATATTGCCATATTTGGAAAACATAGAGAACAAATTTATAATAATAATAATAAATAGTAAAATTAGGGATGCCAAACGCAAAAAACCAAATGTCCCAAACATTTTAAATAAAATAATTTGTTATCTTTATTTTCTGAAAAACTTCAAATATTCTCATCAAATTCTCATCAAATTGCGTTTATTTATGTAACAATTTTTATGTTCGCAATTCTTAAATATCATTTGAGGTTTTCTAAAATTCATTGAATTTAAATTAATGTTTTCTGTAGTGCGAATTCAACGATCCGACAGAATTTCAACGATCCGACAATCGCAAAATATATCGACAGCTATTGTTGTTTGCACTGAGGATTAAGTGATTCACTAAGTACACACATCTTAACGACAGTCGACAAATCTATTTTTCTATTTATTTAAATTGTAAACGAGTGGCATCTCTGTTAAAATAAGCGAAAAACACAAAGAAGAATAGAAAAAAACAAATTACTTCGTGTTTGACAGGATGATTTTATGTTTATGTTTAATATCTCTATTTTTTTTTTACTAATATTTCTGTTTATTTATTTGAAAATGAAATAATGAATTGCTATTTCATTTTTTTATTTATATAAAAAAGTTTTTTAATAGAAGCAAAATATTTTCACTATTTTATGATTTTTATTTATGTATGACGACATTTCAACCTAAAAATTTAAGTTTTTATCGATTGAATAAACAACACAAAAACGGTTGTCGTTTAGATAACAACAACAGCTGACTTTAACAATAGCGAATATCGTTTAAAAATTTTACTGATAATTTTGCTTTTTTTTTTAACGATTCGACAATCGTTAAAAGAAGTTACTGAAAAGCTATTAATTTCTCCTGAATGCCAATATTTTTTTTTAATGTAAACATTTTTTAAATGTAAACATATTTGGTGTTTGTTTTGGAATTTCAATTTGTGTTTAACGAATAAAATTTATATGTATATTAAAGATGCAATTGATGTCTTCTAAATTTAAAATTATTATTTCCGACGTTTTGATATGATTTTCTGAAATTCAGTTCATATTTTCTAATTTATAATTGGAAATTTTAATTCCAGTTTTTAGAATTGATATTTTCTTAAATTTGAATTAAAAATTTAAAAAGTGCAATTTTGTATTTATGTGAATAATAATGCTTTAGTAATTATAAACAATTTTTAAAAATTAGATGTAATCGCAATCATATATTTTATAGGTAAAGCAGAATAATAATTCTATATAACTATGCAGAACTTTTTTGAAAGCAAAAAACTCATTGATAACTCGGTAACTCTATTTTGTAAAGACAACAAAAAGTTAATATGCCAAACTTATGTTCATATTTGTAAAAGAATAATGAAAAAACGTATGAAATAAAAGACCAGCTCGTGTATACTCTTAACATAGTGCTGTATGATATATATTTGAAAATATTGACATTCATGTTAAAATATAAATAACTATTGCAAAGCTAATTAGAACAAAAATTGTGGCGCCATCTATTGTGGCATAGTCACGCTGAGCAAAATGAAGTGACACTCTGTTAATGCAAAAGAAATGTATTTTCCCCACAACAAAATATTGCAAAATTTTATGTAAATAAAATAATATATTCTATATATGTATATTATTTGTATTATTTAATATGTGTATGTATGTATGTATATCTAAATATTACACACAAAAAATACAACATCAAACGTTATTTTTGTGATTTTCTCTTTAAATAAATTAATACATAAAAATTTTTTTTTGCTAAATTTACATTGTTTTCTTTTTATTAACAACTAGATATTTTAGCATTATTTGCTTTAGATGCTGGTGAATTTTTACTCCCTTTATATTAACTCATAGTGTTTGCTTGTCGAAAAATTTTGGATCGATTTGAACCCCTTTCCCGTGACCCAATCGATCTGAAACTTTGCAGGCAGGCTCGTGGCAATGACAGAAATGATCTAGTAAATTTTTTTAGTGATGCCAAAACAATGGAAACTTTTAAAATTTTCTACCAGAGTTGATAAAAAAAATGTACAAAGGGTTAGTTTTTATTATATTATTACCACAACGACCACAAAAACACCAAGTCCAGCTATGACAACAACACAACATTTAGAATAACAACAAGAACAATATAGAAACATCATATTTTTCATTTTTTTTTTACTTTTTCACAGATTTCCCTGGACCTGTTCCACCGATTTTAATGACTTTTGAAATAGAAATTTTACCATGAATTTGGTGAATCATTCTCACTAAAAATGATCACCCTAGCTGCACTATTCAGGGCGTGATCGTGACAAGAACAACATAGAAAATTATATTTTTTCAAGACTTTTTTTAGTTCTTCATTCAAATCTCGGGCCTTAATAAACCGATTTGGACGATTTTAAATAGCAAACTTTTCAGGATGTTAATGAATCATTTTTTATGTCAACGAGCACCCTAGCTGCCCGATTGATGCTGCCATCGTGATTTCCAAGACGGACAGACGGACATCGCTATATCAACTCCGGTTGTTATAAGGATCACAAATATATATATTTTATGGGGTCCAAAATTTTTTTTCTAATTATTACAAACGGAATGACAAACTTATATATACCCTCTGCACACTGGAGTGGAGGGTATAAATAGAAATAAGCATAGACCAAATTTGAGTGACATTGTTTTCATGTTTTTGCCTGCAGATGTGAAAAAGTTCATATCGGATGCTATATTTCTATGGGGTCTATGTTGAAAAATGTAACGATCTCGACTATATTTGGTAAAGTCACTTATTTTTTTCCCAAAATCATATGTATGTACAAATGAAATTTCTAATAATTTTTTTGTAGATTTAAGTGAAGATCGGGAAGAATTGTCCTACAGGGTTTATTTTTTGACTACTGATTAATGGGCCTAATAAACACACAAAAACCAAATTTGAATTAGTTCTATATGACAATTTGGATCTTATGGCAATTTAAAGCGATCTCATAGGGGTCATTTGTACGGAGACTAGGTCTGAACTTGCACCGATTTTCAACAACTTCAATAGCGTTCGTCCTATGGCCGATAAAAGTTTATATACCAAATTTCATATATTCGTATTTGTAGTTTGATTACATGGACACACAGACGGACGGACATCGCTATTATCGAACCAGGAAGTGTTAATAAAAGATTCTAGCTCAAAAATTTTTGGTAGTTACAAGCATCAGCAGAAACTCGTTATACTCTGACCACATAGTAGTATAGAGTATAATAAGTAACTTAAAATACTTTAGACCGAGCTTTTGATATCAATTAAACGTAGTTTAATTAAACCCACGATTTTTAAAGCTTTAGTCAATTAGTTTGAAAATTATTAGTTATAAGTTTAACTAAACTAAGTTTAACTGACATTCCAAAACTGAGGCTAAGAACATACAGTGCAAAAAAGTTTACTAAAAATTTGAAAAAATTGTCTATTTTTGAATGGGAGTTGTATAAATTTTCTGTAATATAAATTTTTGCTTTTAACTGGAATGCTACCAAAACAGAATTTAAGTTCTTAAAAATTAAATTTAAAACATCGATTGTATACGGTTAATTGAAAACAATTGCTCTTTACTTTCTTATTACTATACTTATCGTATAATTGTTTACAAATATTTAGTGCGTAAATATTATTCTTTATTGATATATTAAGATCGGAGAGCTATCGCACTCTCGATTAACAATAGAGATATCGGCCCAGCCATATGGAGGTTTGGAGAATATTCCTGTTTAAGTTCGTTGGTATCTGAATCCCATATCTTTAAGATGCCTTGATCATTAATAAGAGCAAATAGTTTGCCATCGGGTGAAAACCCCACCACGTGCTGTCCAAAAACCATTTCTTTTAAAACAGTGTAAAAATATTTCTGTTTTTGTAAAACACTTGCTCTCAAACAAATGTTTAATAGCGGGTAACTCATATTAATAAAACAAATTATTGTGTTGTAAATGTTATAAGACGCCCGGTAAACGTTTAAGTGCAAATAATTCTATTTCGAGATATAAGCGGTATAAACCAAAAGTGGAATATATTTCTATCTTTTTTTTGCCTAAATTTAGTTTAATACTTAATTATTTAATTTAATTTCTACATTTGCATTCAAAACCGTAAAAGATAAAATAATAGGTTAATTTCAATGAAGTTCATATCATATTATATTTTCACCAACAAAATAAGAAATAGTAAATTTCTTTATTAAAATAAACTGAATCAGTCTAATTCACAAACTATATAGTTATTTCGAATAATAATTTTCACAATTATTCATCCATATATAAAAACGCTTTATTGAACGAATTCAACTGACAACACTTACTCGTATGAGTCTGACACAGATAATTCAAGTACATATAAAAAATTAAAGTGAATCCCCCTGTGGATTTGTTGTTTTTTCTCGTCTTTTTATTACTTATTAAATTAAATTACAATATATATTTTTTACTTAAAATCATGACAATGACGGCAAGAGAAAAAAGTTTACTAGCGTCGGCTGACCACGAATGGACTGCCGAGGAAGAAATACAATTATTTTATGCCATGGGTGGCCTAAAACCGGTTGGAGTTAATAGACATTTTTACATAGCCTGTATAACAGATCGTCTGTCCAGAAGTCTTAATCGAGATTACACCACCGAAAGTATATGGGTTCATTTGAGGACCATGTACAATTTAGAAGCATTGGAGGATTTAGAACCATTACCATTTCCCAATGAAGAAAGGGAATTTTCTCTGCCGGAAGCTGAATTTTCCTCGTTATTGTCTAAAAAACGTGCAGCCAGCGAAGAAAGCCGACAAATTATAGATGGACCTCCTTCCATAATAGCTCTGGTAACAGATAACACGACCAAAGGTACGAAAAATATATGCTTATTTTATATGTAAGTAAAACAATTTGTACGGTTTTATAGATAAATCTATGAGTATACAAAATAAATCTACGTCATCGGGTATGGTAAGCTCCAAGGAATTGGATAGAAAACTAACAGTCAAGTTAACAGAAGCTCCTAAGCGAACACCAAAGCGAACAAGGGGTTCTATGTCTTTAGAATCTAGCAGTCCTTCAACTACTCCGCCACCCATACAAAGTAATAAAAGACGTCGTATTTAAGTTCCTCACAACCCCCCCACCACCCAACGAACTGTTTTTAAGTTGTCAAATCATGTTTTTAATAATACATTTTTTTATATATTTAGTTTCATTCTTTTTAAATATAATACTTAATAAATACATTTAATCCTCAAACTCATGTGAATTGTCATCCTCGTCCACAGAGCTGGTGTTGGGTACTTCTGCCATTACATTCAGACGTTCTAGAAACGTTTTCAACAAACGTTTGTTTAAATGGTCAGTTTGGGTTGTTACGCGTATTACAGGAGGATCCAACTCATTGGTTATATTAACACGAGGTGTTACAATATCCAAAATTTGTAAGGCAACATCAGCTTCTTTGGGACTTTCTTCTACACAAGGCATTTTAACGAGATGTTGAATAAAAAAGAGATGACTAAATTGTAAATAATTTATGTTTCTGACACTTGCTTTGCTGTTTCTTTCGTAACATTTTTTCTAAAACATTGCCGCCAATGTTTTTTCAACTGCGCCGTTTTCGGCTGCATTTATCTGATTTATATATTTCAACGTACTGATACGCAGTATTTTGGTAAAAAAAATATATATATGAGTATCCCTGTGCAGATTATTTCTGTGTTCTTTCTTTCTTGTCTTTGTAGAGTTGTTTTAAGTTTCTTCTTCTTCTTTGTCTCTTGGAGACTTGCACGCGGCGACCCCCCAAATCCCAGTGTCTCAGAGAGCTGCAAGAGTACATCTATGTTATCTCTTTCTTGCATATGTTAAAGACCGATGAAAAAATCATTTGCTTTTTCACAAAAAAAAAAAGTTGCGCAATTATTGCAGACGCGTGCAACTAGCACAGTGTTGCACTCAAAGACTTTGATACGTTATTGTCATAGAAAGTGTTTTGTAAAAGGTGTTTAATAGTTCTATTAAGTTAAGTTAAAATTATACATATTTATTAAATTCGAGAAAAAGGTAAGAATTTTTATAAATTATTTATAAAATCTTATATGACATTGAATATAGCACACAATATAAAAACATCTAAAAAAAAAAAACACTAAATTATAACTAATATCTACAGCCCGCCATCCAATGAAGTACTTAGTTGATGCCGTGTCGCCGTTGCTATTATGTCACATTCATACCGTTTTCCTAAGTCAGAGTACATTTACATGACAACTGTTCATCTCTTTTTTTTTTGACAAATTTTTACAGAAAATTGTATTCGATATTGTTGCGAATGAAAAAATAAAACTAAGAGTAACCTTCTTGAGTCGGTCCTAAGACCTGCAAATTTTACATGACGATGTCATAGGATGTCTACTATTATAATTGTGACAGGTTACAGACGGCCAATTTACCTATATCACCATATAAACGTGGCAGGCCTTTGGTTTGGTTCGAATTGTGTTTCCCGTAATATAGTCAAATAGTGACGAAAAGAAAATTTGGAAAACAACGCAGGCTCAATAGTCAACGTATAAATAGACACTTACATTACAACGCTACATTATGTATAGAAAAATAACAAGACGTAAATAAAACAGGATTGCATATATTCGTAGTAGGTTTTTTAAAATGTTATGTTGGTAAGACTAAATGTGGAAAAAAAGAAAATTATTTGTCTTCATAAAAATCATCTAAAAAAATAACAAAAAAATAAATATACTTTAACAATAAATATCCAACCATAATAAATAAAAATAGTGTAATATTTAAAAACAGTGCTTGTAAAAACAAACAATAAGTCGCGAAAGAAACACACACACATAGTCAAGGGAAAGTTATCATAATACGAATGCAAGTAATAACAGAAACACAAAAATTGCGACACAACAAACAAAGAATGCTCCATGAATCCAATTGCACTAAAATAACATAAAATATATACTTATATTAATAATAACAAAACAAAAATAGCTAAAAATAAAACTATGGATTATGTGTACTGTGGAGCAGACACCATGGGTCCGCCAGCGGATGATATGTTAAGTGAGTATATACTTTAGAATATATATTCAAATAAAACCGATGTGTAAACTATTACTATTAATTGCTATGCCTAGACGTTTATGACGGCGGAGGTCAACGTACAAACAATCATTATTCGCCAAATTTTGGGGGATTCAATTTGGGCTCCGGTGAACCAGATTATATAGAACTGGTTCCTATTTTAGCAGATGGTGGAGAAAACTTTGGAGTCTCAGCCGTGGCATTTGACGATTATGAAGAACTACTGTGGATGGGAAATCAAGGGGTATTCGTTTGTTTTAGATGTTTCTTTAACAATAAATATCTAGTTTTGTCTACTTTAGGGTCATGTTACTTCCTACTTTAGCAGTAACATGCAAAAGTATACCTCCTTTCAAGTGCACTCATCTGATATTGTCCGTCAAATATCTACTATAGATTCTGGCATTTTAGTATTAACTCAGACGTCTTTAAGACATCAAATACGACGTGGCATTCCCAAATTTACACATAAATCAAAAAGTATGTCGGAAATGGTGTGTATGCAACAATTGTCACCACATCGTTTGGTTATGGCTGGTTTGCAAGATGAAATAATAGATTTTGATTTAAGAACATTAAAAGAAACTAATTTGGTAAATCTAAAATAATCTATTTTTTTAACTTTTAACATATATTCTATTTCTCTAAAGGAACATGTTGGTTCAGCCGGCTGTACTGTATTACGTAAAAATTCTCGTTTTCTGTTTGCTGGTGAACCTTTTGGTACCGTGACTTTACGTGATTTAAATTCTCTACATGTTGAACATACAATTAAAACACACACTGGCAGTTTATCGGATTTCGATGTACAAGGCAATTATTTAATATCATGTGGCTACAGTGGACGTCAAGGTACTCTGGCTGTTGATCGTTTCCTTATGGTTTATGATTTACGCATGTTACGTTTAATATCACCCATACAAGTTCTTATTGATCCTCATCTTTTAAAGTTTTTACCATCGCAAGCTTCGCGTTTAGCGGTCGTGTCCACCTATGGACAATTGCAATTGGTGGATACGGTTGAATTAAGTGAACCTCGTGTATCTATGTATCAGATAAACACGACCGGTAGTCAATGTTTGTTAAGCTTCGATGTTAGCTCTACTTCGCAAGCAATGGCATTTGGTGATCAATCAGGTCATATTAGTATCATAGGCTCTGCAAATATACCACAGCCTCAATTCAATAATTTTTCAAGGGCTACAGAGTTTGCAGATCATCCCGTACCTCAGCTGCCTATAGTACCCATAACGGACACCACATTCCCTCTATCATCTATAGTATTGCCACATCTGGTAACAGGTACTCGGTGGTTTTCGGATTGGCCAGCAGAATTGTTGCGCTATCAATATCGCAGACCGAAGCCAATCGAACAGGATGTTTTGAATAATATGAAAATGCAAGGACCCATTGGCTATTCACCTAATCCACGGACAATGAGACGAAACCAAATTCCATACATTTTAGAAAATAGTACTGGAACTACAGCTGGCATTGGTAACGGTCTGAATAATGTGGTTAAATCATCAGATTCTGGCGTGAAGATTATTCCTCGTCGTTATCGTAAGGTGGATTTAAAGTATTCTAAACTGGGCACACAAGACTTTGATTTTGAACAACACAATCAAACCTGTTTTGCTGGTTTAGAGGCGACTTTGCCAAATTCATATTGTAATGCCATGTTGCAGATATTATATTTCATTGAGCCATTACGCCAAAAACTATTAGATCACAGCTGTGTCAAGGAGTTTTGTTTATCATGTGAATTGGGTTTTCTTTTTTCAATGTTGGACAAGAGTAATGGTTAGCTTCAAATAAAATGAAACATGTAGGAAATAATAATTTCTTTCTTTAAATGTTTACTTCTAGCGTCAACACCCTGCCAGGCTAGTAATTTTTTACGTTCTTTTCGTACCGTACCCGAAGCTTCAGCATTGGGTCTTATATTATCTGATAGATCATCAAATGTTAATTTAATTAGCTTAATACAGGTGGGTGAAATATTGCCATTTTAAATAAAATATGTTTGGAAAATATTTTGAGCTAAAACAATCAAGAGTTAAATCAGGGACCGAAAATAAATGTTAGTTTGAATTATTTTTTTTTTTTTTACAAAAAAAGCATATAGAAATAAATGTCGGAGAACTGATTCAACTATATATGATTTTAATCATTGTGAACTAGTCTTTCAGAATAAGCTTTGCTTTTTATATTTTTGTCGATTTTTTTTTTAGCTGAATAAAAGTTATTTTTTTTAATTTTTATTTTTTCGAGCAAATTCAACAATCAACCACTGCCATAAAAAAAGTGTGAGAAGAGAATCTTTTGATAATTTTTTAATGCGAATTGAAAATTCCAACGAAGGTCACTTTTTTTGGGGATTCCTAATTTTTTTGCCTACGTCTGACTTTTATATTGTCGAGAAAATAGCTTTAATTTCTGTCCGAAAAAATAAAAAACCAAAAAATTACTTGTTTCTGACCGAAAAATTAAATACCAAAAATAACTTATTTTATTTCTACTCGAAAAATTAAAAACCAGAAAATAAACTGTTATCAAAAGATAACTGTTATTTTCTGCTCGAAAATGAAAATTAAAAATAACTTTTCTATTCGAAAAAATAAAAATCAAGAAATTTTTTGCAATAATTTTTTTTCATTGCCGCTCGATTGGATCACGGTAAATGGGTTAAAAATCGATCCAGTTTTTTTTCGGCAGACAAGCAATTACTACGAGTTAAAATAAAGGGAGTAAAAATATCTTATTTTCTGCTCGAAAAAATAAAAAACAAAAAATAACTTATTCCTGTCCGAAAAAATAAAAATTAATAACTTTTATTTCAGCTCGAAAAAATTAATATCAAAAATAACTTTTATTTCCACTGGTAAAAAATAAAATCGAAAAATTAAAAATCAGAAAATAAATTAAAAAATAACTTTAAATTCTGCTCAAAAAACTAAATATCGAAAATAACTTTCATATCTGCTCGAAAAAATAAGATCCAATAACTAAGTTTTATTTCTACTCGAAAAATTAAATCAAGCGAACTTCTTCTAAACTTTATAGTTTAAATTAAACATTGAATTATCCGGAATTTTTGATTATCAATGCGCTCATCCCCAAGCATTCCGGATAACAGGGCTTTGACCTTGCTCAAATTCAGAAAGCTGCTTTTTTAAAATTTTAAATTTTCAATAACTTGAAAAACTGAAAAGATACCGACGACATTGCCAGTTATGATTTTAGTAGTTGACCTTATAATTGAGAAAGACTTTTTTATTATTGTTCTATAAATCTATCGTTAGTCCAAATAGGTTTATTTTTTGCTGTGTGTAGCTGCACAGTTTGTCTAGAATTTATCCTTACCTTACAGTATGTCGTTCTGGAGATATAGTACAAACTAACCTTATAATTGTGAAACGCACCGTAAGGTCTCTGGTCATAAAAAATATAAAAAAAAAATAATTCTTAAAAATTTTTTTACTTTAAAATTCTTTTTAAGCTTAAATGAAAAAAAAAATATTTTAATTTTAAAAAACAAAATTATCTTTTTGATATTTCAAATTTTGTTTTACATATTTATCCCTTCTGTTGCCGTCTTGCTAAATACTTCTTCATTTTGCTTTTAAGAATTGGAATCGTTTTATATTGCATCAAATGCATTATGAGAATTTGGATTCGCACAAAATTAGCCATGTACCACCTATGGGACCTAGTCACGGTAGTTAAATTTATAACAACAACAATTTTATTAGTTTCTTTACTCATATATTTTGTTTTACTGTGTAGGTAAACTATCGCAATTACAATTTACTGAGGAAAATAACGCAGAAATTAATAAAACCGTTGCTGGTGAAATTTTCCAAGGAATTGATGTTAAGAATGGTAAGTATTACGTTATCAATAAGCCTTAAGGTTTGCGCACGAAAAAACTATAACATACATTTTTATTTAGAAAATTATACTCAATTAAAATTACTAGTATAGTAAAAAAAATATTAATTTTTCATTCAATTTAAAAATTTATGAAAATTTAAATGAGCCGAAAGGTATGCTAATCAATTTAAGCAATTCAACACAGGGCGTGTCATATACAATTTAAATCATTCTCATTAACAGGGTGTAACAAATTATAAGAAATATGTTATTTTATTTAATTAAATATATTTTTAAGACAGATTAAACATAAGTTTTATCATTCTCAGCTTCTCCTCCATATGAACTATAACTATGCCAATTTTCACACACCTCTGTGCCCGCATATTGCTTAAAAAGGGAATTAAAAATTTACCTTCACGTATTAATATATAGATACAATTTTTTTTATTCTTGTTTATTTAATAATTATTATACATTAAAATCGATTGTGACCAAATTATAATTTTTTTTTATAAAAATTCGAAACGGGCTTTTACTACAAACGCTTATGAGACAAAAGTTTCTCGGCAAACGGTTTGCGGGCTTATCAAGTTATAACGAACTTAAGAAAAAAATGCGAATATTTCGGAGAAAAGTACAGAAGGTGCCCGAGACTCCAAGAAGAATAAGGCAAAGTGCATACTGCATTATGGTCACTGAAACGTACGTGCTTGACATCTCACAGCTACGAGGACGGTCCCGGAATAATTCGCTGGTGGCAGTAGTTTGAAAAAAGCCCTTTTGTGAAAAGTGTCAAACTTAAAAAACATATCTTTTATGTTTCAAGACGCCACGTTGTTCAGATTTTTTTTGGAGCCATCAAAAATAAACGATCTCAGTGAATTTGTAAAAATGGAAAAAATTGGTCACCATTATGTATTTCAATACTTTAATTTGAAAGGTCTCAGTCCAACCAATATTAAAGCTGAACTAGATTCCATTCTGGGGGAGTCTGCTCCTTCGTTTACGACTATAAAATATTGGGTGGCAGAGTTTCAACGAAGCGGTACGTTCTGCCAAGACGAACACCGTAGTGGTCAGCCAATTGAGATGGCCACGCTTGAAACGGTTAAGAAAATCCACAAAATGGGATTGGATGATCGTCTGCTGAAAGTGCGCGAGCTAGCTTAAGGGGGCGGGAGGGGGTTGCGAAAGGTTTTAAAGACGAAAAAAGGCGTATTTTCATGATTTATGAAGAATGAAGATATGAATAATGTTGGATTATTTATTTCATATACACGTTGTAGTATAACATTTGAGGTATCGTTGAAAAAAATTGCAATAAATAAGTTCGTGACAGCGAATCTCGGGAGGCGCCTCGAAAAAAAGTTGTTATGCGCTGAACTTCATAACTCGTTACCGGATCATCTAAAACGAAAAAAAATTGAAATGCGTTTAAAAGGTGATATGTTTCCCTAGGTAGTCAGAGGGAGTTTTTTTTTTTGATTTTTGATGTGTAAACATCTATACGCGCAGGGGGGTAAATTTCTATTTCACAATACAATCACAAAAACAGCGTAACTCATATCGGTGTGAGCTGAAGCAGACAACGCTGTGTGACTTATGATTGTATTGGTGAAAAAATTATGATATAAAATTGTTTTATATGCCACTTTTTTAAAAGCGTCATCTATGTATCACTTATATACGTTTATATTAGGATATTTTTAACGTTTTACAGCAAACGGTTGTTGAATTAGCTGAAACAGTTTTTGCTATAAGTGATACATAGATGACGCTTTCTGTTTGATTTTAAAAATGACATAAAAAAATCTTTAATTACTAGATGTTTACAGATCTTCCCTGTGATCGGACTCACATGATTTTTTTTTTATTTTTGGCAGCATTTTTAAGTGAAAAGCGAGATTTTCGGCAAAAAAAATTTTGAATTTGTTGTTAAAAATTTTAAAAATTGTAAAAAAAACTCCCTCTAATTACCTGTTGACGTATGTGTAGAAATAATGTATAAAATTTCAAAAGGATCGGTCAAATAGATTTTGAGTTATGATGTTCAAGAACTTCAAAAATATTGTTTGCGAGAAAATCGATTTAAAGTTTTTTATACTCGAAAATCCAAAATTTAAGCATCAATAAAAGTGAATAACTTTTTATACTTACACAGAATCATCAATGCCAGCTCCGTACAGTTAAACACTGTTATAAAAGTCGCTCGAAACGCTGTATCTTCGTTAGTTTTGATCCGATTCACTTGAAATTTTGACACAATATTCTCGACATATACATTCAGAAAAAAATAAAAATGCAAAAGAAGTTCAATGCCAGCTCCGTGCAATGAAACACTGTTATAAAAGTAGAAAGTAATTTGGAGATTACAAAGGGACTTGAAGCAGCTTCTCTAGGTAGGCGCGTCGCGCAGCTGCCAGGTAAGTATAAAAATCAAGCATGAGGGCCGGTCGCTTGAAATTTGAAATTTTGACACAATATTCTCGACATATACATCCAGAAAAAAATAAAAATGCCAAAAAAGTTTTAACACCTTACCCCCCTGAAAAAGTGCTATACATCGCATATTGACCAAAAATTTGGAGATGAAAAAGCTGCCTGCAAGATGGCTGCCGCGTATACTCACAATATAACAAAAACAGCGTTATAAAGATGTTAAAAAAATGGTTGGGGCGATGTTTCATCGCAATAAAGCCAATTATTTGTGTCGATTCGTAACTATGAATGATACATGATTCCACCAATTCACACCTGAGACAAAGTAACAGTCAAAACAGTGGACTAAAATGGGAGCGGCGTATCCTAAGAAGGCGAAGTAAGTCCATCTGTAGGCAAGGTTATGGCTCCTGTTTTGGGAAGTGCGTGGAATAATTTTTATTGATTATCTTCAAAAAGGAAAAACAATCAACGGCGAGTATTATACTAACTTATTTCAGCGTTAAAGTGATGCAATTAAAGGAAAAAAGGGCGCATTTGGCGAAAAAGAAAGTGTAGTTTCATCCAGACAATGTACCAGTTCACACATCCACTATTGCAATGGCCAAAATCCATGAATTAAAGTTCGAATTGCTTCATCACGCACCTTATTCGGTAGATTTAGCTTCCTCAGATTATTTTCTATTTACAACTAAACTTGAAAAAATGACTGGGTGCTAAATATTGGCCAACAATGAAGAGGTGGAGTCTGCTGTTGATGGCTATTTTAAGGAGTTAGACAGTTCTTACTGTTAACAGGGTATCGAAGCTATTGAATATCGCTGGGTAAAGTGCATCGAGGAGATTATATTGAGAAATAAATTAAATTTTTTCCAAATTTATTGTTTTTTTTTTTTTGTCAGTTCGGGTTGTTCTGGGACCGCCCTCGTGCTAGAGGGAGTGTCCATGAAGAAATTTAAATAAAACAAGTAAGAAAATTGTAGTCGGTCTAGACCATGCGTTTAGAGACCCTATCTCTTAGGTTCAACTAATTTAATATAGAAAATAAGCATAAACCAAATATGAGTGGCATTGTTATTAATTTTTTTGGCTTCGGATATGAAAAAGTTCATATCGGCAGTTATATTTATATGTGGACTAGGTCGAAAAATGGACCGATCCTGTCCATATTTGGTAAGGTCACTTATTTTTTGCCAAAACATATACAAACCAAATTTGAGAAAAATCTGCAATATTTTTGTTTTTTGTAGATTTAAGTGAAGATCGGGAACCAGCTTTATATGGGGGCTATGACTAAGAATTGTCCTATAGGGTTTATTTTTGGACTACTGATAAGTGGATGTAATAAACATATACCTTCCACCTCCTGTGTTCTGGTGAATATAATTCACCACCCTGGTTTACTCTTTCTGCTTTTACCTTCCATGGACCTTCAATGGGTTGTCAAATTAGGCCCGTACAAAACGCGATCCTCACAACTCTCTTCTTCCGGAAATAAGGGGAATGGACCACCAAGTACATCAGCTCCTGTGGCCTATTTTACTACTCTGGAACTTCAATGTGTGGCGAATTTTGGCACGCACAAAATTGGGTCCTCAGATTTCTTAACTTTATTCAAATCTATTAAATTTTTTGGAATAAAAATTGTGTTACATTTTAATCGAAAACATTTTTTTAATTTATATAAAATATAATTATCGATATTTTTTTAGATGAATCTTCAAAAGATGATGATCGTGAACGTAGAAAAATTAATGAGGAAACCGAAATAAGTCGAATTTTTGGCACTAAACAGATCAGCATAAATCGTTGCCTTAAATGCAATGAAGAGAAATCAAAAAAATGCATTTTATTGACATGTAATCTTTCGTATAATCCACAATCTAAAGAATCAGCGGAATTTATGAATTTTGGGACGATTCTAAAAGGTTCTTTAGGTTGGGAGAAGGCTATACAAGCGTTTTGTGAAAATTGTAAAAAGTATTCGCCCAACAAACAAACTGTTAAGGTAAGGCAAATCAATCCTTATAATAAGATCAATATACATTATATTTATCACTTGTTCAGGTTACTGGCTTGCCACAACTACTAACAGTTAACTGCGGTTTAAACAATGAAAAAGATCTAACTTTTCTTCGAAAACAACTGAATCGTAATAATCACACCATGTCTGAGAGTCCAGCCACTTTAAATACCAATAAGCCCTGTCGTTATGGCATTAACTGTTCTCGCAGTGACTGTCATTTTATTCATCCTGAGCATAAATCACCTTCAATGCCGTCGGCGATGACTAATCCAAATACAAATGTCTCACCAAGTGGTCGTCAAAATTCGTGGTTTCCATTATTCTTTTCCATGGCCATCAATGATCACGGTGACTTAAGTGTACAAACGGAGAATAGTAACACAAAGACAGACAACGTCCAGAACTCAGATACTACGGGCAACATGCAATGTTGTAATTTGGAAACAGCTTCAAATGTTAACGGTAAGTTGAACCATTGGATTTTTATTGTGTAGGCTGGATTATCGTTCTTTAATTTTAGCCCAAAATGTCAATGATTCTTTTCGTGAATATGCTTTACATGCTGTGGTATGCCAAATTGACGATGGTAGCCAAAAGAATTTGGTTTCGTTGATAAATGTTAGTAAAAAGTATCACACCATGAAATCGGGTTCCGTAGGCTGTGGTGAGGAACAACATCAATGGTATATATTTAATGATTTCAGGTAAGAATACAAAGGAAGCAAACTGGATAAACTAAACTCCAAAAATATTGTTATAATGATGTATGTATTCCTATAGCATTTCTCCCGTATCAAATCAGGAATCTGTTTGGTTTACTTTAGATTGGAAAGTGCCTTGTGTTTTGTTTTACAATAGCATTAATTCAGATAAATCTGAATTTGATGGTATATTTCCTGAAGACTTTGAAATTCTACACAATGAACCACAGCCCCTTTACAATCCGTTTATGAAAGTAAAAATTTATATTTTTAAGGAAAATAGGTTTAAATAATGTATAATTCTTTTTAGGATATGCATAATCCTGTTCAACCATTAAATCCAGGTGATACATTATTTAAACCATTACTACCTAATGAAATGCCGCAGGCTGGTGATTTGGTTGCTATGGATGCTGAGTTTGTCACCTTAAATCCAGAAGAGAATGAAATACGCCCGGATGGCAAAACAGCAACCATAAAACCATGTCACATGAGCGTAGCGCGTATTTCTTGTATACGTGGGTAAGAAAATTTGATTAAAAAAAGGGATATTTTGTAGAGATTTCATGAAACAAATATCTTGATTTAAATATATTATTTTTATTTAGACAAGGCCCCGATGAGGGTATACCCTTCATGGATGACTACATATCAACCCAGGAAAAAGTAGTAGATTATCTAACACAATTTTCGGGCATAAAACCGGGAGACTTGGATGCTAATTTCAGTAGCAAACGTTTGACAGCACTTAAGAATTCTTATCAAAAACTGAAATATTTGGTAGATGTTGGTGTATTGTTCGTAGGTCATGGCTTAAAAAATGATTTTCGGTAAGTGTTTATGTATTGAGTACAAACATGGATTACTATTTATGGTCTTCTCTTTCTCTAGGGTCATTAATATACATGTACCTTCGGAACAAATTATTGATACAGTACATTTGTTTCATTTGCCCCATCATCGTATGGTATCTTTAAGATTTTTGGCTTGGCATTTCTTTGGCACAAAAATCCAATCAGAGACACATGATTCTGTAGAAGATGCGCGCACCACACTGCAGTTGTACAAACATTATCTACAACTACAACTTGAAAAAAAGTTCACTGCCGCTTTAAAAAATCTATACGATCGTGGTAAACAATTACAATGGAGAGTGCCCGAGGAGTAATATAAACAAACGATTTTAAGCATTTAATATATAAAAAAAAAAATCATATGAAAAAGAACCGTCGTATAAAAGAATATTTACAGAGTACAAACTGACACCGAACCGAAAAAAAAACGTTTTAACATTTTAAATGACCAGACCCTTTTAAAAAATTATATTATATTATGATACCATACTTTACAAAACTATATTTTCTTAGATTTTTGTTTCTAGACATTTTTATATTTTTTACTTTATCAACATCAATACACACACTAACACCAATGTCTGTTGAAAATAACGCTCAATATGTTTTAAAGAGTAAAATTTGAAGAAAAAAAATATTAATAAAATAAAACCAAAATTATATTTATTTGAAAATTGACATTAATATTCTGTCCACACAACACGTTTTTCTAATTCGCCTGAAAATTTATATGGAAAAAGAAACTTACAAAACTCATTAATTTTACATATAATTATTCAGATGAACAATCAAAACGTGATATGGAAGCAGGGAAGTGAAAAAGTAAAGTTTAAAAAAATATATTTTCTTTTTCTTTGGAAAAAAGTTAAATAAAAACAATTAAAAATAAATACATATGAGTTTTTTTTAAGTAGAGTAACTATCACCCTGCTGTTATTTTTATTTTACCATTAGGATAAGATTTAGGTTAACTCATGGCTTCTTGATGTCCCAGGTTTTATATGGACTTGAGATTGGCCCTGGATAATTTCTGTAAATCTTAATAACATAAACAAGATTGTAACTACTGTTGTGCGCTTTGTGCATAATGTTCGTAGACGTAATCATATTTCAAGAATATGTTAGAGGCTCTCTTCAGGGATTTTTTGCAATACCGTAATATTCTGTTTTACCGGTTGATGTAATCCTAAGTATCAGAAACAAACGTACCTTTCGAGGTACGTCGTGGTGTGTGAAGGCTGGTGTTCCTGTTCTGCTGTGTTGTGGGTTTACTTTTACTCATTCAAGTAGGAACCATCAGATCTGTATTCCCAGCATTGTCATTTCATTATGCAAGGGGTCATATCTATGTAGTGAGGGTAGCTCGTTGCTGAAGTAGTCTTTTATATTACACTAGCTGAACCCGGTGTGCTTCGCTACCCCTCATCGTTATAAAATAAAATAAAAAAAAATATTTATACATTAACAAAATATTATTAAATTTAGAATTAATTATTGCACTAACAACTTTATATAGTCAAGAGCTTAATAGAAGTTATTATGGATTTTAATTTTTCTAAAAAGGGCGTGGTCCCGCCCAGTTTTCTTGTAGTACTATTTCTATTAATTTCAATACGATATATACCAAATATCATCGCCGTAGGTTAAAAAATGGATGAGATATGACGATTTTAAATTTTGGGTTATATGGGTGGACCACGCCCCTTTGCCCACTAACAACTTTATATAGTTAAGGATTTATTATTTCGCAAAAATATCCTTTTGTGAAAATTTCATGACGATCCTTCCAGTAGTTTAGAAGATATTACGGTTTTTTATTTTTCTAAAAAAGGGCGTGGTCCCGCCCACTTTTCTTCTGGTATATATTTCTATGCATGCCAATACTATATGTGCCAAATATGACCGCTGTAGATCAAAAATTCCCGAGCTATGGCGATTTCAAATTTTGGGTTATATGGGCGTGGCAACGCCCCTTTGTCCAATCAAAAACTTATATAGCCCTATTATTCCATCCAGAGCCACAGTAACACGCTGTGAAAATTTCAGGAAGATCTGTTCAGGGGTTTGGCCTCCTATAAAGCACAAACACACATTCATTTTTATATATATAGATTGAAAGCAAATTAATTATAATTTAAGGTAAAATGGGGCGAAAAAGGGGGATTTGTTAATAAAAAACTGTATGGCTACATTACCTGTAGATAGAAAGTGTATAAAACTTTAGGTAAATACATATTACAATAAAAAGTATTTTGTATAGCAAACAATGTTAGTGGTATAAGTATCTGAATTAAAAAAGGGGGCGGTGAAGTGGGCGTGGTTCATAGTTATATGGCGACGTTAACAGTATTAAGAGCAATATACTACCAAATAAAAAAAAATCCGTTGGAAGGAACAAATTTGTACAGAGATCAAAAAGTTTAAAACTTTCAAACAAAATTTGGCGTGAAAGGGGGCATGGCGTAATAAATGTTTATTTCTACCTCGCCTATAGTATAATGTGTATACAATTTGAAGTAAATCTGTTAAAAACTATATGGAAGCAATTACATAATTTTAAAAAAGTGGGCGTGGTCGAAAAAAGTACCCTATTGATCATGCCAGAGTCCCAGTTAAATGCTGTGAAAATTTCAGGAAGAGGTTTGGTCTCCTATAAGGTACAAACAAATAAACAAACACACATTCCATTTTATATATGTATATAGATTATGAATAACAAAAAATAAATAAATCTAAGGCTATATGTTGTTTACAGCAAATATTCACTAATTACACTGTATTATAATCGGAAAATTTTTGCACAGTGTAATGCATTTTTCAAATAGAAATTAATTTTTATTATAAAAAAAACATCATTGTTTTTATAAAAACACAATAAATAAGAAATTATAGTAAATACTGGTCAAAAAAGAAAAGCAATTAACTTCAAATTTAAATAGTATTAGAATTTAAAGGTTAATTGCATTGTGCAACAGTTCGAAAATTGTTGTACAGTATTATTGAGGTACTGAAAATAAACAAAAGTAAACAAAACTGTTTATTGCAAAATACATAATGGCAATTATAATACATCGGACCCATTTAAATAGTTAAGTGAATCTAAAACAATTCAAATTACTGAATTTTAATCAGTGGCCGTGGCAAAAATAAGTGTGATTTGTTTTAAAGTTTATTTAACATTTACGTTAATTGGATAACATATTAATTAATCAATTTCTTACATGATTTGATCATTATTTCTGCCGGTAAAGCATGTCTTACGTGTAAAAGCATGTCTTACATTTTTTTATACCTACCTGTTCTTTTTTTTGTTAACTTTTCTTCTATTTTCTTAATCAAACAACTTATAACCTGTTTCGTCTCCAAACAATTAGAATTCCAAATGTTAGATTTCCGTAGTTAATAACCACACAACAAAAAGTTTTCTATTAGGTTTTGGGAACTAAGGTCCACCTAAGTCGCCGAAATATTTCCATAACAAACGTCCTTTATACAGAAAGACGCAATATTCTGAGATTCTTTGTCACCTTTATTAACATAACTTCGCGATTTGATGTCAAAACCATAAATTAATTATTTAAAACTTTAAAAATATACAACTGTTGTTAGTACACACTTACTTTTTTAATTGTTTTATAGAAAAGCCATTAAAACATATGCATCTATTATAATGGTAACGGTAAGAAGTGATGCCATATTTAACAAAACTTGCCAGCTGTTATTTAAAAAAAACAGAAACATATCCAAAACTTTAGTTTTCAAACGTATTTTTAAAAAATTTAAATAGCAACAGTGTACGTGTAACAAATAATCACAAACCACTACACTACCATTCAGTAAAGCAAAAACATTGACACATTTGTTTCAAAAATTGATCTATTTTCTGCATGACAGGTTATACTGCTGTTTCGGGAAAAGTCACCAACCCCCATCAATAACCAAAAGCAGTAGATAGTTTGTTTGGTAAAAAGTTAAATTCATATAAATTTGCTGAAAACAACCAAATTCAGAGAATTCAAGCATCTAGTTTTTAGCAATGATTAGGCTTCAAATTTTAACGAAACTTATTTTTTGTTTTATTTTATACAATAGTTGAAAAACATACAAAGAATTCATTTATATCCTTAAGAGGAAATATACATACGTTAAATTAAGAAATAGTGAAAGAAGTTAAAATAAACTAAAGGTGTATGAATAAGCATTTTTTTTTGTTGTTGTTAATAAACTTAAATTAAATTAACTTTGTTGTATGTTAAACGAATGTTTTGCTTGGTCTTTGTTTTTAGATGTTGTCATAATCTTCATCCATATCCAAATATGAATCACTGTTTGTTTTTGAAATCATCGCTGTCGTCATGGTTGGAGCAGCAAATGAACTAGCATTTGACGAGTTTGTTTTAGACTTTGTTAAAGTAGATATATTTAATGGCTCCGCCATTGTAGCTTTGGAATTACGAGATTGTTGATCTACAGCATTTGCTGCAAATGGTTTTGTTTTATTTAGTGATGATGAAAATGATTGCGGCGGTGGCTGTGATGGTAGAGGTGATGGTGTACCAATGCTGATAGTGGCCACGTTTGGTACTAATGATTTTGATGTTACAGAGGCCGAAGCCACAATATTAGAAAGATCTATGCTTATGACTGGTTCTGCTGAGAAATTAAAAGCCGTATTGTTATCCGACATACTAGCTATGTTGGCAGGAGCACTTAAAGGACCAGCCACTGTAGCTGCAGCAGGTGTAGCTCCGGCCAAAGGTAAATTGCTATAGTCTATTTTAACCACTGGCTTACTGCAATAATCAATGCTTACAAAAGATGCGGGTATGGCAGTCTGTTGCGAGGGTGATCGCAACTGTTGTGGAGGGTTATTGGTATTTGGCTTATAATTGTTGTCGTCGTTGATGTTATTTGACGACGGCATTGGGTACGATTGATGTTTCAGTCGTGGATAGTTTATCGAAGTGGATGATAATGATGATGATGCTGTTGATAATTGTGAAGGAACTGGTACTGAATCGGAACGTGATAGTTTTGCTGGCAAACAGTCAACATTTGCATGGGCCAATGATGTTGTATGTCTTATAACAGAATTTGAATTCGAACTAATAGATCTTTTTAAATAATTTCTTTGATAATCATGATGTTGTCGCTGATGATAAGGAGTATGTCCTCCATTGTGACCATTAGAGGAGTTGACTTGCTGTTGACGTGTATTGGCCCTCAGCGAAGTCGATGGCATACTTAAATCATATGGTGTATCTGAGTCTGGATTTTGTTCTTCGGGTGAACTTTGATTATCCTCTTCATTGTAATTGGCCGCTTCTTCGGCTACACTTATGTCTGGTATATTCTTTACCAGTTCGCGTAGAAAATCAAAACGTTGTTCAGACATTATACACTGTTTCATATGTGATGTTGACAAAGTCTTGGCATTTCGAGAATTGGTAATTTTAAGGGTTTTAGTTAAAAGCGATTCAACGAAAAGTTCCAGTGTCCTAGGTAAAGAGGAAGAAATTAAATGAAAGGATCAAAGGACCCATTAAATATATAGTTAAGGAAACCATTACGTTTCAAAGGCTATATAAAATTATATACATTTTTTTTTAAATTCTGGAAATTTTTTTAAATAAATTATGAGACTGGAATATTTCATCTATGTTATATTTTTTTAAATTCATTTCAAAATCTTTTTGTTTTTAAAAGGATATAAATTATAATGGGTACTGCTTGGGCCACTTTCCCCACTTCTTCATCGCTTTGCATTATTTTTTTGATACGCCCCTGTAAAAAGAAATAATATAAATTTCAGATATTAACATTCATTTGTGTTTCAAATTGTAATTAACTTGGCTCTGTTAACTTAAACCATGTTGTTATACAAAGTGATGCCAGACAATAAAAATTTCGGCCGCCTATACGTACGTCACTATGAAATTTTCCATGGAATTCTGCCACAAAAATTTCTTGAAAATTGCATGAACCAATTGGTAGGGTGAAGGGAGGTGAGAAGAGGGGTACAAAAATTTCATGTATTCCTGGTTCTTGGGTGATTTTTCTTGAGAACTTTTCTTTACACTCATCTTAAGATACATACTTGTTTCGCGTATATATTTTTTAGTTAGGAATGATAAATTTCCGGTAAAATGTCAAGAAATTAATTTTAAAAATTTTACATATCAACTACAAAAGAGAATTGGGAAAATTTCAAGAAATATTTCATAATGTCCGACCCCCGGCCCGGACATTACGAAATTTTCCATAAAATTTTTCATGGAATTTTTTCTATTTTCTTTGAAAGTCCCTACGTAAAAATTTCGGTAATACACTATGAAATTTAATTTCATTAGAACACTGTGCAATTTATGTTATGTTATAGGAAAATATTCTTTAGTATCATTTTCGAATCCGAATCTTTTTATTTATTTACAATTTTGGAAGCACATTGATTAGAACATATTAATAATAATTCAACAGCTAAGATAAAAAAAAATAAAAATTCGAAGTCTCCGTTGACTTTGTAAGTCAACTAATGTTCTGTAACTGAGAAAAACATAATAAATTTATTAACTGCTTAAATTATCTCCCTTACATTTTAGCCTATTTTCTTTAATTCAATTCTTTAAATTATAATTGCTATTATTTATGCTCGGGTAGAGAAAAAGTTTCACCATATTTTTTTGTCATGAATCTTGTATTTGTAATTGTAATTGCGAATTACACTCATTTTAAAATATATATTTGTTTCGATACGTTTTTTTATTGGGAAATGAATAACTAAAGATTTTCCGATAAAATGACTAAAAAATGTAAATTTAAATGATTTTATTTAGCAAATGAGATTTCATGGAAAAATTCACGAAATCCGTACCCCCACAAAATACATAACTGACAAAATTTCTCATTTCCATAAATATAAACATCTGGCATTTATTTCTAGACGGGGTAAAAAGAACTGCATTTTCGTTACCATTAGCACTACCCGTATTTAATAAATTATATTTTTTCGACTTTTGTTTGTTTTATTAATTCGTTTAGCATAAAATCTTACCGCTGGAAAACGTGCATTGTACTTTTTCTTTTTTGATGGCATTTTTTCCTGTTTCTTTTTTTTTGTTGCTTAACGTTGAAAAATGTTTGCACAATTCACTTTTGTTTTTTCTTCATAGGTTTCCAAAATATTTCCTTATCTTCTAAGCGCTTTGTGTTGTTCTCTCATGACATTTGCGAAAGATGGCTTGTCTTTTCACTTGTTTTAGAATTATTCTTATCGTAGAATTTGTCACACTTTTTAATAAAACATAATAATTATTTAACAACTATTATATATATTTGTTTATATTAATGTAAATTTATTGCAAAAAGCTTTAAAAAAGTAAAAGGTTTTTCCAATAATCTTATTTTTTTCACGAAAGAACTGATAGAAAAAAATCTGACTTGGCGTGCTTAGCCTGAGATGCCAGACTGTGGAAAAATAAATAGTTCAATGAAGGGGTTACTTTCAGAAAAACCTAAGCAAGTAGTCACATCTAAAAAAGAAACAAAAAATAATTAAAATTTTATTTGTTACAGTTAAAAGTAAAGTTTAACGTGAATTTATATAAATATAAAATGAAAATTATCTAATTTTTTCTCCAGTCCCAATTTAAGCACTGACTTTTTAGAATGCGGTTTTTCAAATTCTCCCTTGAAGATGCTACGTAAAAGTCGTGTGCATTTATACGGCGACTTTTTGATTACAACTACGGTTGATCTTTCTTAAAGCCTAGTTAGCCACACGTAACCTTAACCAAACGTGTCAACTGTTACATGAAAAAGCATTTAGACCAGTTACCGAACTCAACTGTCACGTAACCGGAACGTCCCAATCTGTTGAAAATAGATTTTTGCTACCTTTGTACGTGACATTTGTGAACAGCTGATAAAGTTTGGTTAATTTTACACAGTAACATGCTGGTTCGTTTTTTACGTTCTATAATTGCACCAAATGCCGACGTAACATTTACGGTACAGATACATTTTAACAACGTGTGGCTAACTAGGACTTTAGTTGTTTATTTGAGGCAATTAATATATTACATGGCAAATACAAATTTCTGAAAATAATTTTAATAACAAAAAATAATTGAAGAAATTTTAAATTTCTTAAATTTCAACTGCTCAATTTAAAATCACCTTTCACTCTAAAACCAGAATACAAATTAAAAAACCTGACTAAAATACGAAATGGCAGTCATTCTTCTTTTAGTCTGTCCGAAATGAGAAAAGCCCTCACGTCAGGCTGAAAAGTCATTGTGTAAGTTGGTGTTTATTAATATAAACATAAAAAAGATTAATCGTTTTAAAACGATTACTTTTGGATCAATATTTCTATCACTATTGACATAGCAGCA
Source organism: Cordilura impudica (assembly GCA_963682025.1). NCBI lineage: Eukaryota > Metazoa > Arthropoda > Insecta > Diptera > Scathophagidae > Cordilura > Cordilura impudica. The sequence continues at coordinate 172,574,103 of OY821521.1, read as the reverse complement.
GCTGTAATTTTTTGTTTTTTTTTTTCTTAATATATTTTCCTGCTTCTTTCATAAGATTAGTGCAGAAAATTAAATTTATTTTCATATTGTTTGTGTAAAATTCATGTCCGAATATAATACTAAAAAAGATCCTTGCAAAAGAGAAGCCTGTAGAATACAAGCTTGTTTAAGCGGTATGTTAAATCAATAAGCAACCAAAAAAAAAAAAAAAACAATCACGTTAATTGTACTTATATAATTTTATTTCTGTTATAGAAAACAATTACCAAGAGAGCAAGTGCACGGAAGCTTTGGAGCAGATGCGCATTTGCTGCTTAAAGTGGCATAAATCATCTTTATGTTGTTCTGGCATTGATTTGGAACGATCATATATAAACGAATATAAAACGGGAGCGGAAAAAGCAAAGAAAAATCGGTGAATTTATTAAAGGGTATGACAAATTTCATAAATTCTTTTTTATTTCAACTTAGGAACAAGTCTACTTTAGGGGCAGTATCCCGATTCATAATAGTATAAAAAATTAAGTTTTTAGTGGCTTACTTTCTCCAAAAAATTAAATAACATACTTGATATACTCTCAAATTAATAACAATATATTAAAAAAAAACTAAAATATAGGTGAAATTCATAATATATCCGGTTCTGAAAGGGTTAAGTGGTCAAAATATACATCTGAACACATCTTTTATCCAGATTTTGTAAATACATTATATAGGTAATATTGTGAGACAAGGCCATGTTTAAAAAAAAAACTGCAACAAAAATTTTTAATCTTAAAAAGGTTCACAAAGGGCTAACGGATTTTGAATTTCGATATACAAATAATAGGCTTTAGTAAGCTTTTAAATGATATATACAGCTATGTTCACAAAAATAGGTGTTTCTCAATTAAAAAGCAAAGTATGAATTTTGAAACAACAAAGCCTAATTTTATTCATTTTATTTTTTTAGTAACTGGTTTATTATCTAATTTTTAAACAAATTAATTAAAACTATAAAAAAAAAATTATATTTACACGAAATTATTTAAAAATTCACTATTTAACCGCACGGCTAAATAGTTAGAAATAAAAAGGAATAAAAGTTGCTAATTATCCTTATAAAAAGTTAAATAATATTGGTATTTAGTTGACTAACCTCTATTTTTGATCACATCATGCATCTCCCACTGCGTTACATAACTCTTCTGCATTTGATGGTCTCTGTTCTGACACACTTTTCTAACATCTCCCCATAGATGTTCTATAGGGTTAAACTAAGAAGACTGGACAGGCCATTTCATGACTTCAACTCCATTGACGCGATACCACTCATTTGCCAATTTACTAGTGTGTTTCGGGTCATTGTGTTGTTGGTACAGCCATCTAGTGGAAGATTCCCAAATAAACTCGCTTATCCATGTCTCCTCTAATTAGGCGAATTAGACCAATTTCGTTATATCAGAAGCTTTCCCATATCATTACTTTTGAACCACCATGTTTAACGTTTTTTTTTGTATATTCTGCTTTATATTCACTGTGGGCAGATGTCGCACAGTGAGATCGCTTCATACATTTCTTGGAAAAAAGTATAAGGAGAGCTCGCGGAACATTGAAATTTGGCCCAGAGCGTTTAATTAACTCATAAAAAATTTAAAGTTTCAGCAAAATTGACCATACCCATCGCCGCCTGCCCATATAACCCGAAAGTATTTTTCGCTCCAAATTTTTATTTCTTTACCAAAAGTCATGAAACTTGGCACAAGTTATCAGTAATATGAAGTAAAGATGTTTGCAAAGAAATAAGCCACGCCCACCGCCTATATAAACCAAAAAAGTTTTTCATTTAAAACCTTTATTTTTAAAACAAACAAAACTAGCTGAAACAAGATAAACGACGTAATGACTGATAAACATTTTTACGTGTATAGACTTTTATTCATCTATCATTTCTTTAACGACATCATCTGGTTCCAAAATATGTTTATGAGGTTGAAGTCTTATGTTAATATTGTAAGGATCTGACGATACAAGAAGGCTACGGAAAACATCAGTATTTATAGCGACTATGTGGCACTTTCTGTAGAACATTAGTCTATACCTTCTATAGTCCTTATTTCGAGCTTCTTCGGCTTCTTAAAACACATGGGCCTAAAAGTATTCACCATTTTATATAGTGTGGCAGCCCCCATATAAAGTAAATATTAAATGTCATACATCTGGAGTATTGTAATAGTGAGGGAAAGCCTTGGGACTCTGCACGTGTCTATTAGATATTAATTTGTTGTAGTCAGATACAAATTAGCGGGGCAGGATTTGTGGGCGTGGTACCTCCTATACAATAAAATATGAGGTACTATGAAAGCAGTCATGACAATATGGACAGAATCGTCAAATATGAAATATAAAGAAATTTGAAGGGAAAAACTAGCGAAATTTTACGTCATTAAAAAGTAATGTAATAATTGGATTTTGAAACAAATATTTAAAATAGCATAACTAAATACTTATATATTATCACGTTAAAATAACTAAAATAACAACAAATAAAGGCAAACTTATAACAAAGCATCATCGCTACTTGATTCTTCCCAAAACCAATTTTCGCTTAACGGAGAACTGATCTCATCTTCAATTATCTCATTTTCGATTTCAACATTTTCTTCCAGTATATTTCTGCATCTATTAATTAATTTTTAATTTTAATCTTCCTCTTTGAAGATAATACGGGATCTGATGACAACAACAAATATGTCATAAAAACTTTATTTGTGTTTTCTCGAGACGTTTTTCTGCTATCAGACAATCGGACTTTCCTCACATTTATATGGTTGGCTTCCAGTGTTTCTTCAGACAAACACCCTGGAATGAAAGATAACTAATTAGTTTTTTATTTAAGCTTATTTAAAATGGTAAATTGAAAAACTCGATAACATCACATCCATGAACTAAAACCTTATGAACTGTGCTAGGCATGTAATACCACCCATATTATGTATTAAATACATATTTTGAGTGATTATTAGTAGCTCCTTAAAAGTTTTTACATTTATTGGCGATCCACAAGATAACACTCTCAATATAATGGAAAAATCATCATAAGTCGCTTATCAATTCCAGTTATTTCGGCCGCTACGTCACTGTTCAAAAAAAATCGACGAGCTGAATATCTGTCGTTAGTATTGCCGAATCCAGACCTAATGTGGTTTATTATTAATCCTGTTCTTCTTTTGAACAGCTGCACCATAGATGCTATCAATGTGCAATGCATATCGTAAGAAACTTTTACAATTGGACCTTTCATTTCAATGCCATCACATTCTATATTTTTAAACTTCTCATAAATTTCGCCGAAACCTTAACTATATCAGACTTCTCTTTTTGTAAAAAAAAATTAATAGGCCTACAATACAATATAGAAGATGGTGTTTTATTATCCCATATTCAGGCATGTGATGGAAATCGGTTGATTTTAAATCGAAAAAAATTCTAAAAATATCGATTTAATAATTGGTGTTTCATCAGTTCATCATGTTTCTGTCAATAAAGTGTCACTATATTATTATTTTATTATTAAATACAACGCTGTGTTATTGTTTTTCACAAAAAATTTTAATATTAGCTTATTAATTTTGTGTTTTTGTTTGAAAAAATTTATTAAAATGGAATTTATAATAACGACAAGTGGCAAAAGTTTCACAAAAGAAAGCATAATACATAACTCCTTTTGGAGTAAATTTTTTTGGTGAAGCAATTTTCAACCTTCTGATGATGGCGTTAAATTTCCTTTTTTTTCTGTCGTACGTGTTTTCCCCTGAAAAATTATATGATGTAAGACATTATAGTACGTAAATTTATTATACTTAAATTTTTTAAGTTATATTTTCATAATATCTATAATATTAATAGGGTAGGTGATTTCTTGTTACCGATGTTTTGTTCTACCGTTTTATCCCAATTTGGACCAAACGTATATTATTTGAAGGTAGTTCTTTTTAGCTGTTGATTTAGATTTACAGATTTACAGAATTTTTAATTTTTTTCCCTTATTTTGAGTAAATTGCATTTAAAGTTGCTACTAACACATACATAACAAGTAAGAAAATTATAGTCGGTCTAGACCGACTATACGATACCCTATACCATGCGTTTAGAGACCCTATCTCTTAGACCCAACTAACTGGATATATAAAATAAGCATAAACCAAATTTGAGTGGGATTTTTATTAATTTTTTCGGCTGCAGATATGAAAAAGTTCATAGCGGATGCTATATCTGTATGGGAACTGGCCCAAAAATGGACCGATCCTGACCATGTTTGGTAAAGTCTCTTGTATTTTGCAAATATATATACAAACAAAATTTGAGAAGAATCAGTGGAATATATTTGTTTTTTGATAGATTTAAGTGAAGATCGGGAAGCAGCTCTATATGGGGCCTATGGCTCAGAGTTGTCCAATAGGGATCGTTTTTGGACTACTGATTAATGGATGTTATATATACATACAAACCCAATTTGACTAAGATTTCTATGATAATTTGGATCTTATGGCAATATATGTTGATTTCATAGGGTCATTTGTATGGGGGCTAGGTTTAAACATGAACCGATTCTCACCAATTTCAATAGCGTTCATCCCATTGCCGATAAAAGATTAAATACCAAATTTCATCAAAATATATTCATATTTGCGACCTGCAGTTTGATTACAAGCTTTACATGGACACACAGACGGACGGACGGACGGACGGACGGACGGACGGACGGACGGACGGACGGACGGACATCGTTAAATCGAATCAGATAGTGATTCTGATTCGATCGGTATAATTAAAGATGGGTGTAGGTCAAATATTTTTGGTTGTTACAAACAGCAGCACAAAGTCATTATACCCAAACCACATAGTGGTATAGGGTATAAAAACATAAAATTATACGTATGCTATGTGTGTTTATTAATGAGTTTGTTATCTTCATTCACAATAATAATAAACCAAAAAAGTGTTGGTTTGTGAATTGGCTAATTTGAGAAATAAAATTGCCTAGAAATTGAAATCGAATTTCGAGCGCTGGAATCTGCTAGTTTTTATTAAAGCGTTGAAAAGTTGAAAAAAAACTTATCTGTTTCAAACCGAAAAGCAAAGTCTTCTTGACTTAAAAACGATAAAAAATAACAATTTCGTTTTCCATCACATCTTTATTTATCCATATTTCCATAGAACTAAATTCAAAATGAAATATGTTTATTCTTGAAATAAAAACGAAAGCAAATAGAAAAATTGATTTATATCACACCTATTTTCGATTTTGTATTGATTTCAGTTTTCATCATATGTCTGATTTTTTTTTATGTCAAGTAATGCCAAGTAACAGTAATGGCCAATTAAATTTGTATAGCTATTCAAAATCGGTTAAATAGATGTCTATTTATTTCTCATCTACTTAAGTATATAACTTATTAAAATCACACAGTAACTCATAAACGCAGTTCGTTTAAAATTGTCTTAAATTAGCACCCTTTTGTAAAGCTTTGGCTTTTGGTTTGTAAGGTCACATATTCTAAATTAAGAGCAACCTTATTTTATATATCAATCGAAAGGTCTCTAAAGTCGAGCGCTCGTAAATCGCAAAAAATTGTAGCCATTGACTTTTTTTCAATTTTAATTATATATTCTTCCATTATTTACATATTTTAACAAATTTGATATTTACATATGAGATCTTACCCTACAAGAACAGTGATGGTCATTTGACCGGTGATATGACCGTCACTACTGACTGAAGTGTCGGTCACCGCGTAGAACAAAGTTTCTATCATTTTATTAAGGCAAATATGCCAAAACTGACCGAAACTTTTGTGTACATGTGATTTTGCATCTTACTCTAACCTATGAAAGTATGTAAACCATATAATATATATCTGAACTGCTCACTCTACCGCTGTTTAAGTCAACGATGATAGATATATCCATCATCGCTGACCGGTCATACTTGATGGATATATACATCATCATTGACCGGTCACGCTTGATTATAATGAAACACGACTTATTATTTTTTATTTATTTATTTATTGTATTAAAAATCAAAAATTCAAAAATAGAAATAAACATTAAACATTAAAATATTAAAAACACAACAATATCACCAATTCCGAAACGTGTCGATAACTTTGAGACAATGTTGAATGTTTAAACAACTTTGCTGACTTTTCACTCGAAACATCCCTCAAAGCGGTTCGTAACTTAGCACTGAATAAATTGACTAAACTCAATAGAAATTTCCGGTAATGGGCCTTAGTGCAATCAGTAGGTTCTTAAAGAAAACAATATATTATAACACATATATATCAACAATTTATATTAAAGCTCACCTTTTGAGTGTTGTGAATTAACAATTTCGGCCAAAACTGATACACTCCATTTGGAAAATTGTTTGTACAGAACGGTGTGTGAGATATTATGATAATACCTCCATAAATCAATTTGACAATATTTTGAGATCTTTATTCTTTTGAAAACTAATTTCATTATGGACGAATTTACGGATACTGCACATTCCTTAATATTCTTCATATTATCAACATTATATTCCAGACACTATATTCCAGAATGGCATAAATTAAAACATTCGAGCCAAATATTAAAAAAACCATATCCATGTTGTGGCAACGACTGAAAGATAGATATAAGGATTAATGTAAAATTCTGCACGGAAGATTTACTTTGTTTCTAGCTAGAATTTTTAATAAAATGTCAGTACATTACCTTAATAAGTTCATTTGGTGATTGCGCATGTATTAACAATATATTTATAGTGTCTTCCATGCGCACTTAACTGGAATCATTACGAATCGATTTAATAAACTGTGTCAGCGTTGTTTCACACAATTATATTTCTTGTGTATTATCTTCCAGGGCTTTTTATATATCATTTTAAGACATTTGTTTTGTATAATTTGTAAGCGTTTTAGGTGACAGTTGGCAGCGTCACTCCAAATACGACACGCGTATGTTAATATTGGCCTTATAACACTTTTGAAGAGTAGATTTTTGTTTTGGTGGTTTAGAAATGACCTTCTATTTTGTAGTGGCCATAATGCTTTAAATGATTTTATAGCTTTTTGGCACGTAGCCATAATATGTTGTTTAAATGTAAGCTTTTTGTCCAAGACAACTCCGAGATATTTGACGTCTTGGCAGTCTTTTGGGAGATTTGTTGAATGGAAAAATTATTGCTTGGGTCTTGTTTGGATTAATTTTGATTTTCCATTTGTGGCAATATTTACTGCAATATACAAGCCCCTTTTCCATTTTCTTCAGGAGTGCACTTGTAAGTTTGTTTGAAGAAATTAACGCAGTATCATCTGCGTAATAAGCAATTTTCATATATTTTGGGACTTTAAAATCGGATGTATATATCGAGTAAAGCAATGGCGACAAGACTGATCCTTGAGGTAACCCTGAGGTAATGGTTTTTGGAGTTGATGTTTCATTATTAATCGCAACTTTAAAGCTTCTGTCGTGAATGAAATCTGAAATAAGTTTACATAGATATTTTGGTATATTTGCATCAAGAAGTTTAAATAATAGGCCATTATGCCAAACGGTGTCAAACGCTTTTCAATATCTAACAATATTACACCCGTTGAACGTTTATTGTTTTTATTGGTGATTATTTGATTTTTAATTCTGTTTATTTGGTGAATAGTGCTATGTCCTTTTTTAAATCCAAATTGTTCTTTAGCAACAACAGAATTGGTCGTTACAAATTCACTAAGACGAGAATGTAGAATTTTTTCAAATATTTTACCAAAGTTACTTAATAGACTGATAGGTCTGTAGCTGTTTGGGTTATTTTTTGGCTTGCTAGGTTTGTTAATAGCTATAACCATAGCATTTTTGAAATGGTTTGGGAAATAGTTGAGTTTGATGCAGCTGTTAAATATTATAACCAGTAATTTTCGAGCTTTGAGTGGTAGTTTCTTTAAGAGCAGGTTGGGAACATTGTCAAAACCAGGGGATTTTGAGGGTTTTATTGATGAGACAATATTCATTACTTCTTCAAGAGATGTATAAATTGCAGATTCAGAACTGGGATTTTCCTTCTTAAAATTATTTACTGTTGTATTTATTACTGTATCTGCCGAGTGGTTATAGTTCGAAGTGAGGTTATTTGCTTGGACAAATGTATTTGCCAGGACTTCAGCCTTGTCCTTATCAGATGTTATTTTTGTATTTCCAACTTTGAAGTGAGCGATTTGATTTTTTCCTTTTCCTCGCAAGTTCCTGCTTATTTTCCAAAATGATTTATCACCTGGTTTTAAATTGGATAATAATTGAGACCATTTCTTATTGCGCTCCGAATTAATACTTTTATCAATCATGTTACTTAGAAACTTAGTACATTGATTATAAAAAGTTTGCTCGGCTATATTTGAAGATCGTTGGCTTTTTCTTTTAAAGCTTCTTCTTAGTTTTATATATTTCACAGTACTTTCTGGTAATGTGTAATTATTTTGTTGAGTTATTTTAGATGTAGACACATCCCTTGCTTCGAAAACTACATTATATATCTTTGGATTTCCTGATCAATTACTGCCTTGGTATTGTATATATCGGAATATAACGTGATTTTATTGTCTAAACAATTCATATAAATGTTCGAGTTGGTTGCACTATAATCATAATAATTGAGGTCAACCTGCAATGCCATTGACCTTTTAAGTTTACATATAATGGGGCAATGGTCTGATGGTATTTCGTAATCCATTGTTTTTACGTCTATATTTAAAGCGGAGTTGCTTAAAATAATATCGACTGTGGATGCTTCGCGATTTTGTTGATGGGGGAATAGGGTTGGACTATTAGGATAGAGAATGAAAAAATTGCTTGATTGCTGTAGATTGTTCAGTGCGATTCCTGCCGTATTATTTGAACGGCAATTCCAAGAACAATGTTTGGCATTTAGGTCACCGAAAACTATATATTCTTTGGTGGAAGGTGTTAGGTTCAAGATATCAGCACAGAAGTTATGAGTATATCTTGGTGAATATAACGAAAATACAACAATATGTTTATTATTTATAATAACTTCAATTGAGATGTTTTCGATTGATGAGGTGTTTGATATAAAGAGGTTTTTATGAGCGACAGATTTATGAATTAACAGAGCTACTCCTCCTCCTCTTGCATCTGTTCTGTCATTTCTATATAAATAATAATTTTTAAAGTAGGGTCTATGATTTTCTGAAAAAAATGTTTCATTCAAAGACGCTATTTTAATATTTTCTCGTTCAATTAGTATCTCAAATTGTTTTAATTTAGAAAAGCTTGAAATGCCATTAGCATTCAAGTGAATAGCCATTGACTTCTTTCAGGTCATAGTGTGAGAATATTTCCACATTGTTCCCCTTTTTTGAATATTTTCACTCCATGACTTAAAAGAGGATAATAATCAAAATTGTTTGCATTTTATGAACACAGCAGTTTGAGACCTTTCGATTAATGTATAAAATTAGGTTACTCGTAATTTAGAATATATAAAAATACAATTTTCGAAAAAAGTGCAAATAAAATGCGACATTTTTTGTCAGAAAAGAAAACGGCATAAGTTTAAGTGATCAAAACTCGATCAAAATATATATAGTTATACCCTATACCACTATGTGGTTTGGGTATAATGACTTTGTGCTGCTGTTTGTAACTATCAAAAATATTTGTACTAGACCCATCTTTTATTATACCGATCGAATCAGAATCAGTATCTGATTCGTTTTAACGATGTCCGTCCGTCCGTCCGTCTGTGTGTCCATGTAAAGCTTGTAATCAAACTGCAGGTCGCAAATATGAATATATTTTGACGAAATTTGGTGTACAAGCTTTTATCGGCCATGGGATGAAAGCTATTGAAATTGGTGGGAATCGGTTCATGTTCAGACCTAGCCCCCATACAAATGACCCCTATGAAATCGACTTAAATTGCCATAAGATACAAATTTTCATATAAATCTTATTCAAATTGGGTTTGTATGTGTTTATTACATCCATTAGTCAGTAGTCCAAAAATGATCCCTATGGGACAACTCTTAGTCATAGGCCCCATATAGAGCTGCTTCCCGATCTTCACTTAAATCTGTCAAAAAAGAAAAATATTGCACTGATTCTTCTCAAATTTTGTTTGTATATATTTTTGCAAAATACATTTTTGGGCCTAGTCCCCATATAGATATAGCATCCAATATGAAATTTTTCATATCTGCAGCCAAAAAAATTTAGAAAAATCCCACTCAAATTTGGTTTATGCTTATTTTCTATATCCAGTTAGTTGGGGCTGAGAGATAGGATCTCTAAACGCATGGTATATGGTATCATATAGTCGGTCTAGACCGACTATAATTTTCTTACTTGTTTTTAGTTTGGGTTCAATCGTAGTATTTTATATACTTAACTTAAGCTTATTATAGATTTTTATATATGGGTATTTCCACCCGGACTGAAAATTAAAATGTTAATACACAACTATTTTTTGTTTAATATTTAAATTTTTCTTAAATTTCTTTAATACTCGTATAATATGTATATTTGCAGCTTATCTCAGTTGTTATTATGAGAAAATTGGCCTGAAAGCTAAAAATATATTTTTTCTTGCTCTTATTAAATTTTGATGTCATTTTCTCTTTAGTATTTATAGTACATATTTATATTATGATTGCACACAACATAGTTTGTTATCAGCACTCCGCGATCGTTATAACAAAGTAGGCTGAAAGTTTCAATTCAGATATAAATTTAGTAGTTTTAACTAAAGAAATTGACTGCATTTAATAATCGCACTAAACATTTTATTTTGATTTTCAAAGTGTGTCGCGTTCACTATCGTAAGTGTAGCTTTTTTCAAAAACAAATGTTTTTATTATTTTAACATTCATATATGTATGTATATTTCTGTAGATGGGTAAAACGAGTGCCGAAAGAAGGAGGGAAGCAACAATGCGCTACTTGGAAAAACTTAAAAGAGATCCACTTAAGTATAAAGAATATTGCGATAAAGCAGCTGAGAGGATGAGAAGACGCCGTAAAGAGTTGTCGAAATTGACAAAATCAAATAGCAAGCTGTTGAAAGAAAAAAGGGAAAAAGATCGTATAAGGCAGAAAAAGTTGCGCGATAGAAAGAAAAACGATGCTAACGGAAAAGTAAAAACTGAGCCGTTTACCAGCCAGCAAACATTAGAAAAAGCAGTAAAGAAGGCAGAAAGTGCATTACCATTGTGTTTAGCGAAAAAAGTTGAAATTATTGATGCACTATATAAAAAGTATGTTGCAACAGCAAATGCTACAGAAACGACCTCTGGACTCTCTTCGGGAATGGAAACTGAATTTAAAATCGTAAATGACTTCTACATGCGTGAAGATATAAGCGTCCAGTCTGCAGGCCGAAAGGATACTATAATCGTTGATGGAGAAATTATTGTTAAGCGCTTTATGCTGGTAACCGTATCAGAAGCCTACGAGCTATATAAAAAAGAGTTAAATGGTAAATGTGTAAGCAAGTCAACTTTTTCCCAGTGCCGACCAAGGCATATTCAACTCTCGAGTAAAATGCCACATAGTATGTGGCAAAAAATATACAAGTGATGGATTTTCATTCTTCAAATGCGCACGAGAGCACATATCTGAAATTCACATAATGGTATATTGATGATGACATATTTAAAGAAATGTCTCCAAAATTGAAAAAAAAAAATAATGGAAGGATATATCAAATACTACAGGCATCCGAAAATTTTATTATTTCTCCTGTGACGAATATTTAAGCTAATATTTTAAAATTTTACACACTTTGCCTTATATGCAATCTGATTTCTATTATCTAAAATATATGTACAGTGGCGACATTTTAAATTGCCCGTTTTATAAAAAAAAAAACATGAACACACTTTTTCATTTCACTATTTTCGTTAATCACGACGACTTATTTATCAAAACGAACCAAAATGTTTCAAATTTTCTAACTTTTATTTCTTTTAATTTTTTCGGAACGACACACAGTGGGTTGAATGATAGTCAAAATGAAGATTAATGCTTTTACAAATCTATAATATTAATAGGCTAGGCGATTTCTTGTAACCGATGTTTTGTTCTACCATTTTATCCCGATTTTGACCAAACGTATATTATTTGAAAGGTATTTCTTTTTAGCCGTTTTGCAAATTTACAGATTTTTAAATTTTTTCCTTTATTTTGAGTAAATTGCATTTAAAGTTGCTACTAACACATACATAAAATTATACAATGCTATGTGTGTGTTTATTAAATTTGTTAATGTGTTTGTAATAAAAATGAGTTTGTTTGTTTGTGTTGACTTGTGAATTGGCTAAAATTGATTAGCGTACCTTTAGGGTCTTTATTTAATGAAAAAATAAAATTTCCTAGAATTTGCATTCGAATTTCGAGGGATGGAATCTGCTAGTTATTATTAATACATTAAAAAAATGTTAAAAAAAAATTTTTTTTTTAACCTGGTTCACAAATTTTGGTGTAACTTTGGATTCTAAAGAGATAAATTAATGAATCAAATTGCAAAATATAGTCTCTATTAAAAAAAATAACATATAAATATGTTTTTATATTATAATAAATTTAATATCAAGTATTTGAATTTTTATTTTATTTTTTGTTTTTTTCTTTATTAATTATGCTCCATCCATATCAACAAAATTTTCATTATTGTAATCACCATTACATCATATTTCACACGCATCAGAACCATCATCACTTTTATAGTCGTCATATTCATATTAACCTAGGGCCATCTGTGGTATATGATGTTTTTTTTTCTTTATTCGACTCCTCTCGGCTGCATTTATGCTCATAGTGTTCTCTATAGGTTTTGAATCTTTGTTTCGAGCTTCTTAAAGATTCCTCAATAGTTAGGCAGATAGGCATTCTAAAAAAAAACGTTTGGCTGTGTTGCGATCGTTAGATTTTGTAAATCCAGGCTTCGGGTGGTCAACGATCAGTCCAGTTTTCTCTCTTTCTGAATCCGTAATATTGTAGCTGAAACAATTTTCTTTTAAGATTATAGTTGCTCGACCTTTCAAATGTTGATAAATAAAAATTATCGAGCTCGAGGTCCGTTTTAATTATAAAAATATTTTAATTTATTTTCCAATATTTCGACATTCTTCGAATGTCATCATCGGGGAATATATTTTTTACATAAAAACTATTAACACTGTTGACATCTCGTCCTCTATTATTGCAATAAAAATAAATTAAAATATTTTTATAATTAAAACGGACCTCGAGCTCGAGAATTTTTATACCCTATACCACTATGTGGTTTGGGTATAATGACTTTGTGCTGCTGTTTGTAACAACCAAAAATATTTGACCTAGACCCATCTTTAATTATACCGATCGAATCAGAATCACTTTCTGAGTTGATTTAACAATGTCCGTCCGTCCGTCCGTCCGTCTGTGTGTCCATGTAAACCTTGTAATCAAACTGCAGGTCGCAAATATGAATATATTTTGATGAAATTTGGTATATAAGCTTTTGTCGGCCATGGGATGAACGCTATTGAAATTAGTGAGAATCGGTCCATGTTCAGACCTAGCCCCCATACAAATTACCCATATGAAATCGACATAAATTGCCATAAGATCCAAATTGTCATATAGATCTTACTCAAATTGGGTTTGTATGCGTTCATTACATCCATTAATGAGTAGTCCAAAAATGATCCCTTTGAACCCATATAGAGCTGCTTCCCGATCTTCACTTAAATCTATTAAAAAACAAAAATATTGCGCTGATTCTTCTCAAATTTTGTTTGTATATATTTTTGCAAAATACAAGAGACTTTATCAAACATGATCAGGATCGGTCCATTTTTGAACCAAGTCCCTATATAGATATAGCATCCGATATGAACTTTTTCATATCTGCAGCCAAAAAAATTAATAAAAATCCCACTCAAATTTGGTTTTTGCTTATTTTCTATGTCCAGTTAGTTGGGCCTAAGAGATAGGGTCTATAAACGCATGGTATAGGGTATCGTATAGTCGGTCTAGACCGACTATAATTTTCTTACTTGTTATTTATGAAACAATTTTCTTATCATCATCTGATCTAGCCTGTAATTTTTTATTGGAGGTTTGTATGATAACTGAAGAAGACATAAAAAAAAACGTATCCAACCATGAGGACAGATAAACCAAACTGTAAAGATTCTAATTTACTTATTCTTTACTTGTTGCACCATAAACGTAACACTCTTGTGTAGATGTGGTATCCGTTATAGCATTACATACTTTTCCATCAATCATCAGCAATATTTGTTTGTGATCAATATTTATTTATCGTTCTCCTAATAAAACCATAGAATCCAAAAGTAGTTGAATTTCGTTTTCTACACGTTCTTTATCAAGTTTTGCAATGAACAAGTGTTAGCTATTGCGTTTGCAGCATATTTTGATTTTCAACTGGTGATTTTTAAAAGAAAGTTAAATATTTTGAGTGTTTTCAAATATACGGAAAATGTTTTTGTGGAACACACAAGCTGAAATCCCATATTTATTTACTATGTAAACAGTTTTACCAGATCTCACCCGATAACACTTTGAAACTCTATATTTATTTCAAAAATATCTTTTTGGGATAATATTAAAAAAAAAATTAAAAATATTTCTAAAAAATTTTTCTAAACAAAATTTATCAACAAGATAGTCCAATACCTGAGGTTGAAGCTTGATTTTAGAATAAACAAGTAAGAGTGTTAAATTCGACTGGGCCAAATCTTTGATACCCTCCACCTGCATCTTAAACTCAATTTTGGGTACGGCTACCACTTTAAAACTGTTGTCGGTGCTGAAATTTAAATTTCGAATAGCAATTATATTTAAAGTTAATTGCTTTTCTTGTGGCCAGTTTCTATTATAATTCCTTGTTATAAAAAACAATGATCGTGTCTTCTATAGAAAGAATTCGTTACTATTTGATAAATGACATTATTTTTCATTTACTAGAGTAGAAAACCTCTAATGAAATTCATTCGCAGCCAGCGTTATAACACCCAAAGTTTGATCCCTATAAGAAAGTTTTGAGATAGTTCATGATAATAAAAATTTCCAGATATTAATATTAAAAAAAGCAAATTTTAAAATATTTTTATCTGAATTAGCTAGTAATACTTTAATTTCTAATTTAAATTTTTTTTTTAATTTTTGTTTTTAACTTTTAATTTTTAATTTTTACTTCTTAATTTTTAATTTTGAATTTTGTATTTCTAATTTTTAATTTTTATTTTTTAACTTTTCATTTTCCATTTTTCATTTTGTATTTTCCATTTTTCATTTAAAATTTTTCATTTTTCATTTTTTAATTTTCATTTTTTAATTTTCATTTTTCATATTTCATTTTCCATTTTTCATTTTTTAATTTTCATTCTTCATTTTCCATTTTTAATTTTTCGTTTTTATATTTTCATTTTTCATTTTTAGTTTTTCATTTTCCATTTTTCGTTTTAATTTTTAGTTTTTCGTTTTTCATTTTCCATTCTTCATTTTCCATTTTTATTTTTCGTTTTTAATTTTTCATTTTCCATTTTTCGTTTTTAATTTTTAGTTTTTCGTTTTTCATTTTCTATTTTTCATTTTCCATTTTTATTTTTCTTTTTTAATTTTTAATATATAACTTTTATTTTTTATTAATTTTTAATATTTAATTTTTAATTTTAACGATAAAAAATATGTATTAATATACACACAACTGCAATGAATTACAAAGAAGAAGAATTAGAACATATACAACATATCTTAAGAAAAACAACAAACACACTAAAAAATTTTATTTTTCAAGAGTTTTTTTCAAAGTTTTATTCATAACTCGTGACCCCTTTGACGATTTTAAATAGCAACTCCTTTGGGTTATTAATAAACGATTTTATACAAAAACGAACGGTCTAGCTTAGATATTGACGGCGTGATCCTGATTTTCACAAACAGACGGACAGACGGTCATCGCTAAATCAACTTCCCTTGTTATAATGATCAAGAAATATATGGTTTTGGGGTCTCCGGAATTTATTTCGATGCGTTACAAATGGAATGACAAGCCTATATATACCCTCTGCCACTGAGGTGTGGAGGGTATAACAACCAAAAACATATACTTGAAATTCGAAGTTTTTTTACTTTTTACCACTTTGCACTTAATTATCGAATTTCATATAAGGAACATACTTGATCGAACACTCACCTGGAATCCTCATTTAGATTCTATAATACATACGGCTATAAAATCAGTATGGATTAGCAAATAACTCCTAGGCAGATCGTGGGGTCTAAACCTTAAAATGTCATTGTGGATATACAAACAAATGATCCTTCCTGGTATTTTATATGGCGCGATTTAAAAAAAATTCAAAAATTAGCTGTTTTTGGGGTTTCTGCCCCACCCCTCCTCCGGTAGTAAAGTTAGCCCAATTATCCTAGTTCATGACATGCCTGACGTGATTACCTACAAAACGCCGTCCACCTAATTTCGATACAACATCTGGTTCTCAAGAAAAACGACACTCCAGTTTGAAAAAAGGGATTTCGAGAAAAACGCATTTAAAGTTTTATTACAAGAATTTTCTATATTGTCGCACAAATATATATATATACATATCTGTGGTCATAAGCAATAACCGCCTAACTCGAAAATCATGCTTTTGAGAAAAATAACTGTTTATATAAATATAATGGGGCTTCATTACGACTTAGGTCAGAATATTTGTATTAATATCTTTTTAAAAAGCAGTGTTAGAGAAATGGGGATTTCACGTAAATATAAAAATTTTTTAGTAGAATATGATAGTGTACATAACTCAAATCGGCGAAAATCATTCTTTCGAGAAAAATAACTGTTTATATAAATGTAATGGGGCTTTGTTACGACTTAGGTCAGTATGTTTTCATTAATAATTTTTTAACAAAAAGCGTTAGAGAAATGGGGATTTCACGTAAATATAAAGCGTTTTTAGTAGAATATGACAGCATACATAACTCAAATCGTTCTTAAGCCGACTTAGGCGGTTATCGCTTGTGACCACAGATATATAGCTTTGTAACTCTAAAAATAATTCGAATTTAAAAAATTTCTGAAGGAAAGCATTTATGGAAAAAAAATCGAAAAACAATTTTTTAAGGAGAGGTCATACCTTAAAAAAAAACAGGAGGCAATAACACTCAACCCAGCTACATCGTAAATAATAAAACTTCAACATGAGTTTAATCGAAGTTTTTATGTAGCTTAAGCTTTTGTTTAAACTAGCAGATTCCAGCGCTCGAAATTCGAGTGCAATTTCTAGGCGGCTTTATTTTTCAACTTAGCCAGTTCACAAACCATCACTTTCATGGTTTATTATTATTGTGAATAAAGATAACAAACTCATTAACAAATTTAATAAAACACTCATAGCATATGTATAATTTTATGTATGTGTTAGTAGCAACTTTAAATGCAATTTACTCAAAATGAAGGAAAAAATTTAAAAATCTGCAAATCTGCAAAACGGCTAAAAAAATACCTTTCAAATAATATACGTTTGGTCAAAATCGGGATAAAACGGTAGAACAATACATCGGTCACAAGAAATCGCCTAGGCTATTAATATTATAGATTGTTTAAGTCAATTAATAAAATACCAAATTTTTAAAATCAATTTTTTTTTATTATTTATTTATTTAAATACAATACATTTTTTGCTTTACATACATTGTAATTTTACGTTTAAATATAATAAAGTTTTTCATTCTTTAATTCTAATGGAATTTCATTATATAAGTCCTTTATAAAATAATAAATTTTAATAACAACCCAATTGTTTTTTTTTATCTTTGAAGGTTATCATGCAAAATTCTTCTATACCGCCCTATAAACCACCAAAAGAGTTGCAAGACATTCTTAATCAACAAGCTGCACAAAGAAAACGAACCGCTCAAGTACCAAAACGTAATTGGATCCAAAGAAATCCGAGAATATTTCAAATAACCTTTATTACAACATCATTGTTGGTGTTATTCTCTCGTCCACTATACGACGCCTTTTTTGTAGAATCATTTCCAGCTTTGGACGATACGATTAAATTCAGAAAACGTCAATAATGGAATCAGTACGTAAAGCTAAACAACGTTTGCGTAATTATCCCATGCTATTAGGAAAATGTGCCGAATCGGCAACATTATATGCAGTTTGTGTTAGTCGCGATTTGAATATACAACACAAAACTTGTGACAAGGAGTTTCAGCTATTTAAAGTGTGTCTACAAAAGGCTAGCAAAGAAATGAAAACGAAATTATAAGAAAACAAAAAATACAAATTTAATAGAAACAAAAACTAAACTATAAATCAAGCTTACACAATAAGAACTCTAGTAAAATGGCTAAATTAATGAGATTACAAGAAGTGAAAGTATTTTTATTTAATATTACATTCAGCACCCACTTGCTGATATCGATTGTAATACGTTTGGTTTTGATATTTTATGGACAATTGCATGATTCACACTCAGAGGTGCCCTATACCGATATAGATTACAAAGTGGTTACAGATGGTGCTCGACAAATACTTAAAGGCAAGACTCCTTTCGACAGGCATACCTATCGCTACAGTCCTTTATTAGCCTATATGCAAATACCAAATGTTGTGTTTCATCCAAGTGTGGGTAAAATTATCTATTCGTCATTTGATATTTTGGTGGCTGTATTGATTTATATCATTGTACGTTCTGAGCTGCAATCACAATGTAATAAGGCTGTACACTATCTACTAACGAAATACGGAAGATCATCAAAGTCTACTAATCGTGCCAATTACGGTAATACCGATGAACGCAATCGACCAGAGCTAATAGCTAAATTATCGGCCTGTTTTTGGTTATATAATCCTTTAACAGCTGTTATATCCACACGCGGCAACGGTGATAGTTTTTCTAGTTTTTTTGTTATATTAACTATATATTTCTTGACCAAATCACAGGATTGTTGTACAAATAGTAAACGTAATTGGTTTATTTTATTGGCTGGCTTTAGCCATGGTTTTGCCATACATTTACGTTTATATCCTCTATTATTTAGTTTGGCATTTTATCTATGCCTAACCGAACGTTTAGTGCGATCGTTTAAGGAATTCCTACGCATTATATTATTTCCTTCTAGCAAACAATTATTACTTATATTTGGCACGTTTGTAAGTTTATTTTTAGTAACTGGCTTCTTTTATTGCCTATATGGTTGGCAATATATTTATGAAGCTTATTTATATCATTTTGTGCGTAAAGATGCACGTCATAATTTCTCGCTTTACTTTCTAATGCAATATTTAAGTGGCGGCAGGGCTGTGGTAGAAACCTCTGTAATCGAAAAAGTTTTAACAATGTTACCGCAATTCATATTGATAATATATTTAAGTTTTGGCTTTGGTCAATTTCGTCAAACATTGCCATTTTGTATATTTGCTATAGCCTTTGTAATGGTAACATTTAATTCGGTCGTAACCTCACAATATTTTGTTTGGTATTTGGCTTTGTTGCCGCTTTGCTTGAATAATCTACAATCAGTATCCTGGCTCCAGGGTATAGCTTACTTTGCTATATGGTTAGTGGCCCAGGGTTTGTGGCTTTTACCAGCCTATCTATTAGAGTTTAAAACATGGAATACATTTTATTGGATTGGCGCTCAGAGTGCCTTTTTCTTTATGATCAACAATTTGTTATTGGCCCGTCTAATAGAACATTATAGCTTTACATCATTTAAGGTAAATTTTAAGAAACTTTTTTAATGAAATGAAAAAAAATAAATATATATATATATACTTTATAAATTATTATACTACTTAAAGAACATATTAAAATATTTAGTGGACTAATTAAAAATTTAATAATATAAAAATAAAATGAAATTCCTCTCATCAATTTTTTATATTTAAAATAAATAGAAAGATTTAAAAATTAAAAATAAAAAACATACAGTGAATAAAATTAAAACGAACACTTTTTGATTTAACATAGAATTGCATATAATTAATAATCTATTTAAAAAATTTTAAAAACATGTACATTAAGTGTCACTTAAAATCGTAGAGCAACTATGGGCTTACAACTTGTTTATTAATTCTCAAAGCAAAATGATAATTTAATAATAATTTTAAAAAAAGTTAAAAATACTTTCAGCTCGCTGTAATACACGAAACTCTGGCTTCACTTAAAATCGTACAGTTGATCATTCAAATTAGATTACTGAGAAACCCATGAATTTTGTAACTGCAAGGCACAGGCCACTTGCGTTGTCTCCACTGATTTATTAAACGTTTTCTAAGATTTAATAACTAAAATTTTAAAAATGAAACTAACATCTTCCGAAGAGCGCGAATTGAAAATTTACCAACATAAAATAGGAAAAAGTTATGCGGAAATCCCTGGAATACTTAACAGGACCTGCAATACATCATAAAAAGGCATAAAGAAAACAATCGAATTTTAAATTAGAAGTTGACTGCTACATATGAATGGTGGATAGTACGTCAAGTAAAGGAAAACCCCTTAATGCATGCAAAAGGACGCCAGTGATTAAATGGCAAGAAGAGTGCTTCGTAAAAATGTTTTTCATGGCCGAATTTCTCGCAAAAAGCCATTCATCAATCACGGCAATTGATGCAAACGGCTGAGGTTTGCCCGCGAGTACCAATCTAAGCCAAAGAAGTGCTGGAATGATGTTATTTTCACGGATGATTACATATTTAACATATTTGAATGTGAAGGTGGAAAAATAGACTGAAGGTCGTGGCACATCCCACATAAAATAAATATTACTAAGTATTTGGACTATGTGTGATTAGGTTGTGTCCGGATATACACCTAAGCCAGTAGGTCGGCTTGTTGTGCGCTCTACATCTCTACGTTCATCCGGTTATCTACCCCTCTGCTAACTTAGAAATTCGGTTTCATCAGCAAATTTCTTGAGTATTTTCCAGCTTATCCCCCTAAGACCCGTCAGGCCTGGTAAGATGTCGTTGGATAGATGTCTGAACCTTGTTCTCGCAAATGCAGGACAGTAGCAGAGGTAGTGTTCTAGGGTTTCGTCATCCTCTCCGCAAGCTCTACAAATGGCTGATTCCGCCCGTCCTATACGGTATAGATGAGCCCTCAGCTCAGAGTGTCCAGTGAG
Source organism: Cordilura impudica (assembly GCA_963682025.1). NCBI lineage: Eukaryota > Metazoa > Arthropoda > Insecta > Diptera > Scathophagidae > Cordilura > Cordilura impudica. The sequence goes on along the minus strand of OY821521.1, from coordinate 172,552,908 downwards.
GATGCCAATTACCCTACTAAGTTCTACCCTGCTCAGATTCAGGATCTCCCTAGTTCTTGTAGTGTTGGGAGAACCCCATAATATCTTTGTAACCTTACCCACGTCAGTCTCTTCCCAAATTGATACATGCGAACTGGTCGCCCAGTCTGCCAGTTCCAATTTGAAAGACTTGAAAGGTTTTGGGTTTTCCAAATTAACTCTTTCCAGGAAAGAGCCCTTCCTGGCCAGTTCGTCAGCAATATCGTTTCCCATTATACCACTGTGTCCTGGGATCCAAACGATTTCAAGTCTACCTCTTCTGGAGAAGTTTGAAATCTCCTCCTTACACTCGAGGATAGTCCTTGATCTAGTTTTGTCCGCGGATATCGCTCTGATAGCCACTAGACTGTCCGTAAATATTTTCACGTCTCCGGGACTTGGGGAATCCCGTGCGTTAATAGACCTAATACATTCCTTTATCGCTACCAATTCAGCCTGAAAGACAGAGTTGTGGGCCGGAAGACGGAGGTATTTCCCTGTGGAACGGTCTTCATCGTAGAAACCTATCCCAGTCTTACCATGCGTCCGTATAGTAATGTGACCCTGGAAGGTTTTGTAGAATATTCCCGTTCATCCAACTTTCCCTGTCTAGTATCCGTATACTGCAGGGTATATCTGTTGACACTTCCGCGATTCTATCACAGCTAATATTCACTGTGTTGAGTCCCGGAATTTGGTCTAAAATAGTCTGGTGTCTGGTCATGTGGTCGGCGATATATTCCCCTGTTACCCTTAGTCATAACATGGCCAGAGCTGCCTCATATTTAATTCTAATCTCGATTGGGTGTATAGATAGAATATTCTCTAAAGCCCTCGTAGATGTAGTCCTTATTGCTCCACTGATTCCTATGCAACAGAGGCGCTGTATCTTTTGGAGTGGTTTAATGTAACATTTCCTGTTCATTGATGTCCATATGACTATGGATGCGTGGGTTAGAATAGGTCTAACGACGCTTGTGTACAGCCAATATGTCATCCTCGGGTTTAAACCCCATTTTGAGCCTATAGCCCTTCTGCAAATCGCCCATACACGATGAGCCTTCGCAACCCTGCTCTCGATGTGGTTTTTCCAAGTAAGTTTTTTATCGAGAATCACCCGAAGGTATTTCACCGTCTGTGTGATTCTAATCGTTTTGCCCTGGAAGCGAGGTTCATCAAAGTCGATTATTTTCGTCTTCCTTGTAAAGACGCATATTTCAGTTTTCTCTGGGTTCACATTCAAACCCCTCGGTTGTGCCCAGTCATATGCTATTTCGAGTGCATTCGATGCCCTCCTACATAAATCTCTAGGATCTTTCCCCCTTAACAGTATCGCTACGTCGTCTGCGTAGCAGACAGGTTGGAAACCCTTATTGGCTAAAATCCTTAGCAGACTGTTTATAGTGGTCACCCAGAGGTGTCCCACAACAAACCTTGTTTCTTATTTTAATGACACCAACCTCGCAACTTATCCATCTATTCCCTAGCATGTGACTGATCCAGGCTTTAATATCCCGGTCAATGTCGAATTGTTCTAGGGATTGGAGTAGCGTATTGGTTGATACATTGTTAAAAGCTCCTTCTATATCAATGAATATAGCTAGGGTGAAGATTTTAAGATCAAAAGATCTTTCGATGTGGTGAACTACTTCATGAAGCGCAGTTTCCACTGAGCGTCCCTTTAAATAAGCGTGCTGTTTGAATTTCAACAACTCATTTGGGATTTGTTATTTAACCATGTTATCGACTATTCGCTCCATGGTTTTCAGTAGGAAGGATGTAAGACTTATCGGTCGATAGGCCTTTGGGTTCGCGTAGCTTTCCTTTCCCGGCTTTGGTATGAAGACCACTTTGGCCTCCTGCCATGCCCTGGAGGTGTACGCTAATTTTAGGCAAGCAGAGAATATGCCAGCCAGACTACTACCAACTAAGTCCCCGCTTTTTTGTAGTAGAGCAGGAAAGACTTCATTCGGTTATTCTATCATTTCTTTCCTCTGGTTGGTTCCAGTTTGTCGGGACACATTGGTACCAATTTCTAGGTTCCTATTTGGCCCACGTTCTTCGGTAAGAAAGTGTGTTTCCATCAATATTCTTAAGGACTGTTCCGTTGATTCCGCCCGAATCCCGTCCTTATCGACTAGAGTTTCAGGCTGTGAATGGGTTTTCTATAAGAATTTCTTGATTTTCGAGACGTCATTAACGCTATCAACCTGTTCACAGAAAAGTTTACAGGAGTTGTGTTTTGCTACTCGAATCTTTTTGTTGTATTCCCTGAGTTTGTCATGGTAGTCATCCCAGTATACTACATGTTTTTTACGACGAGCCCTATTAAATAATCTTCGGACGTCCTTCCCAAGATTTATCAATTCCCCTGTCAGCCAAGGTTTTACTCGGGGAGATCTCCTTTCCCGGAGTGGACAACATTCCTTGAAAGACTCCATTAGGCTCTTCGTTAATCTATCTACTTCGCCGTCAACCTCCTCAACATTCCTTAGGACTGTGGGAGGAGCAGTTAGACGGGCTATTAGATTTCTTCTAAATTTTGGCCAATCCGTTTTAGCCTTATTCCTGAACTTAAAGGGCTCAGGCGGTGGTTGTATCAAATTAAATAAGATATATCGATGATCCGAGAAGGAATGCTCGCTAGAGACATGCCAATCTTGGATATCGTCCACTAGATTTTTTGAACAAATTGAAATATCTAAAACCTCTTCCCTTAATCTGTTAACAAAGGTTGCCGTGTTTCCAGTATTAAGGGTGAAAAGGTTATTTTCATTAAGGAATTCAAGTAAAGCATCCCCCCTTTGGTTACAGTTCGAACTACCCCATGCTATATGGTGAGAATTCGCATCGAACCCTATGAGAATTTCCTTACCTGTTGTTCTAGCTGTCCTTACCATCTCTTCCAGTTCCGACGTCGGTGGAGGTGTCGGCGAGTCCGACGGGAGATAAACCGATGCCAATAGCATCGGTTGGCTTCCGTGTTGCAGGACGGTGGCATCTGCGGTGGACAAGTCTGGAGAAAAGAGATAATTTAGGTTTTTGTGGCAAATAATACAAGTTCTCGGTCGAGTTCCTGTATGAGCATAAAAAATTTGGTAATTAGGATCATTGAGTCCAGTAACCTTGTCATTTACCGTCCAAGGTTCCTGTACTAGTATGATATGTAACTTACCTTTTTGTAGTTTTTCCATCAGAGTTAAAGTAGCCGTTTTGCTCCGATAGAGGTTGATCTTCATGAGCATGATCATTGTACGGCTAATAGTTGCTCCTCTTGGGAGTTAGTTATTTCTAACTCTCCCTTTGTATCTGACGTAGATGGTGTTGGGTCGGTGGAGGTCCCCTCACCAGTACCCGCCTTGGTCTTATCGGTTGCCTTCTCCCAGCCAATGGTAGCTTTGCCTACTTTGAAGTAAACTGCAGCTGATACGAAGAAGGCTTTACGTTTTGTTGTTTTGAGGCTAGCCATTGACTCCTGATCAATACCCACAACGAGAAGAGTGCCGTCTTGGCCCTCCTCTCTGTGGAATATCTCCCATTTGTCAGTGGCTAGACCTTTATTTTGTTTGGCCAAGACCTTAATTACGTCTTCGGTAGCAAGCTTGCTGCCCCAACCTTTGATGAAAAAGGACGCTTTGGTTAGGAATGGAATGTCTGCTTTTTTGACGAGGGACAGTTTGGCACCGTCCCAAGGAGCTGGCATACATTCCACCATTTTCTCCAGGGTTTGTACACATGCGTTGGATGCAAGTTGTAGCATAAGTACGTCCATGGAGAATTTGCAGCTATTTATATGGATCTCTTGGGCATCGTTTTCAGCGTCTAGAACATACTCCATGATCCTTTTATTAAATGCCTCTTCGAGTGCTGTTCTCTGGGCAGTTGGGATTTTGCCGGTGGGACTACTTAAATCTACAATGGCATAACAAAGTTCGTCCATTGCTGGTTTTTTCGCCATACTAGCATATGAAATCGATTGTTCCTTGATGGTGCAATCTGTTTTCTCTTCATTGCTTGTCTATCACCTTTGAAGGAGTTTCGAACTTGTAATGAAGGATTACCTTTTGCACCATCTTTCCCAGTTAACGTTGGCCCAATAACCTCTCCTTTGGATTGAGTTTCCGCGATGGTACCTCTATTCTTCAGGTTGGGGTTATTGATCAACTGTGTACTGGTTGGCATGGAATTCCTCTTCTTCTTTTTTGCCTCTGCAAAGTTCTGTTCCTCAGGAGAACGTATCCGCTTGCCCGCATCCGAGGATGTGGGTGTAGAAGGTCCATTATCCTTTAGATTATGTGATTAGTTGTATATAAAATAGTATACTTCTGGAATTCTAGCATAGAGAGAGAGTCTTGAAAAAATATTTAGGTCCAAAAATTATTAAAGTCGTAGCAGCACACGACGGGGTTCACTAATTCTACATATTTTTGTTCCCAATTTTTTGCACCTATGTTATTTTTTAAATATTATGGATTCGATTTTAATTTGTATATAATGTGAAGATCCCAACCTGTAATGTGATGCGTGATTAATCTGTTTGTGGCGGCTTTCATGTGGATGAGTCTTTGCTCTTGTTATGGAACTTAAAACGGAGATAATAATATTACTTCGAGATGCCTATAATTTGAAATAAACAGTTTTGAGGAGCCATTGGCTTATCTTGCAGATATTTTATCCCATTTGGATGATTTGAACATTTCACTTCAAGGATCAGAAGTAAATATTTTAGATGCAACTAAAAAGATTACAGCTTTTCAGCAAAAATTTGCTCTTTTGAAGAAACGCGTATCAAAAGATAATTACGAAAATTTCATGATTCTTAAAAGGTTAAAACCGACATTTAGGAATATTTGGAAAATCTCAAAAACTGTTTTGATAAATTTTTTGAAGACAATTGGAAAAATTATCAATGGTTTCGGAACCCTTTCATATAAAATTTGGATTGCATGCATGACTCGGACATGCTAAAGGAGGATCTTATCGATATGCAGAGTAAAGCAAAGTTTAAAGCTATAAATGCTGTAATTGGCTTGTCGAAAGATGTTGGTGTTAATTATGAAATGAAAGATTTCGATAATGCTTATTTCATGAAAAACAATAGAAAATTCACCAAAAAGGATGATAAAAAAAACTGTGGTAGTGAAATTTTCATCTAAATTAAATAAAGACAAGTTAATGTCATCAAAATAAAAATTAAAGGAAAATGACAACACAAAAAAAGTTTATATAAATGATTTTCTCAGTAAGGAGACATTAATCTTTTGAACCATGCCAAATCCTTAAAAACAATTGGATACCAACATGTGTGTGTAAGAAATGGGAGAGTTTTTTTGTAAAAAAAAAGTAATATGTCAAAACAACATCTTATAAAATGTGAAGACGATGTTGATCAAATCTTAATTGATGCAACAACAAACAATCATTGGAAACGAAGATCAATGGTCCACAGCAGGGAAGTTGATGATGCAGCATCTAGCGATGACGATGAGGATGATGGCGCCGCTTATGTTTCTCCTTCTTAAGTATTTTTTTCTTTGCTTTTCTAGCGTGATTTACTTTGTTTTATTTTATTTTTTTTTTATTAAATTTTTATGATCAAAAATCAATATTTTAATAAATTTTAAAATTTTAAAAATTATATTTGTAGCTTAAATTGTAATTATCTAAACATAATGAGGGTTAATATCAGAAGCGTTTCCTCTGTGGACAAATTTAATCAGTTTAAATCGTTGTTAGTTAGTTTCCCTAAATTACCAGATGTAATTGCGATGCAAGAAACATGGTTTGATGCCAATATTTTACAAATTTACCAAATTCCTGGTTTTGCTAATGTGCACTGTTGTAGAGATGATGGAAATGGCGGTACATCGTTGTATATTAATAAAAACTTGCATTATATTGTTGAAATTTGCAGGAGTGAGAGGTATGTTGAACTTATAGCACTTACATTGTGTAATTTTAAAATTGATAACAAGCCTTTAAAAATAATTTCTTTTTATCGATCACAAAAATGCAATCTAAATGATTTCATAAATATATTTGAAGCTATCTTGAACGATCATGCCCGAAACCCAATAATTATAGTTGGTGATTCAAACATTGATGTTGACCAAAGTCCTCATTATATAGAATGGTCCTCAATCTTCGAAAATTATGACTGTATTAATGCCCATAATCTGATTACAAGACCTAGCAGTAAAACCTGCATAGATCATGTTTTTAGTAACTTTTCTGAGAGTATTTACATAGATTCGATTGAATGTAACTTATCAGATCACAATATGCTCTGCTGTAAAATTAAAAGTAATTTCAAAATAAATAAATATATAGAAATCGAAAAAGCACATTTCGATTATGAAAAGGCCAGAGATTATTTAAAAAATAATTTACCGGTTAATTTTTCTTTATGGAATGGTTCAAGCTTGACAAGTTGTTTGATTTCTTGTATGAAAGCTGCAATAAACCATTCAACTGTAATTAAAATCTTTAAAATAAAGTCTAGTTTTAAATTAACCCCTTGGATTAACAAAAATCTTCAAGAGTTAATCATATTAAAACAAAAGCTTTTAAAAAAAGACGTAGGTCGAAAATTAATCATAATAAGAATGAAGTGTTAAAAAGAATCAGTAGAGTAATTAAAATTGCTACTAAGAAATGTAGAGATAACTTTTATATTGAGAGCTAAAATAAAGTAGAAAATGATCCTAAGAAATGTTGGAAATTTATTAATAATACTCTTGGTCAAAAATCTAAAATCAGCGAAATAAACCTAAAGGATTCAGATGGTACTTTAATCTCGAATGAACAAATGAAAGTGAATTGTTGAAACAAGTATTTTCTAAAGTCTGTAGCAGACCTTAAGCAAAAAATTGTAATTTGTCCGAGTGACACCGTAAATTCGCTTCGGACACTTTCTAAAACAAATCACCGTTTTAATCTTAAGTATAGTAATTCAATTGATATCCCTGAAGTTATAACAAACATGAAAACTAATAAAAGCCCAGGTTATGACAATATATCATCAAAATTTATTAACGAATGTCGGGAAGAAATAGCGCCAATTTTAGTTCATATTTTCAATTCTATGATCAATACTTCAATATACCCAAATAGCTTAAAATTACATAGAATAGTTCCCATACCCAAAGAGGTTAATGCAACAACTGTTGATAAATTTCGACCAATTGCTGTTCTCTCTTCAGTTGATAAAATATTTGAAAAAATTATATACGACAAACTTTTATTGTACCTAGAAAAGAACAACTTATTGTATAACTACCAATTTGGTTTTAGAAGAGGGTGTAGTACTGAAGATGCTGTCGTAAATGTTGTGAGATGTATCTGCCAAGGTTTAGATGAGGGTTCTAGAGGAGCGGCTGGAATGTTTGTTGATTTTATTAAATGTCGTAAATGTTGTGAGATGTATCAGCCAAGGTTTAGATGAAGGTTCTAGAGGAGCGGCTGGAATGTTTGTTGATTTTACTAAGGCATTCGATCTTATTGATCATCAAATATTGTTAGATAAACTAACATATTATGGCATTCAAGGGCCAGAAGTCTTGCTGTTTAAAAATTATTTATTTAATAGAAAACAGTACGTAGAAATTAAGAACATAAAAAGTTTTAATGGCTCGGTGCAACATGGTGTTCCGCAGGGAAGTGGTTTAGGGCCGTTACTATTCTCAATATATTTGAATGACTTAGGCCCAGTTTTTAAGATATCAGTTAAACCTAGTTTTATTAAACCCAGAATTTATTCATCAATTCCTTTATGAATTTGGACATGTCTGAAAAAATTAATTCTCGGTTTAACTAAACTAAGTTTAACTGACATCTCAAAAACTGGGCCTTAAAAGACCTTGGTTTAAGTGGAAAACTTTTTATGTTTTCAGATGATGTCTGTGTATTTTATCTCTACAAGAATGATTTAGTACTGAAAATTAATATAGAAAGGGACGCAGCTTTAATAATGGAATATGCACGGTTAAATCGACTATTACTCAACCCTGATAAAAATAAATTGATTAGATTTAGACCTCATGCTACAAGCATTAATAATGATTTCTTTGTAAATATTGACGGAAATTCTGTTTTTGAAACTCATTCAATACGATATCTTGGAATCACATTACAAAGCAACCTGTCCTGGGAATTACATATGATGGATATAAAAAAGAAAATTGCACCGGCAATTGGTATTTTGCAGAGTTCAGAAAAAAACACACACTGAATAAAAAACTCGTACATATATGTAAACAAACATAACTTAGACCAACACACACATATTTTTATTTTCATATCAATTATGTTTGTTTTTAAATTTTCTTCGGTGCCCAACACAACCATGACTGTGTTCGTTTTAATATTTCGTTATTTACACGAACATTTTTGTATCACGTACTTTTTGTTTCAATCACACATAAAGCACACGCACCAGAACATGAACTTCAAATAAAGCAACACTCAAAAATGTACATTTATGAATTAAATTTATTATTTTTACCAACTTACCTCAATAATGCCTTTAGGGCGCTGAGGTCAACATAAATATGTATGTATATATTGTTATTGTACAAATCTTATATATTAAAAGAATTTATGAATAAACTTTGCATTCAAGATTTTTTTCAATATTTTTCTTCTCTCAAACCTCTATAACTAGTTCTAATTAACGTAGGCTGTTGACATAGGTCTAAGAACACTCAGTGGATCAAGCTCCTTCTTTTGAGCTATTAACTGCTTAAATTCGTTGGGTTTGAGGAAAGTTATGCGTGGAGAATCAACTTTACTTTTACTTTACGTTAACTTATCTTGGCATATTTTGGCATTACTGTACGTTAACTTCTCTTGGCAAATTCTTTGGGTTTGAGGAAAGTTATGCGTGGACAATCCACTTTACTTTTACTGTACGTTAACTTCTCTTGGCATATTTTAGCATTAGTGTACGTGAACTTCTCTTGGCAAATTTTGGTATTATATTATAAAAATTAATATATAATATAATGCTGCGGAGCAGCAGGGGTCCTCTAGTAAATATTAAAAAATAAAAAAAAAGCTATGTTAAAACAAACATTTACCAACCAAAATCTTGATGAATGTTGGTGCTCGCAAATAGATCCTATATATTTGCAATAACATACCTCTATGAATCTACATTTTCAAGGTTCAGAAAATACACACATCAAACACACAATGTTCTGTTCTAAAGCAGCCAACACATATTTTTATTTTGATATCAATTATGTGTGTTTCTAAATTTTGTTTCTACACGAACATTTTTCTATCACGTATTTTTTCTTTCGAACACACATAAACCACACAGTTTCGAGTGTAGCTTTATTTTAAGTTCGTGTTCCTGCACGTGTACTGCTAAAAAACAGAACATGTTCTTGAACGCTTACATCTAAAAATTAAAACATTATTCTCTCTAAGCGCACTTTTTCCAAAAAAGGTAACGGTTCTTTTCCAATGATAGAAATTATATAAAAAAAAAAACTGCGTCAGTGCAGTCATTAAAATAGCACCGAATGACAAAAATTCTTTAAAAAAATTAATAGTGATTTAATAGTTGAAATAAAAGGATCAAAAATTGAAGGTAAGATGTTTTTTATTAAAAATAAAATAATTTTTCACATATTTTATTATATATATTTTTTTTTATAGAAATGGAATGTTGAAAGCATTGAATACCTGAAAAAATATCTTGTAAACACCATATATTTTCATTTATTTACATTAAGGTCCATTATGAGACATTTTTAAAAATATACAGTCAGCAGCAAAAGTCATGGTACCCAGATCAAAATAAAGAATCTCCCCAAATTTCTCAAAAACTACGTACCAATAAATGTAACATTTATTTTTATTTTGTGTATTCCCTTATATACTACAACAAATCAAAAAAAAAAAAAAAAACGCTGACCAGAAAGTGCAAGTACGAGTGTATGTGAAGGTTCATGGTTCAAACCTCACGGCCGCCCTAATTAGAAAAATTTCATATAGAAACAATCTATTCAATTAACAATTATCACAATATTCAAATAAACGGCTGAAATGCCAGAAACCGGTCCGATTAAGAATACAGTGCAGTGATGAATTTTTTAAATATATGCTTTCTTCTTCTTTACCACGCACCATTTAATTTAAAAAAATTAGTTTTTTAACTAAACAATAAAAAACAATTAGATATTATGGTACCTTCATATTTTTGCACAGCAAAAGTCAAGGTACCCCTGGGGACAAATCACCGCATTCGATATCGAGTAAAATCGATCAAAATTCCATATTTTGGTTTATTATTTAAAGAAGACGGACAAACATCAGACCTCGTTTCACTTTTACTCTTAATTAGGAGCCATAATTCGTTAGCTGTGACATAGTAGAATTATTTTTAGTATTTTGTTTTGGAAAATAAAAAAATAATATCGATCGAAAAATTTCGACAACGAATGCGGTGATTTGGCCCCTGGTCATAAACGATCTTCTGTTTAATTTACCCGACAAAATTTTATTGTTAGACTGTTGGGCATCCCAAAGCTCAATAATAGAGATGAAAGAAAAATTTAAGCCATTATTAAGAAATACCCATTCAGAAGTGCACCTAAAATAGCTATTGAGTTGAAGGAATCATTGGGAAAAGATGTTTCTACAGACACGGTATGTAAGTGCATTAAGAGGGCCGGGTACAATGCTCGCACTGCACGCAAAAAGCCACACGTAAGCGAAAAAAAAAAGCGTATGGAGTTCGCAACGGAATACAAAAATAAAACAAATGACTTTTGGGAAGAGGTAATTTCCTCGGACGAGTCAACATTTAACATTTCTGGATCGGACGGATGCGTATTGCTAAAACCCATCGTCAAGGTCCCGATTTAAACCCCATTGATCATTAAGAGAAACGCATACGAAATCACACAATTTCTAATAAAGGTCAGCTAAAGGAAATACTTTTGAATGAATGGGGTCAAATATCCGAATATCAAATATCCGGGGTCAAATATCCGAAAAGCTGGTACTTTCAATGCCGGCACGGTTGAATGAAGTTATACGATTAAAGGGATATCCTACTAAGTATTAGGTAAAGCAATTCAGTTAAAATTTCCTTTTTTTCAGGGGTACCATGACTTTTGCTGTGCAAAAAGATGAAGTTACCATGATATCTAATTGTTTTATTTATTGTTTAGTTAAAAAGGTAAAATTTTTTTGATTTGTTGTAGTATATAAGGGAATACTAAAAATAAAAATAAATGTTACATTTAATGTTAATTTTTGAGAAACTTGGGGAGATTTTTATTTGGATCGGGGTATCATGACTTTTGCTGCTGACTGTACATATAATTTGTAGTTAATCGAAAAAAAATTTCAATCCTATATGATTTAATTTTTTTAAATAAATTATCTAAAAAATATACCTAGATAACAAGAACTTTAATGAGAGAAAAAATAATATACACCCAGCAACAAAAACAAAATCATTTGAGTCCGATCACAGGGGAGATGTGTAAACATCTAGTAATTAAAGATTTTTTATGTCTCCTTTTTAAAATCAAACAGAAAGCGTCATCTATGTATCACTTATAGCAAACAACTGCAGGGGCTTATACTTGTGGAGTTGTTGAATTATGTATATATTATATGTTTATATTGTGAAATTTAACGTTTTACAGCAAAGGGTTGTTGAATTAGCTGAAACAATTTTATATCATAATTTTTTCACCAATACAATGATAAGTCACACCGATTTGTCTTACGGCTCACATGTTACGCTGTTTTTGTGATTGTATTGTGAAATAGAAATTTACCCCCCCCCCCTGCGCATATAGATGTTTACATATAAAAAAAAATAAATAACTGATCTGAGCTGAGATCTTCAGAGTTTTTAATTACATATCTTACACACTACTCGCTGGTGCCAAATTTCACATAATTTTTTATTCCAACATACAGATTGACAATGATGTCACAATAATTTGTTTCGCTTTAACATTTGTCAAATTAAAACAACTGAAATAATGGACGGAGAACGTTCTTCACTTAAAATCTTAATTTTTTACCGTTAAAAAACATACATATAACAATATAAGATAAAAACAAGTTTACACTGCGAGGAGTTTTTTTTGACGCTGGGTGTACATAGCATACGATAGTATTAAATTTTAAAACAAATATTTATTAATAGATATTTAATGAGCACAGAGGGTCTTATATGGGCTAAAACAAAAAGAGAGCGTTTTTCTGGGAGCACAAAATTAAAGCAAAACAAGTAAGAAAATTATAGTCGGTCTAGACCGACTATACGAGGCCCTATACCATGCGTTTAGAGACCCTATCTTTCAGGCAAAATAAGCATAAATCAAATTTGTGTGTGATTTTTAATAATTTTTTTGGCTGCAGATATCAAAAAATTCATATCGGATGATATATCTATATGGGGACTAGGCCCAAAAATGGACCGATCCTGACCATGCTTGGTAAAGTCTCTTGTATTTTGCAAAAATATATACAAACAAAATTTGAGAAGAATCAGTGCAATATTTTTGTTTATTTTATAGATTTAGGTGAATATCGGGAAGCAGCTCTATATGAGGCCTATGAGTAAGAGTTGTCCCATAGGGATCATTTTTGCACTACTGATTAACGGATGTAATAAACACATACAAACCCAATTTGACTAAGATTTATATGATAATTTGGATCTTATGGCAATTTATGTTGATTTCATAGGGGTCATTTGTATGGGGGCTAGGTCTGAACATGGACCGATTCTCACCAATTTCAATAGCCTTCATCCTATGGCCGATAAAAGCTCATATACCAAATTTCATCAAAATATATTCTTTTTGCGACCTGCAGTTTGATTACAAGCTTTACATGGACACACAGACGGACGGACGGACGGACATCGTTAAATCGAATCAGATAGTGATTCTGATTCGATCGGTATAATAAAAGATGGGCCTAGGTCAAACATATTCGGTAGTTACAAACAGCAGCACAAAGTCAGTATACCCACACCATATAGTGGTATAGGGTATAAAAATACTTTGGTTGATAAAACCACGACCAAAACAACACAAAACAAAAACAAATAGAAAACAGAATTTGCAATAAAGTTTGTTGCATTACAAGACTGTGTGCATTTTAACTTATTTGGAAAGTAATAAATACATATAACGAAATATATTGTAATTTCAGTTTTGTTTTGTTTGTTTTTATATAATTTAGAACAACAAACAAGGAATTGTTAAAAAAAAAAATAATAAATTATGAATATTGTGTTTGAGTTCTTTCGTAATAATCATATTTTGGCCATTTGTGAAGATGTTTTGTGCAAAAAATCATTCACTCTAAATTTATCGCGTTTTGAGATGTCAGAAGTGCCGGCATTGGTGGAGAAATGTGATATTATATTTAAATTATTTTTAAATCATAATAATTTAAGGCAGGTCAGTATTAATTAACATTGAATTAATTTTTTAAAAAATTCATTGACATGTATGTATGTGTGTATATTTCTATATTTGCAGTTACCTGCCTTTGTATGTTCGTTAACACGTTTGCAAATTTTAACATTGGATTTTAATAAATTAACCGAATTTCCCCTAGTCATCTGTCAGTTAACAAATCTTAAAGAATTAAATATCAGTTGCAATACCATAACAACATTGCCTCGGGAATTTGGCCAGCTAACACAATTAGAAACATTTTGGTGCAATAATACCGGTCTCCAGCAACTGCCCGATGAACTGGGGAATTGTGAACTATTAGAAACTTTAGGCGCTCGTGGCAATCAATTACAAAGTCTTCCCACATCGTTGAAACGTTTGAAGAAATTGCGTTGGTTAACTTTGGAAAATAATCAACTTACTTGCATTCCCGATTCCTTGGGCGATTTAAAAAAACTAATTCACTTTAATTTGAAAAGTAATTATTTAGTGGTTATACCGCCCTGTTTGAAACGTATGAAAAGCCTGCAGTATGTATTTCTTAATTGTAATCGTATTGAACATCCTGCATCTGAAGAGTTATTAAGGGAATTGGAATTTATCAAAATGCTTAATATATGTGATAACCCCGTTTGTAATGTGCCAGCAATACATTTGCAATTAAAGGTGATTATAAAGATACGACTGACATGTGATAGAGCAGACACAACTGATGGATCCGTAGTTTTTCTTATCGGTTCAATTTCAAAATTAGGTAGCGGAAAGTCACCCGTGTTTTCGTATTTTATAGATTAACGGTATATGAGAGATGCATAAACATGATTTCGTTTTTGTACTTTTCCTTAAAACATTAACATTTTACAAAGAGGCTAAATACTGCTGGTTAGAAAATCATTAAACGTCTAATTATGATAGATTAAATGAACTGCTTTATCATATTTAATGGTCATTTTTGGTGGATAATCAGCTTGCACAATGGGCTTTCTTTTGATAAAATTTTATGATATTTTGAACGATTGAATTGCTCTTTCCCAACAGAACTTTGAACATACCAGTCCTCCGTGGAATTCAGAGGAAATAGAAAATGTCGCCTTTTTAAAAGATACGCAAAATCCTATACCATTAAATAGGACTTTAAAACACTGTTAATTGATATCAAATTTTATTATGCTTAGTATGGAGCAAAATAAAAAAAATTAAAACAAGTAAGAAAATTATAGTCGGTCTAGACCGACTATACGATCCTTATACCATGCGTTTAGAGACCCTATCTCTTAGGCCCAACTAACTGGATATAGAAAATAAGCATAAACCAAATTTGAGTGGGATTTTTATTAATTTTTTTGGCTGCAGATATGAAAAAGTTCATATCGGATGCTATGTCTATATGGGGACTAGGCCCAAAAATGGACCGATCCTGACCATGTTTGGTAAAGTCTCTTGTATTTTGCAAAAATATATACAAACAAAATTTGAGAAGAAACAGTGCAATATTTTTGTTTTTTTGTTAGATTTGGGTGAAGATCGGGAAGAAGCTCTATATGGGGCCTATGACAAAGAGTTGTCCAAAAGGGATCATTTTTGGGCTACTGATTAATGGATGTAATATATATATACAAACCCAATTTGACTAAGATTTGTATGATAATTTGGATCTTATGGCAATATATGTTGATTTCATAGGGGTCGTTTGTATGGGGGCTAGGTCTGAACATGGACCGATTCACACCAATTTCAATAGCGTTCATCATATGGCCGATAAAAGCTTATATACCAAATTTCATCAAAATATATTCATATTTGCGACCTGCAGTTTGATTACAAGCTTTACATGGACACACAGACGGACGGACGGACGGACATCGTTAAATCGAATCAGATAGTGATTCTGATTCGATCGGTATAATTAAAGATGGGTGTAGGTCAAATATTTTTGGTTGTTACAAACAGCAGCACAAAGTCATTATACCCAAACCACATAGTGGTATACGGTATAAAAAATGTGATGCTCTATCCCCTTTTTATACCCTATACCACTATGTGGTTTGGGTATAATGACTTTGTGCTGCTGTTTGTAACTACCAACAATACTTGACATAGACCCATCTTTTATTATACTGATTGACTCAGAATCAGTTTCTGAGTCGATTTAGCGATGTCCGTCCGTCCGTCTGTGTGTCCATGTTAACCTTGTAATCAAACTACAGGTCGCAAATCTGAATATATTTTGATGAAATTTGGTATATAACCTTTTATCGGCCATAGGATGAACGCTATAGAAACTGGTGAAATTCGGTCTATGTTCAGACCTAGTACCCATACAAATGACCCCTATGAAATCGACATAAATTGCCATAAGATCTCATAAATTGCCATAGAGTTCAGTCAAATTGGGTTTTGTATGTGATTATTATTATCCATTAATAAGTAGTCCAAAAATAATCCCTATAGGACAATTCTTGGTCATAGGCCCCATATAGAGCTGCTTCTCGATCTTCACTTAAATCCATCAAAAAAAAAAATATTGCGCAGATTTTTCTCAAATTTGTTTTGTATTTATTTTTCCAAAATATAAGTGACTACCAAATATGGTCAGGATGTGCATATTTCGACCTAGACCCCATATAAAAATATCATCCGATATGAACTTTTTCACATCAGCAGCCAAAAAAATTTGGTTTATGCTTATTTTCTATATCGAATTAGTTGGATCGTAGAGATAGGGTCTCTAAACCATGGTATAGGGTATCGTATAGTCGGTCTAGAGCGACTATAATTTCTTACTTGTTTTACACTTGAATATGAGATTGGTCCGATAAAAAAGTACGGATCCCATAGTTTTGTGTCTTCTACAAGATGTACAAGTTTGAACGCAGTTAGTAACTTCCCTTATGAGTTAACTGTTAGACTCAAAATTAAAAAGATTGATTTTGAGGTGATTAATTTGATTACAAATGCCGATACATTTTGAAAAATCTAAATTTCGCTAATGTTTTATTATACCGATCGATTTAAAAACATTTATTGGCGTCGGCCCGTCCTTCGTGTGTGCTCCTGATATTTTCCCTAGAAAATTTTGCACATTATTTTGCTTATAGAAAAATGTTAAATATTTAGATATTGAAAAAACACAAGAAACTACAATTTGTTTTTAAAAATAATATTAAATTCATTTTGAGTCATAATCGATGTGAATTTGCATGAAAAAATTCATTTTTTTTAAATATTTCTCAAATTTTTATTTTATACAAGTTTCAAACGTTTCGTTTGATTATTCGTTGTAGGCGAAAGGAATTTGTACAAAAACAAAATACACACAAATTTTCGTTCGTCTACGACTCGAAACGTCTTATGGAAGCGGGCTATAAATTCAATCTGAACATGAACCGATTTTCACCAATTTCAATAGCGTGCATCCTATCTAAATTTCAGCAAAATATACTCATATTTGCGACCTGTAGTTTGATTACAAGGTTTACATGGACGCACAGACAGACGGACGGACGGACATTGCTAAATGAAATCAGAAAGTGATCCTGAGTCGATAGGTATAATAAAAGATGGATCTAGGTAAAATAGTTTGGTTAGTTACAAACATTAGCACAGTCATTATACCCTGACCACATAGTGGTATAAGGTATACAAATATGAACATATATTTAGTAAGGAAATTTTATTTATAAAAATTTTTTACAGCAACATATAAATATACTCTGTGATACAAAGGACCACACCAATACTACGAATATTGATGACTTAATAGACGATAATCAAGACAATGACGATGATGAAGAAGATTTATCCGATTGGGAGAATAGTATAGAAACCAGTGACATTGATTCAACCGATGATAGTAGTCCTGAAAATGATTTAGAGGTAATGCTTGTTAATAAAACCATGAAATATGATAGCTTTTAAACTCAGCTGGCCAAATTTGGACTATTAAAAAAAAGTCATATCTGCTTCAATTTCGTCATTAGTTTTGCTTTTCAAAAATAAATAATCACTGCTCTATTTTAAATGTTATCTAGTTTGGCAAAACTACTATTTTCCAAAGTAAAATACTAACAGTAATTTTACTCTGTCACAGCTAACGAGTTATGGTCCATAGTTAATAGTAAAAGTGAAACGAGGTCTGACGATTGTCCGTCTTCTTTAAATAATAAAACAAAATATAAAATTTCGATTGATTTTACTCGATAACGAATGCGACGATTTGCCCCCCCAGGTTCTTTACTTTAAATATCGATCAATCACGAATCGGAAGTCGCAACAGGTTTTATGTGAAGAAGTTTATTCTATAATATCATATTATGATATTAAAATTGGCCATGATTTAAATAGATGCTAACGAAGCTGAGTTTTTCCTACATTTGCAAATAACTGAAAACTATTATGAAATCATTAAATGAATTTATTTTCTGTATATATTTTCAGGATATTTCAGTTTTAATACCGGAGCTCTCACGTTACATAACAAATTTTAACTAAGTACATTGTCTTATTAACATTGTAATTGTATTATGTGTAAAAATAATTAATGTTTTTCTTTGTTTTTATTGTTTAAAGTTTTAAAGAACATTTTCTATGTATGAAGCATAACGATTAACGATAAACTAAATTAGCAAATATTGCTATGTACAGTAAATTTTAAATGTAAAATAAGAAATTATATTTGTATTATTGGGACATTTTCTTCATAAGCTCTTCATCTTGTATAGACATGGCCGTAAGTTTTTTACCAATCTTTTCATGAATATCCAAGTATTTTGCTACACAACGATCAATGCAAACCATTTCGCCCTTACCTGCAAAAAATAATTTTTATGAGTATAGTGGCCCGTTATCGCCTTACCAGTATACATACCCAATTCAGCTTCTCCATAACGCGGAGGTATGCATTTTTTGTGACAAGCATTTGTCATACGAGTATATAAATCGGACATCATTTCAATTTCCATCTCTTGCATCATTTGCAATTTAGCCTGTTCGCCTGGACTTATCTGGGGCATGGCCATGTTTTATAAGAAAAATACACGTGTAATATAAAAACAGCGTTAGTGTTTAAGTAAATTTTTTGTGTTTGGCTTTGCCAAGCTTAAGCGCTGAAACGTCTAGTTCCTACTGATTCGTATTCACCAATATTTGCTTTTTTCATACGGTCACGTATTTGCATATCCTCGTAACGCCTCTTATCCACGGAATTTTTAGATAACACAAATGAATATACGCCAGCTACAGTTATAACAGTCCTGCAATGATAATATACATATAATTTGATAAGAAAATATATTTTTAATTAATGATTTTGTTTGTCTGTAAAATTCGTACCAACCAATAGCGATCCTACCAAATTGTCCCAAAGACATTACTTTTTTTTTATTCGGCAAATTTGAGATTACGCTTTAAGAATTTGTAAACAGCTGCTATGACATAACCTCAACTGACAGTAACAAATGGTAAGAAAGTGAGTGAACAATAAAAATGTCATGAATGTAAAGTTTACATACTGAAACAATGGAAACGAAATGGTATAAAAATCCAAAACATATTCTAGAATAGAATTTCCTATTGGAAAATTAAAAATATATTAATTTGTAGTTTTTGTTCATATTCTGGCTATTGGTCAATAAAAACGCTATATTAAAAATATATTTATTAATGTTTCAATGTTAAATATATATAAAAACATATTGAAATAAATAGTTTCGTGTTGGAAAATTAAAATAATAATATCTATATTAATAGGCTAGATTTCTTGTGACCGACGTTTTGTTTTATCCCGATTTTGACCAAACGTATATTATTTGAAAGGTATTTCTTTTTAACCGTTTTGCAGATTTACAGATTTTTAAATTTTTTCCTTTATTTTGAGTAAATTGCATTTAAAATTGCTACTAATACATACATAAAATTATACATATGTTTTAATAAATTTGTTGATGTGTTTGTTATCTTCACTCACAATAATAATAAACCATAAAAGTTTTGGTTTGTGAATTGGCTAAGTAAATAAATAAAGCTGCCTAGAAATTGCACTCGAGTTTCGAGCGCTGGTATCTGCTAGTATTAATTAATGTTTCAATTTATTTAATTGTATTGTAAATCTAACAATTTTTTTATCAATGTACAAGATTTAAAAACAGTGAATATATAGATATTTTTCAAATGAAAATCCTGCAAGTCTATTTAATTTTTCATTTATTTTTCAGATTTCAATACATAATTGATATTCGAATTAAACAAATATTTGTCTACAAGTTAAATTTCTATCTTTTTATTACTAATTCAATTTATAGAAATTCCAAAAAATTTTTTCATTATATTTCATTAGTCAAAAGAGTTTTCTAGCTGAAAGAATAGTAAATATTTAAGTCATATTTAAATTTTATAGTTGTTTATATTATTTTTAATGAAAATTCCAGATTAAGGTTAAAAAAAACAAAATTTGTCTTTAATTATCATAAAATAAACAACAAAAATATTAAAATTAAATAATAGTAAACAGAAAAAAATACAATTGTATAACAATTTTTTTTTATAATACAAAACAATGGTTACTTATGAGAGATCATATATTATAAATTATATTACTAAAACTTTTTACGAAATTGTGATAATAAACACTTCAAAAAATATATAATTTTTTTTCATAAGCATGCCTTAGCGAACACGACTATATTAACTAGGTGGTATAGAAAAGGCTTTTTGTCCACTGCCATGATTTGGTTTTGCACCAAACCAACTCATTTTCCAATTTAAAGTATCATGCAATAGTTTTTCCTCTTCCTTGGTGAGTTTTAGTAAAGTAGCAACAGCTCTAATTAAATGACGGGCTTCAACCTGAAATAAATTTGTTAAGCTTTATTTTATCCTTTAAATGTGTTAGTAAAGTTAGGCTTTGTACTTCTCTGCTAGTTAAAAATTTAACTATAACATGTTTTAAATATTTGAAATTAACTTCATCCATCACGATAATACTTGTTTTAGATAAATAACCACAGTTTTGACATAGGCTATCTTTGGAATATGTTGTTGCAGTCTTTTGAGATTCACTGGTTTCTTCGAGAGATTTTGCTGAAGAGAATTCTTTCTGTAAAGTCTTTTTTAAATCAGCTATGCGTTGATTTAAAACTTTTATGGTCTGTAAAAGAAAAATGTAAAAAAATTGATATGTTCTATTTATCGCTCTTAACAAATATGCCAATTTATTTTTAACATGAATACGAAAATATATTTTGCTACTTTTGTTGGCTGGCGCCTATCTTCAAAATTTTATTT